>BSBN01000829.1:21151625-21753000 GCA_027924645.1 Cunninghamia lanceolata
GATGTCAAAATCCTGGATGATTAGAATGAAGGGGTGAAGCTTCATTTATAGACTCGGAGGAATAGGAATCAACGGTTGAGAGAAGATATGAAGATCAATGGTTGAGGATGGTTAAGGAATGTGCAACCAGTGGAAACGTGCCAAGTGTCCCAGCTCCATCATGAAAGGTGGGATGTGACAAAACTGATTGGAGAGTTAACTCCATTGACTGGTCTGTTAACAGAATTGATTGATCAGTTAGAAGAGTGGATTGTGGAACTGACTAGATTGATTGAGGATTTGACTCAACTGACAGGTTAGTTAACAGATTTGATTGATTGGTTAACTGACCTCTGATTGGAGAAGAAATAGGCCATGTGGGTGAGGGAAAATAAGATAATTAAATATTAAATATATTTAATTACATGTGCAACCTGATGAGGTGGACAAGGTGAGGTGGAAAGGTGAGGTGGAATTTTGAATTTAGAACTTTAGGATAGAGGAAATAGGATTAATTAAATAATTTATGATTATTTAATTGTGAAGGACAAATAGAAGAATTTTAATTAAATAAATTGAATTTATTTAATTATGGAACAGTGAATCGATTAAATAAATTTAGAATATTTATTTAATTAATAGAAGAAGGGAATAAATATTTAGAATATTTATTTAGGATGATTTGTGTCATTTTTAGGCGTATACAGCCAATTGTATGATTCACTCTAGATCTATGGCACCTCAGTATTGGGTAGAGGCCATCAACTATGTATGTTACATCCAGAACTATGTTCCTCACAAAGCTATAAAGGGGGTAACTCCTTTCCAAGCTTGGACTAGTTAGAAACCCACAGTTAAGCACTTTTGAGTGTTTGGTTATCTTGCATGGGCCCACATTCTAGTAGAAAAATGCAAGCCTATGGATCGGCAGAGCAAGCCTTGCATATTTGTTGGGTACCCAGACAGTGTCAAGGGCTACATGCTTCTCCACCCTACGACTCATGAGCTTTTCATTAAGAGGAGTGTTTGTTTTGAGGAGGAATCTTCTAGTTCTTCTCCTACCACTTCTCCATCCACCAGTACATTGGAGATATTGCAGCATGATGACAGTTAGTCAGAAGATCTTAATCCTCCTAATGCACATGAGGAGTCTTTTTCCTCCACTTCAAATGGTGATA
This sequence comes from Cunninghamia lanceolata, assembly GCA_027924645.1. NCBI lineage: Eukaryota > Viridiplantae > Streptophyta > Pinopsida > Cupressales > Cupressaceae > Cunninghamia > Cunninghamia lanceolata. The sequence continues at coordinate 21,152,783 of BSBN01000829.1, forward strand.
ATGATGATGAGGATCCATCGTCTTCTCCCAGTCATCATTTAAAGGCTAATGATTCTCCTCCAGATTTTCCTGTCACAAGGCCTCTTTGGGCTCGTCACACTTTGTAGTCAGTAGGTGATTGGGTTGGTGATCCTTTAGATACTCAAAGAACAAAGTCACAATTTTAGTAGGCTCCACATCTCTTCACTGCTTCATCTTTTGATCCATAGACTTTTCGGGAAGCTTTTGGTGTCTCCGAGTGGGATGCAACAATGCAAGAAGAGATCAATTCCTTGGAAAGGAATCATACATGGGATTTAGTCCCTCTTCCTAAGGGAAGAAAACTTTTTTGATGCAAGTGGATCTATCAGACAAAATTTGAAGCAAATAGGTTGGTTGATAAGCATAAGGCTTGCTTGGTCACTAAAGGATTCTCCCAGGTGCCCAAGATTGACTACTCTGAGACTTTTGTACTAGTAGCCAAGATGAATTCCATCTAATGTGTACTTGCTATAGCTGCAGCCCATCATTGGGAAGTTCATCAGTTGGATGTGAAGAGTGCTTTTCTTCATGGTGACCTTCAAAACGAAATCTACATGGAGCAGCCACAAGGGTTCGTTCAAGATCCTTCATTGGTTTGTCAACTTTGAAAGTCTCTCTATGGCCTCAAATAGGCTCCTCGAGTCTAGAATGCCAAGATGGACTCCTTCCTTCTGTAAGTTGGGTTTACTCGATGCCATTCTGATCCGAATGTCTACATTTTACTGCAAGATGATACTCTGACATTTCTAGTTCTCTATGTTGATAACTTATTGATCACAGGGAGTTACTTATCCACCATCAAAGTAGTGAAAACTGCTCTTCATGATTGATTTTTGATGTCAGACTTGACTACTTCTTGGGGATTGAGATCACTCAATCATCTTCATGTATCTTCATGGCATAACCCAAGTATGCACTTGACATGCTCTCCAGATTTTGCATGGCTAACTGTAAGCCTACACCAACTCCGTCTTTGTTTAGGGTAAAACTTGGGGCTAAGTGTTCTTCACCCTTGGTTGATGGCACTTTATACTGACAACTTGTTGGGAGTCTCATCTATTTGACTCACACGAGGCCTGATATTTCATATGTTGTGGGCATGGTTTCTCAGTTTATGCAAGAGCCACATGAGTTGCATTGGAAAGTAGCTAAGCAGATTCTCCACTATGTCTAGGGAACTCACAGTTATGGCATTCACTATGCAATGGGCATGGAATTTGAATTCATGGGATACACAGATTCAGATTGGGTAGGCAATTCTCAGGATCGCAACTCTACCTCAGGGTATTGCTTCTTAGTTGGTTCTAGTCTAGTTTGTTGGTCGAGCAAGAAGCAGTCTACAATTGCTCTTTCATCTACAAAGGCTGAGTATTGAGGGGCTGTTAATGACACCACTAAGGCCATTTGGCTTCAGAATATTCTCACTTAGTTTGGCATTTCATTCAGAAAGCCCACGGTCATCTTTTGTGATAATTAGAGTGCAATACACATCTCAAAGAATCCAATCCAACACCAGCGGACCAAACATGTTGAGATACATATGCACTACATTTGGGAGTTGACTCATGAAAACATCATTGATCTCAAGTACATTCAGACATCAAATTAGATTGCAGATATCTTCACCAAATCCTTCACTGAGAGAAAGTTCCTTCATCTCTGAGCTTTTCTACAGGTGTGGCCAATGTCTACTTCAGGAGGGGCTTCTTAGTCCTTTTCTTTACTCTCTACTTTAGGGGGTGTCTTCTCTCTCTATTTAGGGAGGTTTATTCCTTTTTGGGGGGCTTCTTCTCTTTTGGGGTGGAATTCTTTGTACATGGGTACCTCATCAGACTTCACTTGTCGAGACCCATATCTTTTCACCCACCTAAGCTAAGGTTAAGGGGGGGTGTTAGTGTAGGTTTTTTATTTTCCATAGGGATATTTCTTTTTCCTACACTTTATTAAGATTTCTTAGGTTTATTACATGTGTTTAATATGAGGACATGTGGTGAAATACATCAGCTACATGTGTAACTCTCTCCCACACATGGGTAGTTGAGTTACACATCCTCTTTTGGATTTTTGTGCCACCTCTCATAACCAAAATTCTGTCTTTACCTAAGTATGTTATGGGGTAGTTAGATTTCTCACACTCTTTTGGCTTTATGTGCCACATCCTTTTTGTCTTCACTTAAGGAGGTTATGCCACATGTTTTGTCATTTACGAAGTAGGTAAAACCTCCCACTTTTTATGGGTAGTAGGAGTTAATGCACCTCTTAGATGTATAAGCCCTATTTTTGCTATATATACAACACTCTCCTCTCATGGTAGCTAGTTGAACACTAGTTCAATACCAGTTTGGTGAAAGCTCCACGAGAGTATCGAGAGTATTCTCAAATTCTCTTGCATTGTCTCTATTTTTCTCTCTTTTCAGATTCTCTCTCCATTCCACTATTTTGATCTTTGATCATTTGTCGACTGGAGTGTTTGTGATCTATGACTGACATTAGATCCTAGTTTGGTTCTCACTTCTCATAAAATCTAACAAAGTAAGGACTCCATCATGAAGAAGCACATAAAGGGCATCTATAGTTTCAATTTGATACAATTTGAAGCAATTTTGGTGAAGTTAAAGCATTTCAACAAAACCTCTGGTTTGCAAACTCTCCACTTCACTGAAACACTTAAGTTTTTTCCCTATTTCAGCCATTTTCATGCTTCACGAACTCATTAGTTCTCCAAAATCTTCTTCTACCAAAAGAATTTTGTAATGTCTTCCTTTTCAGAAATATTGGATGTTTTCAATCTTTATATCTTGTTGAGAATATTATTTCTTCTCAGTTTCAGCCAAAACACAGATTCACGAATTGTTAAGTTCACTAAAGGAGTTGATTACTAAAAAATCTTTTGCTTTCCTTCATTCTTAGCCAAGGCATAGGTTTGCAAACACCTTAGTCCGTTGATAGTTTAGTTTTCTGACAGGCAATATCGCTGAACAAGAATATGTCGATAATACATGGTTCATGGAATGAACGTTTCACCAAAACACAAGTTTTTTGATCTCTAAAGTTGCTGATGGACTTTTATGAAGTTCATGTATATTTCAAAGGATCAAAAAGACTTTGTAAGAAAATAAGTTCAAATATATTAAGATTTGTCAAAACTAAATATATTAAACATCCAACTCCATGGTTCATGGAGAAGGGCATTTGCCATTAAGTTTTTCTAAAGTTCACATATGTTTAAAATTGCCAAAATATATATAGGAGAACTTGGCAATTTATAGACTGTCAATACATTGAAGGATATCAAAGGTGAATGTTAAACATTGAATATGATAGTTATGATGATATTGTTATTTTCTAGCTTGTTTATTTCAAAGACACAAAATTGGTTATTTAGGGGCAACGATTCAATTCTAATAATTTTTTGACTACCCCATGGTTGTTCAACTTTTAGATCAAGGTGTATTTAAGAGATTCATAGTAATTTGGAAGGTGCTCACTACTACCCAAGGAGAAAGCTTGGCAGTTTTGAAGCAAAATAAGGGAAGAAGATTGTCAGTGGAAATGCAAGAATTAGAAGGAGAATGTGAGGAAGAGAATTGTTGGAGATAAGCCAGTTGATGGAGGAATGTTTTGAAGAGGAAGCATCATTCCATGAGAAGAAGAACCAGATTAAAAATTGTATAGATTGATATTTCTCATTTTTTTGTTGTATAAATCTATGATGTAGATCTTTATTGAGATTTGAATAAATTCAAATAGGATTGTGTTATTGTGAAATAACTAATTGAATTTTTTGAATGAATTCAACTTATATCTCAAGTGTTATGATTGGGAATATTGTTTATGGGTTGCATGACTATGCAATTTGTTAAACCCCCCTGGTCATGTTATTCATCAAGTGGTATCAGAGCAAGAAGATTACTAGGAGATGTGTTGACAGGATATGTTGTTGGATTGAGGAAAAAACATGTTAGAAAATAAGAAGAATCTACAAGGAGAAAAGAGAAGTAAAAAAAGGAAAAGGTTGATGAAAAGATTTGAATTTGATATGAATTGTTTTCTCAATGCAAATTGAAGTTGAAGAAATTGATAGAGAGAAGTGAATAGTACAGCCTTGGAAGCTAGAATGTGTCTCTAGAAAACCCTAAGTGATTTTTTGTAGAAGAGGGAGTTATGTAACTGTAGAGGACTTGAGTTCTAGTGATTTTTTTTATAGGAGAAAAGAGGCATGTAGTTGTAGACAGATTAAGTCCTAGAGAATTTTGTTGCAAGTATGAGGAGTCTGTAACTATAGAGGGTAGAGAAGGAGGCACAAGAAACTGAAAAAGGTATGTTTTCAAGAATTTGATTGAATGTTGAGAAGGATTTTGTTATAGATAGAGTCCTATAATTACAGAGGATTTATACCCTAGAAGTTGGAGAAATTCTTATGAGAGGAATCTTGTAGCAGTAGAAGTGGAGAAATATGTCTCCAAAAGGGAGGATGAGAAAGGTCATGAAGAGACCAATAAGGATTTTTTGTGGAACAACGAGAAAAAAGAAGGTTTGTAGAATTTATTTATGAAGAATTAAGGAGAATTCAGGAAAGAATGGATGCATTTAAATTTGAACAAAGGTGATGAGGAGCCAAAATACCCTGACATGCATTCTCCTTTGTATGTCTACACTTTACTTGCCCATCAGCAAGACCATTCTCATCGGCCACCTTACAACTGATCACTCCGATCTTACTACTCTCCTTGATGCATGTCTTCAACATTTGTATCTACCGAGAGATACATTCTTCAATGTACATTTAGGATATACATTTGCAATATACAATCACAATATACATTCGGTGTGACCTTCCTCGTCGGTGAGTGATTTACATGTGCTCCCGATACACTGATAGAAAACAACTTGTATATACTTCAATTGACCTGTGATCGTCAGTTTCCTTCACTGTTGTTGTTGTTAACCTCTTACATCCAACACAATGTATCTTGATAATGTATATTTCAATATACTTTCACAAGATGCATTCACAATATACTTTGTCGGACATGCATTCAAAAGATGCATTCATAACATGCATTTGACCAACAACTTAGCACAATGTATGTTCATAACATACAACTGGAAGATACATTACTAACATACTTTGCAGAATTTACATTTGACCATTGACTTTCTTGTATCTAAACCTAATGTACATTCATGATGTACATTCACAACATGCAATTCAAATATGCATTTGATTTGTTTGACCGAACCGTTGACTCCATTTGTATGCCGATACTCTTGTACATTCACAATGTATGTTCACTGCATATAGTCTTGACATATAATACTCTAATGATTCCTGATATGCTTTACAACATACACACTCAATAGACCCTTGTGATATACACACAGAATATATATCTGACATACATTTGTGATATACACATGAAATGTATATCCAATGAAACAACATAAATCCTCACCAATCTAAACCTCTGGAAACCCTATATCTTGGATGATCTTACAGACCTTTCACCCTGTCAACCTAGCACATGATGGTGCTAGGATCTATCTGCACCTGGTATGTGATCCTACAAACATGAAATCGAACAAAATAAAAAAAACAAAACGAACTGTACATCCATTCCATTGATTTCAAAGAAATCTAACTGGTGGAATGGATTAATGATCCATCTCGGCCACAAAACAACAAATTGATTGCACAGAGAGAATCCTACAAAAATTAAATGACAAAAAGATGCTCAACACAGAACTTTACTATGCCTTTTAGAAAATGTACAAACATAGATGCCTTGTTTACAATTGCAAATCACTTTGATCAGATCTGAACTCAACTACAACTGATAACAACTGATTACATTTGATGATGATCTTGGGGTATTTATCTACTTGCCATGGGTAGTACTAAATTGACTCCAAGTAGCTGGGAGATCTAACAACCTCCAACTACCTAACAACCCTCGTGATGACAAATCAACAAGTGTCCTTGGGACTTACAACATAAACCTCAATACAAACTAAAATGACATGCATTGGTCAAATAGACCTTATTACATGAATGGTCTTATAGGACCTTAGTGGAAACAACAAACAAGAACATAAAATAGTTAAATGCCTCATAGAGGCCACTGTGGATTGGGTGCTCCTACACCATACACCCCACCACGAAAAGAACTCATGCCCCATGAGTTAATGCTTGGGTTTATTCCACTTTTACTCTTTGTTGTCTCATGTCTTCCCCATGATCTCTAGATGACAACCTGCTTCCGTGGAATCAAAGACTCCAGACCTATCCATTGCTTGCCATTCTTTCTTACTATCATCTCTGTCTAAATACCTGCATTGGAAACCTTGGGTAATGCTTCTTGTACTGCTGCTATGGCAGAATATCTTTGCCCTTCAACTCTTGTTGGTTCTAGAGGACAAATAATTGTCCCTACTATGATAGCATCCTTGTCTTTCCAATCAACTTGTGGCTACTTGTAAACCTGCTCCTTGACCTTCTACTGATCCATCTAATCTCCATCAGCCAAAACTAAAATTACCTTCAAACTTTGATCCTTAGCAACTCTACCCCTTGAGGTATCCCCAACTGTCCTTGTCCCTTCTACAGTGGTCTGCACAACCTCTTTCTTTCCCACCAAAATGACCTTGACTACCTTCTATGCTTTAGTATCCTCCTGTAATGGTGTCATCACAAAAGTTCTCCCTTCCTTCTTGAAGGTGTAGGTATTAGTATATCCATCATACAATGCTCTCCTATCAAATTACCATGGCCTACCTAAAAGTAGGTGACAACATTCCATGGGCAAAATATCACATAAAACCCTATCTTGATATTCTCCAATTTGGAAATCAACATATGCTTGTTCATATACCAAAAGTGATTGACTATTACTCACCCAAGATGCTTTGTAAGGAGTGGGATGGGGAATCCTATCTATGTTCAATTTATCCACCATTTCCTGAGATACCATGTTATCTGTTGAACCAGAATCTATTACTACCTTGCATACCTTACCTCTACATTTGCATGTAGTCTTGAACAAGTTCCTCCTTTGGCTCAAACCTATCTACTTAGATGTTTGCAACACTGTCCTTCTGATCATCAAACTTTCTCCCATTTCTGATTCCAAATTTACTTCAGGAGATGTCATACTCCCCTCATTCTCTTGCACATTTTGAACTCTCTTTTCACTTCTTCTTTCATTACCACTTGAAGTAGCACCAAAATTTTTAGGACACTTGAAGGATGGATGACCAAACTCACCACAAGTGTAGCACTTTCCTAAAAATGTATTAAAACTTTTGCCACCTCCAAATCTACCTCTTGTGCCTTTCCATCCACCCCTGAAATCAAACTGCTCTTGTCCTTTACTAGTCTCTTCTTGACTCTCATTGGTTTTCCTTGTTGTAGGAGCTGATCCTCTCCCCCTTGTATTGCTGCCCCTTCCTCTCATGGACTTATCCTGTCTCCTTTTTATCTTCTCCTCAATCCTGATTGCCATTTGATAACAGTCTTCTACATTCCTAGGATAAGCCAGAACTAATTCATCCTATATGTTCAATCTCAAACCAGCCAGGTATCTAGCAACCTTTTCAATCTCATTCTCATGATGACTAGACCTCATACTTAATTTATAAAATTCCTCAGTATATGCCTTCACATCCATTTCCTTTTGTCTTAGAAATTGAAGCTTTTTAAACATTTGAACTTCATAATCCTTAGGTAAGAATTTACCTTTGATTCTTGCTACAATCTTGTCCTATGAAGAAATCTTTGACTTACCTTGCTTTCTCCTATTTGATTGTATGTAATCCCACCATACCAAAGCATGACCTCCCAATTTAGTCTTTGCAATCTTTACTTTCTGCTCCTCAGGAACCTCCTCAAATTCAAAATAATTATCTAATACAGCAATCCAATCAAGAAACTCTTCCTCATTTAGACTTCCATTATACTTTGGAACATCAATCTTTACCTTAGGTTTGTCATTCTTGACTACCCTTAACAGTTTTGCAAATTTTTGATCTTCAAGATCTAGATCCTCATCTACATCTTCAGGTTCTTCACCATCCTCTTCTTTTTCTAATTCACTTTCTTCCACTTCCCTTCTTTTATTTGTCTCCAAGGCTACAAGACTGGCTTGAAGGGCTTCTACAAGCTCTTTCATCTCCCTCATCTCTCTAGCATGCTTTTCCTTCATCTCTTGCAACTTTGGCAATTCCAGCACCTTTCGGAGGCATCTTGCTAACCTCTCGATCCTCTACTTCTACCTTCTCAATGATAGGATGAAACACACAATAGCCCAGACCTTTTGCTAAGCTCTGATACCACTATGATGAGGATCCAAAATACCCTAACATGCATTCCTCTTTGTATATCTACACTTTACTCACCCATCGGCAAGACCATTCTCATCGGCCACCTTACAACCGATCACTCTAATCTTACTACTCTCCTTGATGCATGTCTTCAACATTTGTATATGCCAAGAGATGCATTCTTTAATGTACATTCAGGATATACATTTGTGATATACAATTGTAATATACATTCAGTGTGACATTCCTCATCAGTGAGCGTTTTGCATGTGCTCCCGATACACTGATAGAAAATAGCTTGTATATACTTCAGTTGACCTGTGATCGTTGGTTTCCTTCACCGCTGCTATCAGTCACCTCTTGCATCCGACACAATGTATCTGCATAATGTATATTTCAATATACATTTGCAAGATGCATTCACAATATACTTTACAGTATATGCATTGAAAAGATGCATTCATAACATGCATTCGACCAACGACTTAGCATAATGTATGTTCTTAACATACAACCAGAAGATACATTACCTACATGCTTTGCAGAATGTACATTTAACTGTTGACTTCCTTGTATCTAAAACTAATGTACATTCATGATGTACATTCACAACATGCAATTCAAATATTCATTTGATGGGTTTGACCAAACTGTTGACTCTATTTGTATGCCAATACTCTTGTACATTCGCAATGTATGTTCACTACATACAATCTTGACATACAATACTCCAATGATTCCTGATATGCTTTGCGACATACACACTCAACAAATCCTTGTGATAGACACACAGAATGTATATTCGACATGCATTTGTGTTATACACATGAAATGTATATCCAATGAAACAACACAAATCGTCGCCAATCTGAACCTCTACAAACCCTATATCTTCTCAGATCCATTTCTTCTACAATCTTATAGACCTTTCACCCTACCAACCTAGCACATGATGGCACTAGGATCTATCTGCACCTAGTACGTGATCTTGCAAACATGAAATTGAACAAAACAGAAAAACACAAAATGAACTGTACAGCCATTCCACCGATTTTGATTGCATAGAGAGAATCCTATAGAAATCGAATGACAAAAAGATGCTCAACACAAAACTTTATTATGCCTTTCAAAAAATTTACAAACACAGATGCCCTATTTACAATTGCAAATCACTTTGATCAAATCTGAACTCAACTACAACCGATTACAACTAATTACATTTGATGATCTTGGGTATTTATCTACTTGCCCTGGGTAGTACTAAATTGACTCCAAGCGGCTGGGAGATCTAACAACCTCCAACTGCCTAACAACCCTCGTGATTACAGATCAACAAGTGTCCTTGGGACTTACAACATAAACCTAGATACAAACTAAAATGACATGCATTGGTCAAATAGACCTTATTACATGAATGGTCTTCTAGGACCTTATTGGAAACAACACACATGAACATAAAACAATTAAATGCCTCATGAAGGCCACTGTGGATTGGGTGCTCCTGCACCAAAAGGAGAGGGAATATTATAGATGAAGGAAGATATGAAGAAAATATCATGAAAGTGATATGATAGAAAATAAAAAGTTTGATGTTGAATGGAAAGGAAAGAGGATAGATTGCTACCCTGAAGAAGGCAAAGATTTGACTGAAGGTGATGAGATAGAAGAGTTTAATGGAAAGGAAATCCTCTTGGAAGAGAATGGTGAAAAGAGAAATGATGAATTGATTTTAAAATCAGATTTTAAAATTAAGAAGGATGTAGGTGGAGAAAGAGTTCAGGTGAAAAGATCTTTTGAAGCATTAGATGAAACCCTATCAAGGTTGGATGCATTGGAGGCTGCACAAAATAAAGTTGTTGCAAATATGAGAGATTGTGAAAGAGAATACTAGGTAGATGGCATGTGGAAAGAGGAAGATGTATTAGTGGTAGAAGTCAGAAATAAAATGGATAAAAGTGAAATCTATATTTTATTTGACATCAATTTATTTGCAGGTGACATTGAAGGAACAAAGAAAGAAATCTTCATGTAGGAGGATAATAAGAAATAAAACAAAGCAGTAGAACAACCATTTATATGAAGAGAAAAGAGTAAAGGAGTAGAGTTGGAGAATGTTGAATCTATAGTGATTGTGGGTGAAGAAGAAGAGAAAATAGTTAAGAAAGTTTTTTTATTTTTGTAATAATATGTATGTTTATTTGTTTGTAGGAAATGCAGTAAATGAAATAGATGGAAGTGTCAAAAGAGTGGTCTTTGAAGGTCCCACCTATGATGAAGATGTTCATGAAGATGAAGAATATTTCATATTGGAAGAAGAGATGACAAAGATGGACAAATTGTTTGAAAGGAAAATGTCATATGAATATGATCAAGTGATGAAGAGGATACATAAGGGATAAGATGAGTCCCATGATTATTATAACATTATTTTGAATACATGTAAAAGTGCGAATGCAATAGAGTGTCATGTATGTGGCACTAAAGGAGAGATCCTCATGCAAAAGGATGAAGAAGAAAAGGATGAAATTATAATTGAAGTGTGTCTTAGTAAAAGCATGAAGATATTGATAACTAAGAATGAGAGAAGGAATGTTATTGTAGAGATTGATTACAGAAATTTTGCAACAATAGAGAAATTAGAGGAAACAAAGGTAAATGTTAATATTTTTCATTTTTTATGATGAAGAAGATAATGTAAAGTTGTATAGGTATGAGATAATGAAAATGGAAGAAGAGATAAAAGGAAAGGTAGTATAGGTAAAGGAAGATGTGAATGCAAAGTAAATACAAATACTAAAGAAAATCATGCAACTGCGTGTGAGAGAGTAGAATAGATAAATTGACAAGGGTGAAGAAGTGGGAAGAGATGAAGAGGTAATGTTGGAAATTTTTAATTTCCTTAAAATTTGTGATGTTGATGTATGTACAGGTATGATGTAGATTGAGAAGCATAGAAGTGCAGAAGAAGAATGCATGAAAGGAATAAGATTTGTGGAGAAACAAAGTGTTGATAATATGGTAGGTATAAAAGAGAAGATGGCAATCTTTAATTTCCATACAGTTCATTACATCAACTTGTGTACAGTTAGAATGGCATGGATAGAAGAATTTTGGTGTAGGTGGTTGGTTTGTGGTGGGTCAAATCCCATGAGAGGAGGCAAAATGTGGTGATGTATTTTGAGGAGGAGGTCAAAATATGTGGACATAAGTCCATGAGAAGAAAGAAGATTGAAGAACAGATTTGGTGGAGGATAAAGACACTTATTCTAGCTAGATGTTGGAATCTAAGAAGAAGGAGGCAATTATTTAATATATCTTCGGAAGTAGTAGAGTATGTTGCATAATGTTGTCATTCTAGACAGGTGGTTTAGTCACTCAAATCCAACTTTGTGAGCCCATGCTCACAAACTTCTTACCCAACATGTCTAATGCAAGAGCATCCAAGTCCACAAGTGATCTTGCACCAACCAAAAAGAGTTTTAGGTTTTCAATTCATTTTTTGTTGTGTTTTGCTTCCCTTTGTGTTGGTTTTAGTCTTTTGCTTCAGGAAGTTATTCAGATGTATTTTGGTCAAGGACTCCATCATGAAGGGATTAAAGAGTATCTATAGTTTCAATTTGATACAATTTGAAGGAATTTTCATGAAGTTAAATCATTTTGGCAAAACCTCTAGTTCACAAATTTTCCACATCACTGAAACACAAGTAATTTTTTTCCCTATTTTATTCATTTTCATGGTTCTCAGGCTCATTAGTTCACTGAAACCTTTTTCTGCCAAAATCCTTTTGTAATGTCTTCCTTTTTAGCAATATTAGAAGTTTACAAACTTTATATCTCGTCAAAAAGTTCATTTCTTCTCAGTTTCAAACAAAGTACAAATTCACAAACTTTTAAGTTCACTAAAGGAGTTGATCACCGAAAAAACTTTTACTTTCCTTCATTGTTGGCAAAGGCATAGGTTTGTGAATACCTTAGTTCATCAGTTTACTTTACCAATAGGTTATATTGCCAAAGAGGAAGAAGTTGATAATACTGTTAGAACACTCTAATATACTGAGAAGGGGGGTGAATCAATATATGCCACTAATTGATCCAATTCAACTTTATCAACAAAATCTTTCAACTACCTGAAACAGATAATGAATCGAACCATGCAATTCAAAGCATGAACACACAACCACACAACTATAACACCATATTAATGTGGAAAACCCTAGAAGGGAAAAACTATGGTGAGCAAGCTGCTTGGATCTACTGTCCATATCTAGCTTCACAGATAAAAATAGATTTTACAAGTTTTATGGGCTATAACCCAAAGGAAGGTACAACTCCATGATACACATTTTTATGGCTTCAACCAAAGGAAGATACAACTCCCTAAAGTGCTACAACACTTACAATAAGAGACTACAACCTCTATACAAACACTTGATAAATTCTACTAATCAATCACCTCTGCAGCATCAACACCCTTCACACTGACATATGACTTCAACATCTCTGCTCAAACAACTCTACTATCTTCAACACACTTCCACACACACATATACTCACATCCACACTTACACATACATCCTCACACACTCTTACACACTCATCCACTTTGCAAAAAAATTGATCTTTCATTTATATCCTCTGTAATTCTTCAAAACTTTCTCCTTTGTCAACCAAGATGAAACGTGTAGCATGAAACATGCAATGGCCTACCTAGTCGGCTCCCAAATCATTTGTAGTAAAGTAGGGATCAAATCTCGTTAAGTGGTTCAAACCAAGAAATCAACTAGACATATTTTATCTCTGCACATATCTCAAATCTAGTGTACACTCCCAAACCAATGGCACAATCATCTAAACATACCAAGTCAGCCCAACAAATAATTACCCTTCTACATATTAGCTCCAGACCTAAACTTGTACTAGAGGGACCAAATAACATCATCCAATTCATGCACCAAGTATTATATGACTTGAAAATCCTTCTCTTACATTTGTTTCTCTAACTTATGCTTCTTCTTGTTGATGCAAGAAAACAAACTTTGATGTTGGTATCCCTTGCACACTCTGATTACCCAGTCTTGATGTAGAACATTGAAAAATAGACTTACGATACCTCTCAACACTTGAAACTTGAAATGAGAAATCATACAGACATTATGAACTTAACCCTCAAACAACAAAGCCAAATATTAATATGCGGTGAAATATGGTGGCTTTTACTTTCTTCTTTTGATAGTCTTAACTAGCGACAAGACTTGTCTTTACTTAGCTAACTCCAGAAACTACAATGGTACACCATATCATTTGAAACTTGAATCATGCATACCTTTTACCTATATCTAACTATCCTCCAAATTGTAGGACCATATCTTCAATAGCACATAAATGTAGGGCATTATATTGTCTCTTTGTGACTGCAACAACATTGTACCACTGTCTTCACTTTGCTAGCTCTAGAAAGTTCTACGTTAACTTTCATACTCTAAAATTAGGATCATGCATACTTCACATCTATCTCTATCTAAACTCTAAACCACAAGGCCAAATTTTCAAATGCAGAGGAATGTAGAGCATTCTCCTAAGCTTCTTCAGTGCATCTTTCTATGACTTTGACAGTTTAAAAATTTACGCACTTTCTTTCATATCTTATGTAATGCTTTCCATCAAGAGACAAAGTATACAAAATTTCCAACACCATAGACAATAACTACAACTCTTTTCATCAAAAACAAGAAACCTCATGTTAGCATATCCTTTAACCTAACAACTTTCGCTTGTCCATGAACTTCAGAAGATAACGTACAACTATGTATAGATGATACTGATTCAACAACATGCTCATGACTTTCATCACTTCTCTACTCCTTTGAACAACACTCTTTGTCTACTCCTCTCATCATTTACTCTTTTGAAACCATTGATCACCACTATGTTTACATCAATGACAACACATGCAACAATCTCCCCCTGTGTCATTGATGGAAACACTAACTTGATATACAAATTTCTTCCCCTGTGACATCAAGGGCAAAGGGATAGTGGTATTCCTCTATACCTACAAAAAGATACAAGCTCCCCCTATCTACACAATCTTTGTCATCCTCCTTAGTCTCCTATCTACCTGCTATGCCTAAGAAGTAGCCTCCATCAATCCAGGGATAAAGACATGTCTAGAATTGCTCCCCCTAGACAGATGCACCATCTATGCATCTAGTTAGAAGGAGGAGGGACAACAACCCCTAACTTATGTCTAAGATATTTAAATCTGTCCTTAGAAAGTGCCTTTGTAAAGATGTCTACAATCTGATCCTTTATAGGTACATATTACAATTTTACCTCTCGATTTGCAACCTTCTCTCTTAAAAATTGATACATGATGGATATGTGATTGGTTCTAGAGTGCATCATCAGATTCTTTTAAATATTGGTGGCACTTGTATTGTCACATAGAATAGGAATGGGCTCATCATCCATTACCTGGATATCCTTCAATGTTTACTTCATGCAGTGCAAAACAAGGACAACAATTCATTCTCCAGTGGGAGAAATGATAGGAGTCATAATTCTTATCCCAGTGAAGGATATAGAAGAGATGAAAGAGGATTTGCTAAAAGGGGAACCTATTTTCAAGTTTGGAGGAGAAAATAATCAAGCACTAAATTTCAACAAAAGGATATTACCAGAGGAGTAGTAAATAATGCAAAGATAGTTTATGCAGAAGAGCCTATTAATATAGAGATAGTTTATGTAGAGGAAGAAAAGCATGTTAATGCAGAGATAGTTTATGTAGAGGAAGAAGAACCTATTAATACAAAGATAGTTTATGTAGATGAAGAAGACCCTATTGATATAGAGATAGTTTATGCAGAGGAAGAGGAATATTTTGAGTCATCAAATTTAATTGAAAAACTAGAAGAGGGTGAAGCATTGATCTTAAGGAGATTTGTGTTATAGAATAGAGAAAGTAGTGCAATAGAACATTTGTGTGGACAAGTGTGAAGTATAGTAGGAAAAGGAAACTCATGTTGCAGAGAAAAGAGAAAGGACAAATAATTCTACCGAAAGAGAAAGTTTAGGTACCAGAGTGAAGGGAATGTGGATAAAGAGATAGAGAATAGTATAGGAATAGTATATATAGAGAAGAAACTATAAGATTTTGATGTGTGTAAAGGAAATGTATCTAGAACAAGAGGTCAAAAAGAATTGTAGAGAAAATTTAGGAATGTACTAACTGTATCAAAGTGAGTAACTTGATTGTTCTAGAGGATGCAGTGATTAACTCTTGATTGATTGAAGTAAACATTGATCTTAAGGCAACTTGTGGAGAAGACTTGCTCAAACTACCAAACATTGGGCCAGTCCAAGGCTTCCAAGTAGAATGTCAAACTTAGAAGAGTTTGAGGTAGTTTTGTAGGGTGGACTTGAACAGACTTCTGACCTTGAGGTAGTTCCAAGTACCTATGAACAGACTACAAAACCTATTCAAAGAAACAACATTAATTTTGACATAATACAAACCAAAGTGAAGAGGCTTACTTTTCAATTAACCTTGAGAGTCTGATGCAGGAGCATCTGGAAGCATTCAAAACAATTGGGATAGTTAACAATGAAGTTATAGAGTACTAAGAGAGTGACCTTGGAGATTACCACATTTTATTGCACTTGCATATTAGAGGCTGTGGAGCTAGACTTAGCATCTAGAAATAATCAACTACATCATATCCAAAATTTAGATCATTTGGGTTCATTTCTAGAAAAATATTGCTATCAGAAGATTACCTACTTTCACCTATTTTCACATAGTAGAGCCGACAATGTTCAACAAAGTCTAACTAGCTTGTGGAGTAATTCCATGACTTATGGAGCTAAAAGGAACATCATTCAAGGTAATTAAGGACCTGGCTGACCTTCATGGAGATCCACACTAAGTTTTATGCACTAGCGGAGCAATACTTTATGTTTTGGTTTGACCTATCCATGTCCACATGTTTCATACTAGTCGTTACAATTAGGCCGATTTGATAATGTTATGAAGGATTGCAGAGGATATAAATGAAAGATATATGTTTGTTTCAAGGAGGGTGATGAATAAGTGATCAAGGATACAAAGTTACAAAGCAAGTTGATGAGTGTTTTGATCCAAAGGAGTAGTAGAACTGAAACAGCGAGCAGAGCAGGAAGTAGAAGAAGTTGCAGAGAAGAGAATTTGAAAAGTAGAATAAAGAAATCATGGAAGAGTGTTATTGTATGAATATTTTGTTACCCTAGGCTATGGTCTAGCATCTGTAAATCCCTAGAGGTAGATGCAATGTGCTTTGAGATCATAATATATGAGGAATGAGCTTTGAAGGCTCTAGGTTTTCTCCATTTTAGGGTTTGCGTAGGATATATCTTGTGTTATGTTCTTATGAATGTCTCTTTCTTTCTCTTGTTAGATATTTACTCCCGTTGCATCTCTGATTGATCATGTGGTTAGTACTTTAAGGTTGCAAGTTTGGATGGTCGCTCATCGGATGCTCCTACCTTGACTGCATCACTTCTCCATCTTCATTCAATTTATTTCTAAACACCCATTTTGTCCCTATCACATTTTTGTCTACAGTTCTTGGTACCAGTTCCCAAGTCTAATTTTTCTCTATCTTCTTTATTTCTTCTTCCATTTCTTGGATCCATCCTCCATCCTTGCTAGAATTAGGAAAAGCTTTAGGTTCTACCTTTGATAGTAAAGAAAAATTTACCTATTCATTTTCCTTTGCAAATGTTCTTGTCTACACTCCTTCATTCTTGTCTCCAATTATTTGATCTTCTGAGTGATTCTTCTAAACATACTTGGCAAGAGTCTTAGTGACCTTCTCTTGTGATTCTTCCTTTTCTTTACCATATTCTTCTTCTTCTTCTTCTATGCAAGTAGATTCATTTGAACAATAGTCTTCTTGCTCATATGTAATTTGATGTCACTATTCATTAATCTTAACATTTGCACTCTCAACTATCTTCTTCAGTCTTTTATTGTAGTACTTTTAAGCTTTTCTTCTAGTTGAGTATCCAAGAAAGATTCCTTCATCAAACGTTGAGTCAAACTTTCCCAAACCTTCATCATCTCTTTTGATGTAGCATTTTCTTCCAAAAACTCTAAAATACTTGATAGATGTTGGTCTTCCATACCATAGCTCATAAGGTGTCTTGGTGTTGTTCACTCTTAGTTGTCCTTTGTTAAGAATATAGATAGTAGTATGAATTGCTTCTTTCCAATATACATCAGGCAACTTGGCTTCATTCAAAATTGTTCTTTCCATCTCCTGGATAATTCTATTCTTCCTTTCAACTACTCCATTTTGCTGAGGAGTTCTAGCAATAGATATGTGCCTCTTTATTACATGTTCTTCACAAAATTCCTCAAACTCACTTGATGTGAACACACTATCTCTATCAAACCTTAAAAACTTGATTCTAGCATTCATTTCATTTTCAACCATGAACTTGAAAATATCAAACCTACTCAAGGTTTATGATTTTTCTTTTAAGAATGTAACCCATGTCATCCTAGAGAAATCATCAATGAGCAACATAAAATACCTTTCACCTTGGAGACTTTTTTTCCTTATAGGACCACACAAATCAGTATGGATCAATTCCAATGGCCTTGTAGAAGAATACTCTTTAGTCTTGAATCTTATCCTTTTCTTCTTTCCAATCTAACATTCACTACACAAGGTACTTGCAAGCTTGATAATCTTTGGCATATATCTTACTACTTGTATGGAGTTGATCTTCACAAGATTGTCAAAGTTAATGTGTCCCATCCTTTTGTGCCACAGACAACATTCACTTGTCTATCCTAGAATACAACTTCTTCCATTACACCCTTTAGTTTGTACAAGGTGTTTTTCTATCCTAGATCCTTCTACCACCAATTTACTAGAATTTGCTTTTATGATTTCACACCCTTGATCATGAAATATGAGATTGTATCCTTTGCTACACATCTAACTTACATTGAGAAGATTGTTTTTGAGACCTTCTACATAAAGAACATCTTATGTTCTAGATTTTACATCAATACTTATGGTGCCTTTTCCACAAATCTTTGTAGATGAATTGTCTCCAAATTTGACCGATTCACCATTCCACTTAACAAGATTGATGAATTTGCTCTTATGACCAGTCATGTGGCTTGAACATCCACTGTCTATTACCTAGAGATTTGTTTTCCCTTGAACATGAAATTTTGTTTGGACAATCATTGAATTTTCAACCTTATTGTTTATCTCCTCTCTTTTAGAAGTGTCACTCTCCTTGTCTTGCTCAACAACCTCTGCCATCTAAGTTTCTGATATTGCTAATCCACTCTTGCAATATCTTGCTATATGTCCAAAATTGTTGCAGCTATGACATACCACTTTTACATCCACTAGTGAAGCAAGAGAATTCCTACTTACAAAACTTCTTCTATTCATTCCAAACTTGCAATCCATAGCCTTATGACTATATTTATTGTAGATGAAACAATAACAAAAAAATGCACTATTGAACTTGTTTATGGAGAATTGTATTGCATGATGAGATCTACTTCTTTAG
This sequence comes from Cunninghamia lanceolata, assembly GCA_027924645.1. Taxonomy (NCBI): domain Eukaryota; kingdom Viridiplantae; phylum Streptophyta; class Pinopsida; order Cupressales; family Cupressaceae; genus Cunninghamia; species Cunninghamia lanceolata. The sequence goes on from BSBN01000829.1 coordinate 21,171,698, forward strand.
GGTCATATGGATTTCCAGACTTTACTTTATCCAATTCCTTTTTGAGTAACATGATTTCTTTCTCAAGTTTTGTGCATTCATTTGTATTAGCTTCAATTAGAGCTTTTTGTTCTTTGATCTCCTTCCAAGGGTTTCACATTCCAAGTCTTCAAGAGTAGTTCAATAAGTTCACCTTTGAAATCAACTTCACATTCTTCTTCATCTATAGTCTTGTTAGACATATCATGAATTACCATGGCCATGAATAGGGATTCTCCTCTTTCATCATCTAATGAGTAGTGATCTACTTCTTTTGAGGCACTGTAGTCTTCTTTGGAAAGGAGGTTCCTTTCAAAGTTGCTCCTTTTGAAACTCTTACTGCTATTTTCATTTTCTCCAAAAGGAAATTTAGAATCATAATGACTAACTCTTCCACATTTAAAACATTTGATGTTTGCTATCTCCTTCTTCAGCATTCTCACAAAGTTTGCTTCTTCTTCCTCAGATTCACTGTATGCACCAGATGTTCCTTCTTTCTTCACAACTTTGAAGGAATCTTCTCTTTTGGGTGTACCTTAGACTTCATTTCTGATATCATAGGCAGTGAGGAACCCAAACAACTCTTCCATGGTAAGTTCCTTTAGATCTTTGGCTTCTTCAATAGCAAAAACTTTTGAATCAAACTTGTGAGGGAGAATTTGTAGGACCTTTTTACAACCACTAAATCAAACACATCTTCACCTAGCCCTCTGATTCCATTGACTACTTCATCCACTGAACCAAATAGCTAGCAATTTTTTCCTCTTCTTTCATCCTTAGATTCTCAAACATTGTTCTATAAGATTGTAATTTTGCTTTCTTTACACTCTCATTTCCTTCATAGAGATTTTTGAGTTTATCACATATCTCCTTGGTTGTCTTGCACTTCATTACCTTGATAAACTCTGAATTGGTTAGATGAATTAAGATGACATTCTTTGCTTTAGCATTGTTTTTGTGAGCCTTCTTCACATTTAAATCTGTAATAGGATGAGTAGGTTTAGTATAAGCATCCATTTCAACTCTCCAAATGTGATATCCTAGTGAGGTAATATAGGCTTCCATCCTTACACTCCAGAAGGCATAGTTACTTCCATCAAATATCGGTGCTTACTTAGAAGAGGACTCTTTCTGAGACATGTGTTCTACTCCAAGATCTACCTTTAGTTGTTAGGTTGAACCAAGGAACATAGCTCTAATAACAATTGTTAGAACACTCTAATATACTAAGAGGGGGTGAACTAGTATATGCCACCAATTCAACTTTGTCTAAAAAACTTTCTACTACCTTAAATAGATAATGAATCAAACCATGCAATTCAAAGCACAAACACACAACCACACAACCATAACACCATATTCACATGAAAAACTCTACAAAGGAAAAACCACAGTGAGAAAGCTACTTGGATCTACTATCCCAATCTAGCCTCACAAATAAAAATAGATTTTACAACAAGTTTTATGGGCTACAACCCAAAGGAAGCTATAACTCCCTAAATTGCTACAACACTTACAAGAAGAGGCTACAACCTCTGTAAAAAACACTTGCCAAATTCTATTGATCAATCACCTCCATAGCATCAACACCCTTCACACTAACATATGACTTCAACACCTCTACTCAAACAACTCTATTATCTTCAATACACTTCCACACATACATAAACTCACATCCACACTCACATGTACATCGTCACACACTCTTAAACACTCATACGCTTTTCCAAAAAATTGAACTTTCATTTATAACTTCTGAAACTCTTCAAAACTTTCTCCTTTGTTAGCCAAGATGAAACATGTAGCATGAAACATGTAATGGCCTGCCTTGTCGGCTCCCAAATGATTTGCGGTATTGTAGGGATCAAATCACGTTAAGTGGTTCAAACCAAGAAATCAACTAGACTTATTTTCACTGTACACACATCTCAAAGCTAGTGCACACTCCCCAAACAATGGCACAATAATCTAAACATACCAAGTCAGCCCAACAAACACTTACCCTACCACATATTAGATCTAGACCTAAGGTGGTACCGAAGGGACCAAATAACATCATACGGTTCATCCACTATTATATGACTTGAAAATCCTTCTCATACATTCCTTTCTCTAATTTATGTTTCTTCTTACTGATGCAAGAAAACAAACTTCAATGTTGATAACCTTTGCACAATCTGATTACACAGTCTTGATGTAGAACATTGAAAAATAGACTTGTGGTACCCCTTAACACCTAAAACGAGAAATGAGAAATCATACAGACACTATGAACTTATCCCTCAAATAGAAAATCCAAATATTAAAATATAGTGAAATGTGGTGGCTTTTACATTCTCCTTCTAATAATCTTAACCAGTAACAAGACTTGTCTTTACATAGTTGACTCTAGAAGTTCTACTATGGTACACCATATCATTTGAAACTTGAATCATGCATACCTTTTACCTATATTTGACTATCCTCCAAACTGCAAGACCATATTTTCAATAGTGGAGAAATACAGAGCATTATACTATCTCTTTGTGGATGTAACAACACTGTACCATTGTCTTCACTTTGCTAGCTCTAGAAAGTTTTGCGTTAACTTTCATACTCTAAAATCAGGATCATGCATACTTCACATCTATCTCTATCTAACCTTTGAACCACAAGGCCAAATCTTTAAATGTGGAGGAATGCAGAGCATTCTCCTAAGCTTCTTCAGTGTAACTTCATGTGCCTTTGATAGTTTGAAACTTTACACACTTTCTTTCATATCTTATGCAATGCTTTTCATCAAGAGATAGTGGATGCAACATTCACAACACCATAGACAACAATCATAGCTCTTCTTCATCAAAAACAAGAAAATTCATGTAAGCACATCCTTTAACCTCACAATTTTCACCTATCCATGAGCTTCAAATGATAAGGTAAAACTGTGTATAGATGATACTGATTCAACAGCATACTCATAACTTTCATCACTTCTCTACTCTAAAAAACACTCTTTATCTTCTCTTCTGATCATTTACTCTTTTAACACCACTAATCACCACTTTGTTGACATTAATGACTACACATTCAACAAATACATGGTTCGTAGAATGAACGTTTTGCCAAAACACAAGTTTTTTGATCTCGAAAGTTGTCGATGGACTTTTATGAAGTTCATGTATATTTCAAAGTGCCAAAAGGACTTTGTAAGAAAAGAAGTTTAGATATATTAAGATTCATCGAAACTGAAGATATTGTATGTCAAACTCTATGGTTCATGGAGAAGGGAATTTGTTGATTAAGTTTTTCCAAACTTCACGTATGTTTAAAATTGCCAAAATATATAGCAGAACTTGGAAATTTATATCTAGTGTTAATACATTGAGGGATATCAAAGGTGAATATTAAACATTGAATATGATCACTACGGTGATATTGTTATTTTCCAGCTTGTTTATTTCAAAGACACAAAATTGGTTATTTCGGGGCAATGATTCAATTCCAATAACTATTTGACTACTCCATGGTGGTTCAATTTCCTAATCATGGTGTATTTAAGGGATTCACATTATTTTAGAAGGGGTTCACTGCTACCCAAGGAGAAAGCTTGGCAGTTTTGAAGTGGAATAGGGGAAGAAGATTGTTAGTGGAAAAGGTAGGAACTAGAAGGAGAATGTGAGGAAGAGAGTTACTGGAGATAATCTAGTTGATGGAGAAATGTTTTGAAGGGGAAGCATCTTTCCTTGAGAAGAAGAACTAGATTGAGAATTGTATAGATTGGTATTTCTCTTTTTTTTAATTTTTAAATGTATGATGTAGATCTCAATTAAGATTTAAATAAATTCAAATGGGATTATGTTATTGTGAATTAATTGATTGAAGTTGTTGAATGAATTCAACTTAAATCTTGTTGTGATTGGGAATATTATTTGTTGGCTGCATGACTGGGAAGATTGTTAAAACCCTCTTGTCACATTATGCATCAAGTCTTCTCAACACTAGAGAGCCTTGTGTTCTCTAGAAATGGTAGTCTAATTAAAAATAATAGCTTTTGCTTTCCTTTGCACTTCTCATATTCTCTTATGCATAGCTTTTGAGAGTAAAATGTAAGCTAATGTTTGAGGATATAATGTAATCTTTGATAGGAGGCATTGAATAAGAAAACAAGATATCCCAAAAGACTAAATGGTGGCTCCATATGCATGCAAAAATATTTCTATATATTTCTTCATAAATTTGATTGCTATATGTAGGAAGATTTCCTCCAATGTATTGTTTATGATGAAAGCTTTAGTGGTGCATGTCTCATTCGTAGGCTAATTAATGAAAAGTTATTTTTACTAAAATCTATCTGCAAGAATGGCTAATTTAGAATTCTATAAAACACAATTTATTTTTTGGTAGTGTTTTGTGGTTAAAAAGAGGGGTGGATGAATGTGTAAGGTTTTAGTTGTTTATGTGCAATCCTCCTTACCCAACAAACATTCCAAGGGATTATCAACTGAGTTGAATCTCCACTAAGCGAGAGTAGTCACCTATCATGTTGGGAAGCCACTTGGGAAGTTGTGGACTCTTTGATGTATAAAATAATGTCTCTATCTAATGTTTAATTATGCTTAGAAACCCTAATTATGCAAATCAGTAAGCAAATTATCAAATTACAGCAAATCCTTTCAGATTAGAACAAAGGACAAAGATACTTAACTTACTATTTTTCAAAGTTTGGAATGCAGAGAAGTTAGGGACATGGGGACTCGTGCCCAAGTCCAAGGTACCAATTTCTTTGAGGGGTTCTAATCTCCTTCCAATGCTAATCTATACTGCAACTTTAGTTTTTAGAGATTTCGATGCGGAGGACATGGGCACTAGCGCCCTAGTCCAGGAAAAGCACCAATGTCCTACTTCTTTCTAGATTCTAAATCCTTGATGTCTGTTAACCTTCCATGCAACTCCACTTCTTCCAAATTCGACATCTGTAACCTATAATTATAAGGAGTATGGGAGGGGGTTGTGGTGTTTAGAGGCTTACCTCGATCAAGCCCCGGAGAGACATTCAAGTCTTCTGAACATCATTGTCAGATGAGAGTTCGTATCCCAGTGGGATAGAGGCAAAAATCCAAATGATAAATGATTTAAAACATAAATGATATCACCTTGTAGTGAAGATCTCATGGAAGGAAGATGCTCTTCATGCCATGAGGAGATGGGTATCAAATCTACAAATACAAACACAATGACAACAAAGTACTACTCTACAACACAATGAATATTTTGAATGCTCTAATCACAAGAATGCATAAAGTTATCCAATTTCAATATAGTTTGCAAATGAAACCTAGTCATGCTTATACATGCAACTACAAAGATTCCTGCTAAGAATTTTGTAATTTAAACTTTAGATATTGACATAGGACCTAATTAACGTTCATAAAACTGACATTTGAAATTAGGGCAGACCTAAAATAGGGATGGACTAGGGTGCTAGTGGCCAAGTCCACCCCGCCATTTTTCCTCAAGATCCATTAGAGTGCAGCCCTCTAGGTTGTATTTGTCACAAGACCCAAGGGTTTTCTCATCGGGAGTCAGAAATAACATGCAAGATTCTCTAAATACAAATTAAGGACTCGAGAGCTAAACCTTAATAGTAAAAAGCCCCCAAGGTTACTTTTTTGAACATAAAATTTAACCCCCACTTTAATGTATGTATAAATGCAAGGCCAATACATTCATTAAAGTATGGTCAACAAACACACCAAGCACACCAAGCACGTAGAAGACACGCCAAACACATTGAAGACAATAACAGGCATGCAAAACATGGAGAAGATAGTTATAGTCATGCAAAACACGGAGAAGACAACATTGAAGACACGCAAAACACAGTGAATATAGTGAATACAGTGAAGATAGTAATGATTTTCTTTTCTTTTTAATTTTCATATATATGAAATGTAGACGCAAGTGAAAGGAAAGTAAACACACCACCTATAATGCAAGGGGGACACATCACCACTGGTCTTTCAAATGTACATGGGGCAACAAACATGCCAAACAAATCTCAGAGTGTAGGAGGGACTCATTGCCAGCAGTCTTTAGACTATACTTGAGAACAAACATGCCATACAAAACAAGCATGCCAAATAAATCCTAAACCATAGGAGGGACTCATCACCATCGATCTTTAGACTATTCTTGGGAACAAACATGCCATACACACACATAGAAGCCACAGAGAAAACATGATAGACAAGCGATGAAGTATACCTATTGCTAGGTTCATCACCATCTCAAGTACATTATAGGCACACACCAACAATTGTGCTTTGCCACAACAATCGCTGAAGACATGCTTAAGGGTTGAGTTAGTCACAGAACCTCTCCTCGCCTCTGCAGAGGACTTTTGAAAATGACAGGATTGTGCACTCTCCTTGAGAAATACACCATCCTCACCAAACATGAAGGGCTTAAGATAAAAAGGATATGCATGATATCCTACCTGCACATATGGCTTAAGTTATTGCAATAGATTCAAGAATCACAAACACATATCACTAACATCTACAATAGATAGCTTACCTTATATATGCCCCCACCTTAAGGTGGTTGATATAATGTACCGATATCAAGCATGTTAAGGTAGGAAGAATACACACAAGGGAACATGAGCTCTCACAAAGCCCATGCCCCCCCAGAGGTGACATGTACTTTATGATCGCCAAATGTTCCCAGGAACACATTCCTGTAAGAAAAGTGATAGTGCCCATATAATCATGATAAACAACAATGCATAGAGAATCGATGGATGCAATATTTAGGATAGACAAAGTGCATGGAGCAACAATATTGTTATGTTTTGTAAGTGCGATAAGACAACAACAAGATCACATGGAGTGAATCTACTAGCCAAGCATCGAAAAATATGTAACAACCCAATTGTCATGTATGGACTTGATGAAGGGGGTAAATCACAAAATACACAATAACAGATATTGAACATAGCAAATAGAACTTTTTTTTATTGAACTGGGCAACTCATTACATTACAGAAGCTCAATTACAATAAGAGGATAAATCCTCTACTGGCTACAACACATTACAGCTTTCCCAACCTCAAGACTCTAGAATCTTTAGCCTTCTGTAACCCCAAATCAGCTAGGGTTTCTATTTTCCCACCTATTCTTGACTCCACACTGGCCCCCGTTGACTCTCCCCTTGCCCAGGGTTAGCAAAATAGTCATAAAATAACACTTTTTGGTAGCCTCCAGCTAAATTTTGAATTTTGCAACTCCCTCCAAAAGTAGGTCAACTTCCGGGAAGCATAACTTTTGATCCAGGTGTCTAATTGACGAACTGTTTTAAGCACCAGAAAGCTCACGATGTAAACTATCATGCTAGAAATATGTAAATGGATTTCCATCAACTTTTTGATATGTTATGAGAAGTTTTAGTGCCTTATATCTCATTCCGTAAATTTTCAGGGGCTTTTTGGAAAACAAAAACTTTAATATTTTTCAGCTCACAAATGATCTTTACCTGATTCCTTTGCCAAAGGTCTTATATTTCCATTAAGTAACTTTCTGGAAGTTTTTGCTTCATTATGTGCCCAAATACAAACTTTCTAAAAATAGTAGGTACACTTTTCTAAATAGGCAGGTCACTATTTTTAGCAGTTTTGGAAAAATTGAAAGTCCTACATTATTATTATGGATATTATGGAACCAAAAACACTAATTATGGGAAGAAATAAGAACAACTACAATGGTTTTGAATTAACTTCTTTTTGGGTGATGCAAGATTGCCCTTACACCTCTAGATGCTCCTGCATCAGACACCCAGGGTAATTTGAGAAGTGACCCTGTCACGTCTTAGGTGTTTGTGTGAGGAAAACCCAAGCGGTCAACCTCTACCTTAGACAACCAAGAAGAATCTTCAATAGGCCTTCCTTTCCATTTCATTAGATATTCTTCGTATTGCTTGTTCTGAGTGCTCCTTCCCACACGGCTATCCAAAATCTCTTCTATCTCCTCTGTTGAAGTAGGTGCCGTAATACTCCACTGTACTTCTGTTGGTCCATCCTCTATTCCACCTTCATGATATTCTGATAAATCAACAATGTTGAAAAATAGGAGAAATATTTATCCCACTCGGCAGCTCTACCTCATATGCATTTCCTGAATCATGCTTCTTCATGATTCTGCATGGTCCAAATTTCTTTAATTTTAATTTATTGTATGTTCCAACTGGGAACCTTTCTTTTCTCAAGTGAACCATGACTTCATCTCCCACCTGGAACTCCTTATACCTCCTCTTCTGATCTACCTTAGCCTTGTACTGAATATTCATCTTATTAATGTGCTTTCTCACTTCTTCATGCAATTTCTTCAAATGTTCTACAAAGTCTTCGGCTTTAGCACTTGTCTTTTCTCCATTGTCCAGATTCCTTAACTCAGAAGCATTTCTCAGGCTATTACCATAGACAATCTGGAATGGTGATTTACCAGTACTCCTATTGACAGAATTGTTGTAAGCAAATTATGCCTATGGTAAAATCAAATCACATCCCTTGGGCTTATCTCCTACTAAGTAGTGTAGCAGGTTACCCAAACTCCTGTTCACCACTTCCATCTGTCCATCAGTCTGTGGATGGTGTGCAGAACTGAACTTCAAATCTGTCTTCAACTTCTTCCATAATCTCCTCCAGAAATAACCAACAAACTTGGTATCTCGATCTGAAACTATGCTCTTTGGTAGACTATGTAATCTCACCACTTCCCTGAAAAATAACTCTGCAATATGAACATCATCATTAGTCTTCTTGCAAGGAATAAAATGTGCCATCTTTGAGAATCTGTCCACCACCACAAAAATGGAATCATGTCCTCTCTATGTCCTTGGTAAACCAAGAACAAAATCCATACTAATATCATCCCATGGCTTCTCTGGTACAGGTAATGGATGATATAGCCCTGTATTCTAACTTGTTCCTTTTGCCATCTGACACACTCTACAACTCTACACAAGTTTCCTCACATCTTGCTACAATTGTGGCCAGTAATAATGTTTACCAACAATAGCAATGGTTTTATCTCGACCAAAGTGTCCAGCCAATCCTCCACTATGCTTCTCCTTAATCAGGTTCTCTCTCATGGAACTCCTTGGAATGCACAACTGGCTTCCTCTAAACAACATGACATCTTGGATTATGTAATCCAACCATTTTGTCTTGTCCAAAGTAACAGGTTCCAAACAAGCTTTCCAAGCCTCTACAAAATCTAGATCTTCAGGATACAAACTTTTGAGTTCATCAAACCCAACAACCTCTATCTTCATTTTTGTCAACAAATTTTACCTTCTACTCAAGGCATCTGCAACCCTGTTGGACTTCCCACTCCTGTGTTTCAAAACAAAAGTATAACTCTGCAAAAAATCAACCCATTTTAAGTGCCTTTGATTTAACTTTCTTTGACTATTAAGATACTGCAAAGCCTGATGATCAGTATATAGAACAAACTCTTTTGGCAACAAATAATGTCTCCATTTCTTCAAAGCCTGAACTATTGCATAAAACTCTTGATCATAAACATAATACTTTTTCTTGGCATCATTAAGCTTCTCACTAAAATAGGCAATGGGATTACCTTCTTGACTTAGAATAGCTCCTATACCATTACCACTAGCATCACAATCTACCTGAATTACCTTATTGAAATCTGGAAGTGCCAACACAGGTTGTTCTATGACTTTCTGCTTCAATGTATCAAAGCTCTTATCTACTCCTTTAGTCCATCTAAAGTCTTTTCTATCCCCTCTCATTGTCTCAGTCAGGGGTGCACAAATGCTATTGAAATTCCTGATAAACTTTCTATAAAAACTTGCCAAACCATGAAAAGATCTTACCTCGAAAGCACTCCTTGGCGTAGGCCATTCAATGATAGCCCTCACCTTCTCTGGGTCCATCTTAAGACCTTCCTCTGAGACAACAAATCCCAGGTATACAACTCCTTCTTTGCAAAACTACATTTCTTCAGATTGATCAACAACTTCTCCTCCCTCATCTTCTCTAAAACTCTTCTGATATGGATCAAATGCTCATCCCAAGTCTTACTAAAAATCAAAATGTCATCTAAATAAACAATAACAAAACTTCCCAAAAATTTCTTCAGTACCTCGTTCATGAGCCGCATGAATATGCTCGGTGCATTGGTTAGCCCAAATGGCATGACTAACCACTCATACAAACCTTCCTTTGTCTTGAAGGCTATCTTCCATTCATCTCCTTCTCTGATTCGAATTTGGTGATATCCACTCTTCAGATCAATCTTCGTGAAGTACTTGGCTTCACTCAAACAATCCATTATGTCATCCATTCTTGGCAATGGAAATCTATACTTGATTGTGATCTTGTTGATGGACCGGGAATCTGTACACATCCTCCACTCTCCATCTTTATTTGGTTCCAGTACTGCAGGTACCGCACATGGACTCAGGCTCTCCCTTATCAGTCCCTTCCTTAACAGCTCGTGAACTTGTCTGTTTAACTCTTCATTCTATGGGCTGCCTTATTTGGCAAACTAGCTCCTAGTATCAAATCCATTTGATGACTTATCTTCCTCACCGATGGTAAACCTTCTGGTACATTATCAGAGACAATATCTTGAAATTCTTCCAACATTTCTAAGACTTCTGTTGGTACATCTTCACATTTCTCTTAACTAATCTTAGGAATCAATGCAAAGCAATGACGCTCATGCTTCATACCCTCCAAAAACTTTCTACCATCTACCAAGCAAATTGTGACAGTACTACATACCTTTTCTTCCACCTCCTTCAAGGGCTTCAACTTATAACAAACTCCATCCTTTGTTAGGGAGTATGTGTTTGCATGGCCATTGTGGACAGCGCTCCTATCATACTGCCATGGCCTTCCCAATAACATATGACATGCATCCATCAGTATGATGTCACACATCACTTCATCATGGTAGTCACCAATCTTGAATTTCACTAAACACTGTTCATTGACCAAAGCTCTATGGTCCTTCTGCAACCATGCAATCCGGTATGGATGCGGATGCTTTCTTCTTGTCAACTTCAACTTGTCAACCATCTCCTCTGAAACAAGATTATCAGTGCTTCCACTGTCAATAATAATATCACAACACTTACCTTCACATTTGCACCTTGTGTGGAATAAACTCTTCCACTAATTAGGTTCTTTCTCCTCATTCAACAAAGTTCTTCTAACAACTAAGGTTTCTCCACTTTCAGCATCTTCAGAATGCTCAGACTGTGTATCTTCATCTACATGTACAACTCATGCATTACCTTTAGGTCTTCAATTCATCCTTCCTTGATGTTGCGGACATTTATATGCTTGATGCCCTTCTTCTCCACATTGGAAACATGTTCCTCTGAAACCTCCTCTTCTAGGTCCTTGCCCAGGTCTACCTCTTCCTCTTCCTCTTTGCTCACCATTATTCTGGTCACGAGGGTGGTAGGCATTATCTCCTCTCTGATTTTGACTAGTTCCAGCTTCTTCACTTTTCTTTGGATCTTCATTTCAGCCCCCATAGGGTCTTCCACTAGTCCTTTCGCCTTGACCTCTTCCCCTTTGCTTGCTTTCAAATCTCTTTTTTAGCTTCTCTTCCACCTTCAGGGAAAACTGGTATGCATCTTCTATGGTGGTCATTCTGACCAAGCTCAGCTCCTCTTGAATACTTGGCCTCAACCCAGTAATGTAACGGGCTACCTTCTCCTTGTTGGGCTCTGCATGGCCTGTCCTGATAGTAATTTTATAAAACTCTTCTGTCCACTCCTTAACAGACTTGTTACCTTGCTTCAGTCCTTGTAGCTTCTTCAGCAACTCCATCTCATAGTCCATAGGAATGAACTGCTTCTTTAGTTTCTCCACCATCTGATCCCATATAGAGATCTTTCCTTTTCCTCTTCTATTCCTCTCTAATTGGACCTCCTTTGAACAAATATTGGCGTGGCCCTTCAACTTTGTTTTTGCAAACTTAACCTGATCTGGGTCCTCCACATCTTCATACTCAAAATACTCCTCCATGTCATTGATCCAATCAATAAGCTGTTCTAGATTCAAATCTCCAGAATATGTAGAAACTTTGATCCTGGGCCTCTTTCCGATCTTTGAAATGGCCCTCAACAACAAAACTTCTACAGGATCTCCAGCAGCTTCTTGTTCTTCCTCAGATAGCTCTTCTTCAGCTTCATCTTCACTTTCCTCTCTCCTTCTCAGCTTGAACTGTAATGCCCGCCTTGTACACCTCAAAGAATTACACATTTATGCTACATGAAATAGGAACATTTTTTTTAAAAAATGATTAAGATAACAAATAGACATATTCTCTAAGGATACAAGGCTGCATTACTTTACAACCAACTAACATAATTTAACATTCATCAATAGCTAATCTAAATCAAATGCATAATTGAATAACTTGCATAATTGAATGACTGATTCATATTCACTACATATCGTCAGATAATACAATCTACATGATCAAAACATAACTGAAATGCTTTTATTACACATGAGTACAACATGACATCATTACATTGCCACTTTTAGTCTACATCAAGTTACATACATAAAGAATATTCTGTTACACAAATCTGGTACAAGGTTATGCACTTACATCATCATCATTGGGACAAGTACAACTGGAACAAATCCTGTTCTGCATATGATCTTGACAAGAATAACCAATGGATAAAATAGCTCTTCCACCCGACCATGTGGAACCCTAAGGTCCACCCCCCGAGCTAGAAGTTAACATGAGGTCCCAAACATTGACAGTCAGGTAGACGAAAGACAAACAAGAACAAAGGATGACCAACGCCAATACAGCACATGGCAATAATAATACAACACAACATAACTTAACTTAACTTTAACTTTCACTTCCAGAGGTGACACAAAACAAATGAGGAGAGACCGAAGAAGGGATGCTAGGTTGTAGTAGGGAGAGTGTCAACGCACGGTCCTAACATGGGTTATCCTGATAGCCTCTCACTAGGCGCCGGCCCCATAGGGTGACACATGCGGAATCGACCTTCCTTTCATGAGGACAAGGAAGTCAATCATGCCGACCAGGCCTTCTCTACCCATCCTTAGTCTAAACAAGCACTACAGGCCATGGGAGAGGAATCCATTAATCTTATTAATGTGAAATCTACCCTTAACCTCCTAGTTAATTTTAGGTTATCACTTGATTAATCTACTTCCAACGGGTTATCCTAACTGCCACTTTGGGCGCCGGCCCCACGTTGAAAGCCACTCTCCTTCCTAACACCTAGTAACCTTAACACATCATGCAAGACTTATAACAATACACGTAAATGAACATTGCAAGGCATAAACCCTCTTGCATCAAAATAGAATCATAACATCAATTGTTATCCAATACTTTTAACATTACAATACTTTATTCTTTTACAGATTACAGGTCTCTCCTTACAACAAAACGGTACAATAAGATCACAAGAGGTTTGATATCTCATCCTGAGATTATTACTTTACAAGACACAACATTCAACCTTGATAGTACCTCACTATACTTCCTACTATGTTTGATACACATAAATGCTATTATGTCGTAATTACAAAAACAACAATACACAAGTTGTGAATACTTAACAACGACAACTTAGCCTTTGGAATACAAGTTTGAACAACCTCAACCCGACTCATTACAACACTCAATCAATTCAAATCAAATTCAAGAGATGAAATACTACAATTCATTCTCAGTTTTAATGCAAACAACTTCTGAAATAAAATCAACATTATATTACAACAATTAAAATAATACCTTGCAACAAAATCTCTAACTAATCTTTATTTTACTTCAACAGATAAATAAATTGATTAACTAAATCATTACAATGATTGATAAAAGAACCACTTAATTTCTATTTACCATTCGACACTTTCATAATGATACGATCTTATATACTTTCCTACAATCTTGTACAATTGACTTTATTCTATTAAGGATAATAATGCTAGGAGATATCTTACTACTGAGAGGTAAAATTGCTATTGACTGTTTTACCACTGACGTGAATGATATTTGATTGTATCAGCGTTCGCCAACTTGGAATTTTAATAAATTGATGACACACTTAAGGGTTTTCTCTCTCTAACAAAAAGGCAAGGACTGCAGGAAACCAATGAGACACAGAAATGACGAACTGGAGTTGTCGAAAAGATTACTTACGGCCTCTAATAGCGTTCTTCAAATACTCAACACCATACGCCTTCTTACCGTTATGCAGATTTCCAATTACAACAAAGTGTGGATACAGTGTTACATACTGAAGAAAATTTATCTCTAATGGAAGGTCGCAAATTACAAATCCTCTGTGGATTTTGACTGCTATTTACTGTGTGAAGGCAGAACCATCTTCCTTGGCAGTGCATACCTTTCTATGTGCTAACACAGTTATTGATATATCTGTTAACTCTGCACTGTTTGCACGAATCGTTTTCAAGAAAACAGTTGAATAAGGGTAAAGGTGAAACTTGAGCGCTCAGCTGAGTACAACGCTCCAAATAGATGGAATGATTGCAGGCCAACAATACTAGATTTGTTGCATAAACTTTACAAACTCAAAATAGGGCAATCTATGGTTATAAAACTGGATTCTACATAAATATTTTCTTTTGGGATGCAATCATATGGTAATCCTATTGTTGTGCAAGATCACTGGTATACACAGAATGGTTTTGCTGACAAGGTATTAAATTCTCTATTTTTGACAAGGTGGGCTTTTGGTTTCTGATTTGCAACCCTACGACAGCTAGGAATAGTGATTACTGAGTTCGGAGGTATTAATAACCGTTGACCCACGCCATGTAACTACCATTTTGATCTTTCACTAACTAAAATGACAACTCGGCCATCACGTTTCCTTCTAGTTCTTCCCATGTGTTGGGTCATTCTTAATGGTGAAACATTTGCATCAAAACATATCACAAGATCAACTTCCATTATATCCAAACCCTCTTCTCCAATAGATGGTGCAACAATGGTGTTGTAACCACCTGCACGAAATTTCTGCAAAACATGTTGTTGAACTTTCTGAGTGTGGCCCTCGGAGATGCAAGAAAGAAAGATGGAGTTCAATGACTGAGTGAGGATAGCAATGTTCTCAGACTGTGCAACTGTTTCCGCACCCAATTACATTTGCTTGAAATTTTCTAAAGCCTTTTCAATGCTCATCCTGTATCATTGTATTTACTAGGGCCGACATTACTTCGAAGCACTTTGTCAAATAGTTCACTTGTCTTGTCTATACATCCACATTTCACATACATGCTTATCAGAGTATTTGAATACCCAGCAAGAGCTTCTGGTTTCACTATGTTTTGGTGAATATCATCAATGATTCTGAGGCTCCTCTATTGACGCTAAAGGGAAAACATTATCAATGACATCATTACCACGCTTCGTATACACTTCAACATCCATTTATGAAACATGGACTGGGCAATATGTTACATGCGCTGATATTGTTCATGTTCAAACTTGACTATCACAGCACAAGAATATCCATATCCTCTGGTGACCTCACCACACCATTACTCGTAATAGTATAATGGCCTCTGGCAACAAGCCTATCAAACAATTCCCCTTTCTCGCAGAGCTTCCTGATCAAATGCACGACATTGTCATCCTCATAGATAGCCTTAAGCCGCACAATGTTGGGATGCTGATAAAGGTAGCGGAGTCTAGTTTACACACGCCAATCTCATGAGGTCTTAGGCTTAGGGCGCTATGGGATTACGACTGCGCTAAAGATTAAAATTAAAACATTCAAACAACAAGTAAGAAGCTGAGGTTACATTTACAATCCACGTTTTGCTTTTAGCTTGTTTCTGAAAACTAAAGAGAGCCTAGACGTGTGCAGAGTTGTATCCAAATAGAAGAACCTTTAATAATCAAAAATGAAAAGGTTTCAGTCGCTCCAGCTATGGCATAGGTTAATCAATGGAAACACTGTATGGTACTAAGTGAATGGCGGAGAAAAAAAAGATTCGAAACTTCCATACAGGCGAATGAAAGCAAGGCAGAAACGAGTGACAGCATGGCAGAAATGAAATGAAAACAAGCCAGCGGCTATCTAATACCGTTGGTCCATGAAGGAATAATACCAAAGGCAATATACATGGGATATCGATACACCAAACTAGAGGTAAAACGAAATGAAAAGGCTTCATAAGTTTTCACCAATTCACAGGACCATAAGACAAAGCAGCGCTCTACCAATGACGCCCTAGCTTGCAGATATAAATGGCCTGGAAGATGATGAAAGGCAGAGAAACTTAAAACGACTCCTGGTATAGCTAGGCTCACAGCCATAGAACTTTGCAAGTGGAATAGAGGTGAAACAGATCTAAGAATTGCTACTGATTTCCAAACCAATTGCTCAAATCGTTATAAGTTACAGTGCTGAATCGTTTGTTGCTAGAATAGTCTAACGGATGAGAGGGTAAGGAAATGGCAAAAAGGCAATTCATGACTGAAACTACGCAAGAAATCTGGGCTGAGAGATCTTACGGAAATGTCGTCTTACAACTTCAAACCCTACCTATTTAACACCGGTCTGAGAGCACATACATAAGGTATTACTGAAAAACATCCTCAATGATAAAAAATAAACCATCAAAAATGAATGATTGCAGGAAAAATGATTCGGCCAAAGCAGTGGACGGAAAACAATTGACTTACGGAATCCTTGAACAGAAATGAAGTATTTAAACCCTAAGAGAAGATGTCGATTACACATAGAGAGGACAGTCTACAGAACTATTTGGAATCGAATAAACTATAACCACATTTGCAGATTTGAAATGAAGTTCAGAGATAAGGCATTTGACGGAACCTGGTTTCGTAATCCACTCGATAAACTTGCTTCAATCATTGCAGTTCCAAGCTGCTTCTTTCCTTTCACCTGTGATGCCGTCCTTGATGCCCCTACAGCCCTTTTATAACTCAGCCTCTCTCCTCTGCCAAGGGCTTGGCACGCGATCCCGTGCACAACTCATTTAAAGAATATGTATTTTTATTTAATTTAAGATCCCAATTATTAGATATTTTATTTTATTATTATTTTTCTTTATAGCCGACCCAAAATATTGTTATAAATAGAATAGTACTATTTCGACAATTATGTAATTTTGTACTATACTTTAATTTATCTTATTAATCAAGTTGTGAATCACAATTTACAACATGATTACCACTATTTATTTATTTAAATATTTATTATAATTAATATTATATCGAATAATACAAACTTCTTACAACTTTATTTAACAACAACACTTCCACTAAAATAATAATTTATTTATAACTATAATCAACAACTAACGACATTATGCCCATTTAACAACATTTATACTCTTCGTAGAATAATTCTAATTAAAGCACAACATTACCACACATATCTAGACACTTGCAGAACTCATTAGACTCCAAGATACAATATTACCTGACAGTAAGACATGGGCAAACGACAACCAATAACCACAAGGATAAACTGACGATGAAGGATCACTGACTAGGGACCTCACGTTAACTCCAACCAACTAATCCATTGGCGAAGGCACGCTCAGACCTGTAATCAGGTGGAGTCGATGCCTAGTACCTGCATCCTGCAGCAACGCACAGTTAACCATAACAAGATATACATATACATCACATGCAGTCCTATCGTGAATGGAAATCGCAGTGGGGTAGGGTACTCGAGAATGAGTAATACGACACTGTTCCATTCACGTTTATAAATAACAATCAACTATATTGAACAAGGTATCAGATTACTAATCTACAACATAAAATGATCAACTAACTTCCAATCCCATATAATGAATAACATCAAAGCATCTAAAACATCAGTTCATTTATCAAATTGTAAAGCATAAAGTGACATAATCCATCATCAACATCTGTTGTCATAACAATTAGGTTCACAATGAAGTAACAAGATAACACGAGATTCATCATCTACGGTCTAGGACACTATAAAGTTTAAGCAAACATCAATCTGATGGACGACGAGATGAGGGGCACTACATCCTCCCCCCCTAGGATCAGGCTTACTCCTGGAAGCCTGCGAACAAACATGGGTGAAATGTATTGAGTCTGGGCAGTTTTCACAACATTATGCAAACATGGGAGCACACACTGTGCATGAGATCTATTAACAGAAAAGTCTCGATATACTGACTTTACACCTTTAGCAGCATGGTACCATAATTTATCATTTTATAAGCACTATATTCATGATTTAACACACATACACGAATTCAAATTACCATGAACCACATCTCAAGGCTACACAAGGATCCCTCTGGACACCGGTAACTGACCTACTAAGGCATGACACAAAATCTATGAGCCAAGAGCTAACATCTATCCCACACAATCCATACCACACACTCTAAGACTTGATGGTGCTAGGGCACACACACATGGTTAGACCATCCAAACAAGACAACAATGACCTAACTCCTACAGCAAGAATTAGTTAGCCTCCAAGAAATAGTCCTAGCCTTGGATATCCCCATCCTGAAGGTTCCCTGTGTCTGCTTCCTCGTATACACTCACCAAGTCTGCCTCATACATCCTTGGAGAGGAATCACAATACGATACACGGCCGGCATCGAAAACAATAAGGAGAAAATAGTTCAGCCACCAAAGTCATAAACAAATATCAAATAAGGGTTAAATTTCTTCAACGAAACAAGAAATGCGCGCAATTCGACACTAAATCAAATGTAACTATGAGGGTTACACAAAAAAATGAAGATCACAAGGTGTGGCTAAACCATCACAACCAAATATAAACAAAGTGCCGACCTTTTTATTAATAGAAAATTATAAAGAAAATACACATTTTTTTTTTTAAATTGCACTGTACAACACTGCGTGACTAGATACTAGCCACTGAACGAGGAAGGAGGAAACAACATCAGGTTAACCTCACTACTTTATTCTATACCATAAGGACTCTACATAACCACTGCAAAATCCAAGAATTCCTACTCCGCAAGAGGGTGCACAAACATCAAGTCCTCTAAATGACAACTCCTTTAACTACAACCGAAGCTCCTTACGGATGGGATGATCATCAGGGAGCACTTCTCCCCTAAACTCCCAAACGTTAACCATCACAACAAACAACTGACAATCTTGCCGCATACCTTTCTTCGACTGCATGGCAGAAATCAAGGGGATGGATCTCTACATGCCAACTACCTCTACCTTGACCTCTAGGCACCTACCTACGTACACACCGCCAAGGGACACCCTCACGTTGTTAGGCAAGGATGACAAAACGAAAGAAGAAAATCTTTAGAGTTTAAGCAACTAGGACAACATAATGGGACTATGCACACCCAGAGTACCCAGTGTTTAAACCTGGCTCTGATACCAGATGTAACGCCCGCCTTGTACACCTCAAAGAATTACACATTTATGCTACATGAAACAGGAACATTTTTTTTTAAATGATTAAGATAACAAATAATGTTAACATACTAACTACGACATATTCTCTAAGGATACAAGGCTGCATTACTTTACAACCAACTAACATAATTTAACATTCATCAGTAGCTGATCTAAATCAAATGCATAATTGAATGACTGATTCATATTCACTACATATCATCAGATAATACAATCTACATGATCAAAACATAACTGAAATGCTTTTATTACACATGAGTACAACATGACATCATTACATTGCCACTTTTAGTCTACATCAAGTTACATACATAAAGAATATTCTGTTACACAAATCTGGTACAAGGTTATGCACTTACATCATCATCATTGGGACAAGTACAACTGGAACAAATCCTGTTCTGCATATGATCTTGACAAGAATAACCAATGGATAAAATAGCTCTTCCACCCGACCATGTGGAACCCTAAGGTCCACCCCCTGAGCTAGAAGTTAACATGAGGTCCCAAACACTGACAGTCAGGTAGACAAAAGACAAACAAGAACAAAGGACGACCAACGCCGATACAGCACATGGCAATAATAATACAACACAACATAACTTAACTTAACTTTAACTTTCACTTCCAGAGGCGACACAAAACAAATGAGGAGAGACGGAACAAGGGATGCTAGGTTGTAGTAGGGAGAGTGTCATCACACGGTCCTAACATGGGTTATCCTGACAGCCTCTCACTAGGCGCCGGCCCCCATCTATGGTTATCCTGACAGCCTCTCACTAGGCGCTGGCCCCATAGGGTGACACATGCGGAATCGACCTTCCTTTCATGAGGACAAGGAAGTCAATCATGCCGACCAGGCCTTCTCTACCCATCCTTAGTCTAAACAAGCACTACAGGCCATGGGAGAGGAATCCATTAACCTTATTAATGTGAAATCTACCCTTAACCTCCTAGTTAATTTTAGGTTATCACTTGATTAATCTACTTCCAACGGGTTATCCTGACTGCCACTTTGGGCGTCGGCCCCACGTTGAAAGCCACTCTCCTTCCTAACACCTAGTAACCTTAACACATCATGCAAGACTTATAACAATACACGTAAATGAACACTGCAAGGCATAAACCCTCTTGCATCAAAATAGAATCATAACATCAATTGTTATCCAATACTTTTAACATTACAATACTTTATTCTTTTACAGATTACAGGTCTCTCCTTACAACAAAACGGTACAATAAGATCACAAGAGGTTTGATATCTCATCCTGAGATTATTACTTTACAAGACACAACATTCAACCTTGACAGTACCTCACTATACTTCCTACTATGTTTGATACACATAAATGCTATTATGTCGTAATTACAAAAACAACAATACACAAGTTGCGAATACTTAACAACGAAAACTTAGCCTCTGGAATACAAGTTTGAACAACCTCAACCCGACTCATTACAACACTCAATCAATTCAAATCAAATTCAAGAGATGAAATACTACAATTCATTCTCAGTTTTAATGCAAACAACTTCTGAAATAAAATCAACATTATATTACAACAATTAAAATAATACCTTGCAACAAAATCTCTAACTAATCTTTATTTTACTTCAACAGATAAATAAATTGATTAACTAAATCATTACAATGATTGATAAAAGAACCACTTAATTTCTATTTACCATTCGACACTTTCATAATGATACGATCTTATATACTTTCCTACAATCTTGTACAATTGACTTTATTCTATTTAGGATAATAACACTAGGAGATATCTTACTACTGAGAGGTAAAATTGCTATTGACTGTTGTACCACTGACGTGAATGATATTTGATTGTATCAGCGTTCGCCAACTTGGAATTTTAATAAATTGATGACACAACTTAAGGGTTTTCTCTCTCTAACAAAAAGGCAAGGACTGCAGGAAACCAATGAGACACAGAAATGACGAACTGGAGTTGTCGAAAAGATTACTTACGGCCTCTAATAGCGTTCTTCAAATACTCAACGTCATATGCCTTCTTACCGTTATGCAGATTTCCAATTACAACAAAGTGTGGATACAGTGTTACATACTGAAGAAAATTTATCTCTGATGGAAGGTCGCAGATTACAAATCCTCTGTGGATTTTGACTGCTGTTTACTGTGTGAAGGCAGAACCATCTTCCTTGGTAGTGCATGCCTTTCTATGTGCTAACACAGTTATTGATATATCTGTTAACTCTGCACTGTTTGCACGAATCATTTTCAAGAAAATAGTTGAATAAGGGTAAAGGTGAAACTTGAGCGCTCAGCTGAGTACAACGCTCCAAATAGATGGAATGATTGCAGGCCAACAATACTAGATTTGTTGCATAAACTTTACAAACTCACCATAGGGCGATCTGTGGTTATAAAACTGGATTCTACAGAAATATTTTCTTTTGGGATGCAATCATATGGTAGTCCTATTGTTGTGCAAGATCGCTGGTATACACAGAATGGTTTTGCTGACAAGGTATTAAATTCTCTATTTTTGACAAGGTGGGCTTTTGGTTTCCGATTTGCAACCCTACGACAGCTAGGAATAGTGATTACTGAGTTCGGAGGTATTAATAACCGTTGACCCGCGCCATGTAACTACCATTTTGATCTTTCACTAACTAAAATGACAACTCGGCCATCACGTTTCCTTCTAGTTCTTCCCATGTGTTGGGTCATCCTTAATGGTGAAACATTTGCATCAAAACATATCACAAGATCAACTTCCATTATATCCAAACCCTCTTCTCCAATAGATGGTGCAACAATGGTGTTGTAACCACCTGCACGAAATTTCTGCAAAACATGTTGTTGAACTTTCTGAGTGTGGCCCTCGGAGATGCAAGAAAGAAAGATGGAGTTCAATGACTGAGTGAGGATAGCAATGTTCTCAGACTGTGCAACTGTTTCTGCACCCAATTACATTGGCTTGAAATTTTCTTAAGCCTTTTCAATGCTCATCCTATATCATTGTATTTACTAGGGCTGACATTACTTCGAAGCACTTTGTCAAATAGTTCACTTGTCTTGTCTATACATCCACATTTCGCATACATGCTTATCAGAGTATTTGAATACCCAGCAGGAACTTCTGGTTTCACTATGTTTTGGTGAATATCATCAATGATTCTGAGGCTCCTCTATTGACGCTAAAGGGAAAACATTATCAATGACATCATTACCACGCTTCGTATACACTTCAACATCCATTTATGAAACATGGACTGGGCAATATGTTACATGCGCTGATATTGTTCATGTTCAAACTTGACTGTCACAGCACAAGAATATCCATATCCTCTGGTGACCTCACCACACCATTACTCGTAATAGTATAATGGCCTCTGGCAACAAGCCTATCAAACAATTCCCCTTTCTCGCAGAGCATCCTGATCAAATGCACGAAATTGTCATCCTCATAGATAGCCTTAAGCCGCACAATGTTGGGATGCTGATAAAGGTAGCGGAGTCTAGTTTACACATGCCAATCTCATGAGGTCTTAGGCTTAGGGCGCTATGGGATTACGACTGCGCTAAAGATTAAAATTAAAACATTCAAACAACAAGTAAGAAGCTGAGGTTACATTTACAATCCACGTTTTGCTTTTAGCTTGTTTCTGAAAACTAAAGAGAGCCTAGACGTGTGCAGAGTTGTATCCAAATAGAAGAACCTTTAATAATCAAAAATGAAAAGGTTTCAGTCGCTCCAGCTATGGCATAGGTTAATCAATGGAAACACTGTATGGTACTAAGTGAATGGCGGAGAAAAAAAAGATTTGAAACTTCCATACAGGCGAATGAAAGCAAGGTAGAAACGAGTGACAGCATGGCAGAAACGAAATGAAAACAAGCCAGCGGCTATCTAATACCGTTGGTCCATGAAGGAATAATACCAAAGGCAATATACATGGGATATCGATACACCAAACTGGAGGTAAAACGAAATGAAAAGGCTTCATAAGTTTTCACCGATTCACAGGACCATAAGACAAAGCAGCGCTCTACCAATGACACCCTAGCTTGCAGATATAAATGGCCTGGAAGATGATGAAAGGCAGAGAAACTTAAAATGACTCCTGGTATAGCTAGGCTCATAGCCATAGAACTTCGTAAGTGGAGCAGAGATGAAACAGATCTAAGAATTGCTACTGATTTCCAAACCAATTGCTCAAATCGTTATAAGTTACAGCGCTGAATCGTTTGTTGCCAGAATAGTCTAACGGATGAGAGGGTAAGGAAATGGCAAAAAGGCAATTCATGACTGAAACTACGCAAGAAATCTGGGCTGAGAGATCTTACGGAAATGTCATCTTACAACTTCAAACCCTACCTATTTAACGCCGGTCTGAGAGCACATACATAAGGTATTACTGAAAAACATCCTCAATGATAAAAAGTAAACCATCAAAAATGAATGATTGTAGGAAAAATGATTCGGCCAAAGTAGTGGATGGAAAACAATTGACTTACGGAATCCTTCAACAGAAACGAAGTATTTAAACCCTAAGAGAAGATGCTGATTACACACAGAGAGGACAGTCTACAGAACTATTTGGAATTGAATAAACTATAACCACATTTGCAGATTTGAAATGAAGTTCAGAGATAAGGCATTCGACGGAACCTGGTTTTGCAATCCACTCGATGAACTTGCTTCAATCGTTGCAGTTCCAAGCTGCTTCTTTCCTTTCACCTGTGATGTCGTCCTTGATGCCCCTATAGCTCTTTTATAACTCAACCTCTCTCCTCTGCCAAGGGCTTGGCACGCGATCCCGTGCACAACTCATTTAAAGAATATGTATTTTTATTTAATTTAAGATCCCAATTATTAGATATTTTATTTTATTATTATTTTTCTTTATAGCTGACCCAAAATATTGTTATAAATAGAATAGTACTATTTCAACAATTATGTAATTTTGTACTATACTTTAATTTATCTTATTAATCAAGTTGTGAATCACAATTTACAACATGATTACCACTATTTATTTATTTAAATATTTATTATAATTAATATTATATCGAATAATACAAACTTCTTACAACTTTATTTAACAACAACACTTCTACTAAAATAATAATTTATTTATAACTATAATCGACAACTAACGACATTATGCCCATTTAACAACATTTATACTCTTCGTAGAATAATTCTAATTAAAGCACAACATTACCACACATATCTAGACAATTGCAGAACTCATTAGACTCCAAGATACAATATTACCTGACAGTAAGACATGGGCGAACGACAACCAATAACCACAAGGATAAACTGATGATGAAGGATCACTGACTAGGGACCTCACGTTAACTCCAACCAACTAATCCATTGGCGAAGGCACGCTCAGACCTGTAATCAGGTGGAGTCGATGCCTAGTACCTGCATCCTGCAGCAACGCACAGTTAACCATAACAAGATATACATATACATCACATGTAGTCCTATCGTGAATGGAAATCGCAGTGGGGTAGGGTACTCGAGAACGAGTAATACGACACTGTTCCATTCACGTTTATAAATAACAATCAACTATATTGAACAAGGTATCAGATTACTAATCTACAACATAAAATGATCAACTAACTTCCAATCCCATATAATGATTAACATCAAAGCATCTAAAACATCAGTTCATTTATCAAATTGTAAAGCATAAAGTGACATAATCCATCATCAACATCTGTTGTCATAACAATTAGGTTCACAATGAAGTAACAAGATAACACGAGATTCATCATCTACGGTCTAGGACACTATAAAGTTTAAGCAAACATCAATCTGATGGACGACGAGATGAGGGGCACTACATGAACCCTCTTCGTAGCTCCTCTTGCAATGCATCGATTTGTCTTTGCAGGGCTCTAAAACACTCTTCTATCAAAGCATTCCTCCCACCACAGTTTCTTCGTGGAGGAATCTTGATCTATGCAGCAAACCCATAACCTCAGGTCCTAGTACAAACTTCCTCATGGTCGGCGATTTGTCTACACACTCAGGAACCCTCACTCTGATACCACTTGATGAAGGGGGTAAATCACAAAACACACAATAACAGATATTGAACACACCAAATAGAACTTTCTTTTATTGAACTAGGCAACTCATTACATTACAGAAGCTCAATTACAATCAGAGGATAAATCCTCTACTAGGTGCAACACATTACAGCTTTCCCAACCTCAAGACTCTAGAATCTTCAACCTTCTGTAACCCCAAATCAGCTAGGGTTTCTATTTTCCCACCTATTCCTAACTCCAAACTGGTCCCCTTGACTCTCCCCTTGCCCAGGGTTCCCAAAATAGTCATAATTAGCACTTTTTGGTGGCCTCCAGCCAAATTTTGAATTTTGCAACTCCCTCCAAAAGTAGGTCAACTTCTGGGAAGCATAACTTTTGATCTGGGTGTCTGATTGACGAACTATTTTAAGTGCCAGAAAGCTCATGATGTAAAATATCATGCTAGATATCTATAAATGGATTTCTATCAACTTTTTGAGATGTTATGAGAAGTTTTAGTGCCTCATATCTCGTTCCGTAAATTTTCAGGGGCTTTTCAGAAAACAAAAACTTTAATATTTTTCAGCTCACAAATTATCTTTACCTGATTCCTTCACCAAAGGTCTTATATTTCCATTATATAAATTTTTGGAAGTTTTTGCTTCATTACGTGCCCAAATGCAAACTTTTTAAAAATAGTAGGTACACTTTCCTAAATAGGCAGGTCGCTATTTTTAGCAGTTTTGGAAAAACTGAAAGTCCTACATTATTATTCTGGATATTATGGAACCAAAAACACTAATTATGGGAAGAAATGAGAATAAATACAATGGTTTTGAATTAACTTCATTTTGGGTGATGCAAGATTTCCCTTACACCTCTAGATGCTCCTGTATCAGGACTAGATCCATTTTTTGATTTCTCGCTAAAGGGACACTAGGTCCACATCAGTATAATATGTTTTCCATCATTCACCCACTAGATAGAACCATTGGAAGAAGGGAAACAATAAATCAAGAGAGAAGAAAGAAGTGTCTTAGGGACAATCACATAGGAGGGTGCCCCCAAGTCACCAACTACAATGCTATGTCCATAAGACACAACACACAACAATGAAAATAGAGGAGAAGCAATATAGAAGAATGATGATACAAATAGAAGAAGGGTCACAACAGAGGCAGTCTCCCAATATCTCTGACCTTATGAGATTATCAAGGTTCATCCTTGGAGGCCTAAACAACACATAACAAATCACAAGGGAAACACATCATGGAGGTAAAGGGGAGAAATACTTACCTACTAGTACAATCATACTAATTTTGGAACTTGCGAGCCTCTTGGAGAGATGCTCCATCAAGTGTTGTGTGAAGCTTGAGTGGTTCTTATGAGAGTCTTGTTTGGTATTTGGAAGTACACGTGATGTTTTTTCTCATATCCTTATGGATATGAAGTCTTTTGTTTCTTATGAGGAGGAGAACCACTATTATTTCCAATTGATGATAACCGTCTTGATCTTTTCTAGTTTTTAGCTAGTTTTCATTGTTGAGTTCATCTATCAAAGTGACAAGGACTATCTTGTACTATCTCAATCTTTTCATTTATCAGAGTCTCTTGTTCCATTTGTCTTTCTGATGTATGTTACGTATCTCCCGATCCCTGAAGGATTAATAGAGGAGGAACCTCAGAACAAATACCAATCCTTCGTGGATGAGGTGATACTTCAGTATTTTCCTTATCCACTTCTATTGTAGCAATAATCTCATCATAGTCTAAATAGACATCCTCTACCTCTAGTGTATTTTGTTACATCAAATTATTATCAGTATGCTTAGGAAAATGATTAGTCAAGATCTATAAGTTCTGATTCAGTGGAGCAACTGACTTATTCCCATTATAATTCACACCTAATACCTGTATCATGTTTGAGTCAATGAGGTCTTGTATTTCATGCTTAAGATGTATACATCATTCGGTATCATGTCCTTGTGTTCGATGGTATTGACAAAAAGGATTAGCATTGAAATAAGGTCCTTGTGCTCTACTAGGATATAAAGGTTTAATTGAGGGAAGCTTCATAAGATTATTACTCAGAGCTTGATTCATGATAGAATGATAGGATTCATATACCAGAGTAAACTTTCTTTGTTGATACGGTGCCTTCTTTAGATTAGTGATAGTAGAGACTTGTGAAAAGTTGTTTGAATTCAGTCCATTAACCTTGATGAAACTCTTGTTATTCCTCTTGAAGTTGTTTTGTGATGGTTTTCCTATGGATTGTCCAACTTGAGCCGATGAGTTCTGGTTTTCATACTGACTAGATGAAAGTTGATAGTCACCAAGGGCAGTGCATAAATGTTGAAAGGAGTTATACTTCATCAAGAGAATCTTATCACGGGTGTTAGGTTGTAGATTTGTAATAAACACCTTCTGAACATCCTCATCCTTCATTTGATATTGAATTTGCACATAGAGAGATTAACATTGACTAATAAACTTAGTTAATTTCTCTTTCAGACCTTGCTTGCAATGAACTAAATCGATCAAAGAGACTTGAGGTCCAATATTTGCTTGAAAATGTAAAATTGATCAACTAACTGTGAAAAGGAATGTATTGAATTCAGAGGTAAAGAGCAAAACCATTCTAGAGCTATATCTTTGAGAGATCATGGGAAATGTTTTGGTAACAAATCCTTTTCAAAGTAGAAATCGCTACACATAGTTGTGAATGATGCCACATGAGTATTGGGATTGCCTTTTCAACTATATTTTTCAAAGTGAGGATTCTCAAAGCTCTCAGGCATAGGGGTTCTCAAAATTGCATAAGATAAAGGGTTACATGCATGGTAAGTTGGTATGTTAGGTTGTGAAGAATTTGTCAAGTTTGTCACGTTTTGTTGTAATGAATTCATGCCTTGCAATAGTTGGTTTAAGATGGCATCATTAGGATATGCAGTTTGTTGTGAGGAGTTAGAACCAGAATGAGGCGGTGATTGAGCCTGAGTAGTGATAAGTGGAGGCTATGAGTAATTTAGTTGTGGTTGGACATATTGATAGGTGGAAGATGGTTGCAAATAGGTGGGATTGAGAGGTGATTGAGAGTACTTATTCATAGAAGAGGTCCCCTTAGATACCAAGTTTTGATAGTTAAATCCTACAACTTTGTAATTTTTTGAATTTGTCCCAGTAGATACTTTAATACCAGTGGTAGCATTACTTCAAGCATTTGCATTAGTGGTTAAAATTGTTGATGTAAATGTAGATATTCCCATAGTCGGTATAGGTGTTGATACTTGCGTATGAGACAGGGATGACATGCTCTTGATACCATTTGCACATTTAGTCATTGTCATGATATTATTGTGTACTATATGCGTTAAACCTTGAACCACATTAATACCATCTTGTCCTTAATCAATTCTCTTATGTGGTGGATCACAGGGACAGCTTCTTCTGCTATCCTTTCATTTCCAACAAATGCTTGAAATTCAGCTAATTCCTTGTCAAGTTTGTTTATTTGTTCATTGGGTACATGTGCGACCACCTCAATAGTGTCATCGACATCATGAAATGTTTGATCTTCCTTAGTGGTTGTAGAAGGTATAATGTCTCGCAAAATTTGTGTCTCACCTTTTGTAAAGAAGGTATTCAATGGATTTTCAGAGGTAGGAATGTAGAATTCTTCAAAGGCACTAGATCCAATAAGTCTTATGCTTCTTCTTAAAGGGATATTTCTATTAGGGAAGTGAGTTATAATACTCATGCAATAGAATGCACAAACTAATAGAATAAACCCTAGGAGCCAAATATGTTTAGGATAAAAAATGCTTGATTTTTCAACTTTGTTCAATGCAAATCACTAGGAGAGGAGGTGTTGTGAAAATTTTCAAGAGGGAAAGAAAATAATATGTCTAACAATAGTCCAATTATTCAGCAATATCTTTCACAACATGCTTTTGAAGCAATTCTATATAGTGATGATAAGTTAAAACCTCGTGAAAATAGACTAAAATATGTGATGTTTTCACCAAATCTTAATGTAAAAGTGTATGAAAAAGGGTGTTGTGAGGAAAATGATGATGGAAAGAAAATTATAATAGTAATAACAGCCACCTAATGCTAAAAAATCCATCACAACACGCTTATAGTGCCACTCAAGGTCAAACCCTAGTGAAAATATAGCAAAAATATGTAAATTTTCACAATTTTTCAATGCAAAGGCCTAGTAGAAAAGGGTTTTGTAAAGAATATGAGGAGGGGAATCAGATAATAACCCTAATAATATCTAATTAATGCAGCAAAATCCCTTACAACATGCCTATGGGGCAAATCTAGAGAGATGATAAGGTGAAATCTAGTGAAAATGCAAGGTTTTCAAACCCTAGGCATGAGATTTTGCAAGAAGACCACTATGATGCAACACTACTATTAGAAATCAGTCCTAATGATTTTTTTAAAATGGTAGTAAAATATGAAACAAAATTTTGATTACAAACCCTAGTTGATGCAAAACTAGGTTTTCATGAAAAGTGCACAATTTCAAGCAATTTTTGTGAAATTAAGCACAAAAATGCAATGCAAATGTATTCTAAATGATGAATTTCTAAAAACTAAATCAGATCTATTAAAAATGACACAAATATAATGAATTTGAATACCAAATATTTCAAATTATGCTAAAATGCAAGCCTAAAATGCCATTTTTTTCAAATTTTCCAAATGCAATAAGATGAATGAATGAAAATATATCAAACAACACTCAGCAAGGTGACAAAAAGTTCAAAAATATGGGTTCACCAAAATGTTTTGTGGTTAAAAAGAGGGGTGGATAAATGTGTAAGGTTTTAGTTGTTTATGTGCAATCCAGCTTTCCCAACAAACATTCCGAGGGCTTATCAACCGAGTTGAATCTCCACTAAGCAAGAGCAATCACCTACCCTATTGGGTAGCTACTTGGGAAGCTGTGGAATCTTGGATGTATCAAATAATGTCTCTATCTAATGTTTAGTTATGCTTAGAAAACCTAATTATGCAAATCAATAAGCAAATTATCATATTATGGCAAATCCTTTTAGATTGGAACATCTTACTATTTTTCAAAGTTTGGAAGGTGGAGAAGTCAGGGACATGGGGAATCATGCCCAAGTCTAAGGTATCAATTTATTTGAGGGGTTATGATCTCCTTCTGACACTGATTTTCTCTACAACTTCAGTTTCCAGAGATTCTGATGTGGAGAACACGGGGACTAGCAACCTAGTCCAGGAAAAGCACCAATGTCCTACTTCTTTCTAGATCCCAAATCCTTGATGTCTACTAACCTTCCCTGCAACTCCACTTCTTCAAAATATGACGCCTGTAACCTACAATCACAAGGAGTATGGGAGGGGGTTGTGGTGTTTAGAGGCTTGCCTTGGTCAAGCCCTGGAGAAACATTGAAGTCTTTTGAACACCATTGTCAGATGAGAGTGAGTATCTTGGTGGGATAGAGGAAAAACTCCAAATGATAAATGATTGAAAACACAAATGATATTACCTTGTAGTGAAGATCTCATGGAAGGAAGATGCTTTTTGTGCCATGAGGAGATGGCTATCAAATCTATAAATATAGACACAATAAGAACAAAGTACTGCTCTACAACACAATGAATATTTTGAATGCTCTAATAACAAGAATGCATAAAGTTATCCAATTTCCATCTAGTTTGCAAATGAAACCTAATCATGCTTATGTATGCAACTACAAAGATTCTCGCTAAGAATTTCATAATTCAAACTTTGGATATTGGCATAGAACCTAATTAATGGTCATAAAACTGAATTTTGAAATTAGGGCAGACCCAAAATAGGGCTGGACTAGGGTGCTAGCACCCAAGTCCACCCTACCATTTTTTCTCAAGATCCATTAGAGTGTAGCCCCCTAGGTCCTATTTGTCACAAGACCCAAGGGTTTTCTCATCAAGAGTCAGAAATAACATGCAAGATGCTCTGAATGTAAATTAAGAACTTGGGAGCTAAATCTTAATAGGAAAAAGGCCCCAAGGTTACTTTTTCTAACATAATAGGTAGACATGTTTTATTTTTGCTAACTAATTAATATTCTCAAACAAAAGTTTAGAATTTTTCTTTTAACAATATTTTTTTAATTAGGTAATGCCCACTTTTACTATACTAAAACACATATTCCCCTGGGCAAATATTTTTAATTTAATTTTAGTGTAATTTTCTTTTTGGGGTTGTTTCTTACCCTAGGCCTTCATTGCCTCATTTGTTGAGGTTTTCTTATTTTTATTTTTGATGACTAATCTTTTGTAAATTATTTATTATTAATTATATGTTTTATTCTAATAAAAATATTTTTAGCTTGAAAAAATCCAAAGGATGCCACTACATATGTACGTATATACATACAACCCTAACCTCCTTTATCAATTGAGCAATGTCTATGCTACTCATTTTAATTTTCTCCAAACTAAAACATGGATGTATTAAATTTCTTTAAGGTCCATCTTATGACAAAAAATGTGTTGATTACAAAAAGTACCTTTTTAAACAATATTTTAACAAATGGGTAATTTACCCATATTTCCCAAACTAAAACATGAATGCCTTATAGACTATATCAATGTAAACAAAGATATATCAAATTTTAGCAAACAATGAAATTATTGAGATGTATTCTCTTTTTTCTTTCTTTTTTTTTTTAATAAGATAGAAAAAACTAATTTCAGCAAGGGAGTGTGGTTCTTTACATGTAAAATGTAATGTTTGGGGAACTAATGAAATTATCGATGATTGGTTTTTAATGCCTAAAATATATATTGATTTAAAAAATACTTAGTGTTATTCTAAATCTATAATTGCCTATTTAGTGACCTAAATTTCCTCTGAAACTTATTGTATGGGAAGGTGTACATGCACTCTAGGTTATATGTAATACTCAAAATCACATTAGATGAAAACAAGTTCATAGCCCAACTAATATTTATTTCACATTTCTTTCCCTTGGTCATACACACTAGATTTACACCATAGTCAACAATTGTTCTTCAATGTGAATATTTAAATCTGTCAACTAAAAATTTAATTGTTTTTACTAAGCCAATTGCTATAATTATTTTTTTATGAATAGCAAATTTAACAACAAATGGGTTGTTGTACAACAATCAATATTTTCTAGTCCATTAACTAGTTACTATTAACTATTGAAATTAAGGAACATTGAGAGGGGGGTTGAATCAGTGTTCTACAAAACATATGATTATGTTCCTAAATTAATTTACCACATACATTCAAAAGAAAGAAACATGAACTCAAGAATAGTAGCAACAAGATCATTACACATGAACACTAGGATTTTTATGTGGAAACTCAGTTAAGGGAACCCACAAGATTTTATACTATGTTAAAAGTATTACAAAATGGGAAGGCACATGCCTTTGGGCACACTGCCCAAAGCTCACTGCTTAAAAAAGGCTCAATGCCTACAAGATTGATTACAAAAGTTTACTGGAATACTTGAACTAAAGAATAGCATCTAGCAATGCAAGATTATAGTTCCGATTAGGATCAATATACCGACTTCACACATTTCATCTCTTATTGCCCTATTTTATTGCTCTGCCATAATTTGAGCCTTAGATCATTGCTTCGCACTTGATATTGCCACACTTTGCACCTCTCATCTCATATTCACACAACTATTTCACAAAATGCTTGCACCCATTGATTATATATATCCTCTATATGAAATTTCATCTACTGTAGTCAGCCTCAAGAAAACTTAGAGGCATTTTTAAGAACATTGTTCTATCAGCTGAATCCATGCACAAACATCAATGCAGACCACAAATTATGAATTCAATTCACCACACATGTCATCCAATACTACTAGATCTCATAAATTACTCAACCAGCCACTTCTCTTAATCCGCACAAGGATCAAACACCAAGTCAACCCATTCTTCATGGGACTAGACTGTCTAACCAAAACCTAATACTCATATGCTTGTAACTTTCAATCCCTTCATCACCAGAGGATAAATCTCTTGATTTAGGTAGCCCTGACATCCCTTAACATTCCCTCATATCTGTAACACAATATGATTACCTGTAGAGAAATGCAGACCAAGATGTTGAACCCTATCATATGCTCTGTTCATGTCTATCCGGACTTAGACAAATCTGCAATCCGACTTCTGGTATGATCAAATGATATAATGCAGATGTGTAAGATAGATTTATTTGCCATCAATGACAACACCTGACATTCCTAGTAGTGTCTCTTGCCAACAATCTCCACCTTTGGCATTGATGGCAACACTTAGTGAAAAATTACTAAGTGTTAGAACAACTCTCCCTTTATATGTACACTTGTGATTTCCAATGCTCCCCCTTAGCTAAATTCCTCATTTTTCACTACTTTTCACTCCCCATTTGACATTAATGGAAAAGGCTAGGATTCACATACCAAATTCATGCAAAAAATTCTATGTACATGGGCGTATATATACAAACAATCCTTATGTCTTGTCTACATGAACTTAAGCACATCACCAAAAATGTTGTTCAATAGTTCCAATTCACTATCCCAACTTTTCTTCATGTTATCCAAAACTAAAATATGACCACTGAATAGAAATTCCTATGACTTTGCCTTCTATAGATTAATGGGATCACTTGTCAAAGCAATAACTTGAGCTTCTGTCAATGCATTGAACATTACTTCTAACTTGGGAGAAATCAATCCCCAGAGTTCATCCAATTTACCCAAAACTTTAACCTTTTCTTTCTCCAAATTGCTCAGTTCATCAAGCAAACTCACTACTTGACATTTTTTTAGTTATTACAGACTCAGTTAAGGGACTATAGGATTGAGAGATGTTAGATAATTTAAGCTCTAGGTCCTTGATCTTCTTCTCAATATCTCTAGTAACTTTAGACTGAGATAAACAAAATTTGTACACATCTCCTCCTTCAGTGAGGGCATTTTAAATACTCTTTACACTAGTATCCAACATAATTCTATCATTGTCAATTATTCTTTTCAGTTCACTAAATCTTTTATCATTGAATTCATTCCAGACTTTGACTTCTGTTGACTTTTCAAAGGACTCAAAGTGAGTACTTACAGAGTTTATCAGATTCTTCAACTGACTAGAGGGGGATGCTAATGAATCCTTCTAAAATGTAGGCATGATTTTCTCCAAAATGCTAGATGCAAGACCAAGCAACTCACTATCTTCTATATGAAACTTTAATATTTTCTCTCTTCCCTTAGCTTATGCAAGAAAGGCCAACTTCATCTTCTATACTAGAGAAAGAGTATCAAAATTGATTGGACCTTGTATTAGATCTAGATCTTCTGCAACTTGTTTGTATTTCTCCAAAATTCATTTCACTACTTCTACAGTGTGTCTTGCCCAATCTGATGTTTCAGTTTTAGGGCCTGCATTTCTTCCCTTTCTAGAGTCTTCTTTTTCTCTACTTCTGATCTCTCTACATCATCAGCAATGTCTTCTACATTCTTTTCCATATTCATTTCTATTTTTGCCTCACTAGATTGGCCCAAAGAAATTTGAGTATCCTCTGCATCATCAATAGTATCTTCCTTTACCATCTCTTCATCTCCTTTATTTGATATTTCCTCTTTCAGAATAGAGAGGTCATCTACCTCAACTTGCTGCTCATTTTCCTTCAACTCTTCTTCATTTGGAAGAGATGTATCATCAGCATCAGGTTCTTCAGTGACCATATAAAATTTATTCTTGTCTAGGGCTTTCCTCAGAATTTGCTCTATTTCTTTGACCACTTCATCAATGTCTCCAATCATTAGCTTATTCATCCTTTTCTTGCTTTTGAATTGATCTTTAACTTCTTTAAAAAATTTATCTACTTCCTTGCTAGAGATGACCAGACATAGACTAGACAACAAATGTTCTCTTAGCTCCAAATCTTTGCTTTGGTAGCTTCTTTTCTCATCTCCAAAATATCACTTAGACTCTTAGGGATTTCAGATAAAATTTCCACAAGTGCTTTGTTGAATGTGTTCAAGTACTTAACAATAGCATCCTCCAAAATTCTCTTGTTTGCTTTATCAAAGTTGTCATAATACTTTGTTATGGGCTTCAAATTCCCATGAATAGTTATTGTATTCATAATATCTTCAATTGACGGGGTAGATTTTTCACTTTTTTGCCTTTTGCTTACCCTTACACTTCCGGAGGGCTTGTCTTGGGCAACCCTTGATGCTTCTACTTTCTTTGACTTTGTGCCTTTGGAGGGCTACTCCTTAGATACTATAGTAGCCTTAGTGCTTGAGGCCTTCAACTCTTTAATCTCATCATCTGAATCGGTCTCTTCTTCATCTTCCTTCCCCACACTGACATATGACCTTTTGGCCATTACTTTTGTCCTTTTTCCTTCCTTTTCGGTAGATTTTTCTTTGAATTTATCTGCAAGAGGAGAGGGTAATGCACTGGAGGTTGTACTAGAACTCCTAGTAGTCCTTGATTTGGGACAAGATTCTACTAGAACACTTCCATGTTCCCTGTCATGCCTCTCCTTCTCAACTTTCTCTATCCTTTCCCTATTTTGTCTCACAGCTTCTTTTGTTATGCAAATACTTTTGGCATACATTTCAACTTGTCTTTGGATCTTTCTCTTAGATTTAGGTTTCCAGAGCTCAACATGCAGTTTCACACTGAGTTGACTATATGTACTGAATCTCTCAACTGAGGTATCTTTTGGTTTACTCAGAAGGTGTTGAGTATACATCTCCAGTATTTGTCCATCAACTTCATACCCCATGGGCATGATCCATACAGTCCTTAGTTTAACTGCTTCCATCAAGTACTAATCTATTTCCACCATAAAACAAATTGTATATTTGTATTTTTCTACCATAGAAGTAGGGATTATTTCCCTTGATTGCATTATGTTCTAAAAATTCTTGAAATATCCCCAAAGAGTAGTCCTTTGGGCATTGGAGCCACCAATACTGTATAAGTGCTCTCTGATTTGTATGGCAATAGGCTTATCACTGGTCCAACAGAGGCTCTTCTTCCCAAGTAACTCATTCATGAAATAGAAGAACAAACACAATACCAACGTACCATACTTTAATGTATTCTTCTTGTCCTTGATCTTGTTTAGATTCTTCATTAATTGATTTGTAATAGATCACACAGGTCATACTTAGCATTTTCTCTTACCATCTGATAGGAAGCATAAATGGTTATACTAGATACAGAATTTTCCCTACTGGAGTGATATATCTTATATCCAATCGCCATAGAGGCAAATTTGACATCTGGATCAGTTATATCATTTATTGTCATTTCCCTCTTATCAAACTTTGATCTGGTAGCTTCAGTCACAGTCTAATTCTTTACTAATTTTAACATTGGCAGTCCACCAAACAAGTTCAATCCAGTTACAGCCTTGATGGTATCCTTGGTAATCTTGAAGGGTTTCATCAACCACATGAATTCAACATACATTCGACTCAGTACATACTAGACCCACTCATCCTCACCGAAGGATGGGAACCAATAACTTAAATGAAATGTTTGAATTGCAATGCCTTATACTCAAGTTTAAGACTAGGAATCTCATCCCTCAGATGATTCTTGAACAAATCCACTAACTTTGAATCCCCAAACTCATCTATGCTAGCATGAATAGCCCTAATATCTTCAACATGCAACACACCATGCGAAACATTTGAAAAGGCACCTAACGGATCGACATCTATAGATTTGTGTGGATGCTTTTGAATTTATGTCAGGGCCTTTCGGTGATGTCAACAACCAATAGAGTAGCCATATCCAGAGATTACAAATTTAGAGAGTTTCACAGAGAATACCTTGTTTCACCTATTAGGGTTAGTTGTTGAATTCATTTTTTACACTTCAAATGTTTGAAATCTTAGCTCAGGTGCTCTTCTCCTTATTCTCTTCAAATGCAAAATGATTCAAATGTTGAGTAAATGACTTTTTATGCTTCGTAAAACCTAATTCACCATTGTAATAAATGCTTTCCCTAATACATCTGGTTACACTGCAGCATACAATCAATCTTCAATTGCTCCATATTTAATGGAATTAGCTTCTTCTCTTCAAGAGATTTCTTCAACAGATCTACAATAGGCTTCTTTATCTTCGTTCATCATGCTAGATTTAGGAACCCACTTACTGGCAGGGGGAATTAGATTTTCAATGCAGCTCCCCCTGATCCAGAGCTCTTATTTCAATTCCCAGAGGAATTATTAGCACAGGATTCTGGTGCGGACCCATCACCATCATTAATTGCACATTTCTTCACCCATGTTTTGTTCATTTCATTTTGGATCTCATTCACATCTACTTTGCCATTGCCTTTATCTTGTATCTGCACATTCCAATTTCTATTTAGTGGGCCTTTTCTATCATCATTCTTGCTTCTGCAAAATCTTGCAATATGACCAGATCTATTGCAATTAAAGAATACAACATTTCTTGGCTCATTTACTTGTTTTCCTCTTGATCTACACTGATTAGCCATGTGTCCAAATCTATTTCATGCAAAACATTTGCCATTGAAAGAATTGACATTTCCTCTATTGTTAAAGTTAGTCATCATCATACTTCTGCATTCATTTGATCTATGACCATACCTTTTACAAATGAAACATTGACCGGAGAAAGATGGACCACTTTGATTCACTCTACTTCTGCACTGAGTAGCTCTATGACCAAATTTATTGCAATTGAAATAATTTCCATTAAAGGATGGATACCTTTGAGCATTAGGCTATCTGACCAGAGGTCTTCTAGGTCTATTTCTCTGATTCCTTGATTTAGGATTTCTTTGACCAGATCCAGAGATTTCACCTTTCTCATATCCTAGACCATATTTATCATATGCCATCTTCTACTTATCAAGAAGCACTTCAAGTTTAGCCGAGCTTATCTTGAACTTATTTTTGTATTCAGTTGCAACTTCTAGGTCATGTTTGAGAATAACAATTTGCCTTTCAAGTTGTTCCTCATTATCCCTGGTTTCTTAAAGATTAGACTCTAGATGGCCAATTATTCTGTCCAATCTACAACACTCTTCTGTTCTTTCTTTCAGAGACTGTAGTCTTCTTCCTTTCCTCAATTTCCTTAGTTCACCTCATCACCTCAGATTTCATCTCATGTGTTAGGACAACTTCTTTTGTGATCTTCTCACATTCCTTTGTCTTCTCCTTCAGAGCCCCATCCATGCCATTATCTTCCTGCTAATTTGATAACTGTTGAAGTAGCTCCTTCCTCTTTTCCATATATTTGCTCAGTTGCCCTTTTATAGTCTCAATGAAATCCTCATCATCTTTAAGGTTATCTTGTAGTTATTTGAGTTCTTCTCTAGACTAATCAAGATCTTCTAAAGTAACTTGAAGTTGTTCATTGATGCCACTAGAATACCTGAACGAACCCATTGAAACACCTTCCCAGATCTTCCTCAAGATGTTAAACTTCTTCTAAGGAACCTTGCTCTGATACCAATTGTTGAAATTAAGGAACACTGAGAGGGGGGATGAATTAGTGTTCTACAAAAATTATGATTATGTTCCTTAATTAATTTACCACATGCATTCAAAAGAAAGAAACATGAAATCAAGAACAATAGTAACAAGATCATTACACATGAACACCAAGATTTTTACATGGAAACCTAGTTAAGGGAAAAATCATGGTGGGGGTTAACCCACAAGATTTTATACTCTGTTAAAAGTATTACAAATGGGAAGGCACATGCCTTCAGGCACATGCCTTTAGGTACATGCCTTCAAGCACACTACCCAGAGCTCACTTCTCAAAAGAGGCTCACTACCTAC
Organism: Cunninghamia lanceolata; assembly: GCA_027924645.1. Lineage (NCBI taxonomy): Eukaryota > Viridiplantae > Streptophyta > Pinopsida > Cupressales > Cupressaceae > Cunninghamia > Cunninghamia lanceolata. Next base: position 21,211,087 of record BSBN01000829.1, read on the forward strand.
AAGATTGATTAAAAAAGTTTACTGGAATACTTGAACTGAAGAATAGCATCTAACAATGCAAGATTACAGTTCCAGTTAGGATCAATATACCAACTTCACACACTTCATCTCTTACTGCCCTATTTTACTACTCTGCCATAATCTGAGCCTCAAATCACTGCTTTACACTTGATACTACCACACTTCACACCTCTCATCTCATATTCACACAACCATTTCACAAAATTCTCACACCCATCGATTATATATATATCCGTTATATGAAATTTCATCTACTGTAGTTAGCCTCAAGAAAACTTAGAGGCATTTTCAAGAACATTATTCTGTTACCTGAATCCATGCACAAACATCAATGGAGACCACAAATTATGAATTCAAGTCACCACACATGTCATTCAATATCACTAGATCTCATAAATTACTCAACCAACCACTTCTCTTAATCCACACAAGGATCAAACACCAAGTTAGCTTGTTCTTCACCGGACTGGACTATCTAACCAAAGCCCAATACTGATATGCTTGTAACTTTGAATCCCTTCCTCACTAGAGGCTAACTCTTTGGATTTAGGTAGCCCTAAGATCCCTTAACTTCCCTCAGATCCATAGCACAATATGATTACTTGTAGAGAAATCTGAACCAAGATGTTGAACCCTATCATATGCTCTGTTCCTATCTATCTGGACTTAGACAAATCTACAATCTAACTTCTGGTATGATCAAATGATATAATGTGGATGTGTAAGATAGATTTAGTTGCCATCAATGACAACACCTGACATGCCTAGTAGTGTATCTTGCCAACATTAACTAGCTAGATTATTAAATATAGTTTCAACTAGATTGCAATGGCAAGGACTAGTTGCTAAGCAACACTTGTTCCTTTTTCTTTTTTTCATAGTGTCAGCAGGGTATAGGTCACTCACCATAACCTACTACAACTTAATGCAAGTGAAGTGAGGAGGATAGGGCCAACATATAAGATAATATTTAGGTTGTTTGATGAGGGACATGCCCCTATCAAAGCATATATGTAATAGATAGTATGACAAGATATGAGATGAGATAATAAGTTAATGTAGAAGAAGTATAATACAGAGCAAAGACTTAGACCTGCCTTGTGTATATGATGTTAATATATATATGGAGATATAGGGATTATAACTATTAAACTATGTATATGAATGTGAATGACTTGTGTGTATGATCTGTTCTTACCACCCTATGAGATTTCTATCATTGTTATCTATGACTATCAGTGTCATGTTTGGGGTATAAATAGAATTAGAGACTTGACTCAGGATCAAATCTTTAGACTGTGTCCTTTCTTTTCTTACCAACATTTGGTTCTAGTGTTAGGACCCTAGATATAATAGTGAAGAATAAATAAAGATAAAACAAGTGTAGAATAGATAATTGGAAAGGTACCATTAATTTTTTAACCTATAGTAAATTTTCATAGGACCTACACTTGTGAGAGGGGGAAAGCATATAAGGGGATGACAAATGGGAAGGGGGAAGGATCTGAAAAGATCTATGAAAATATGTAACCATTCAAATTATTCCAACCATGGGATACATAAGGATTAATGAAATACCATACCTAAAACACCCATGGCAAAAGGTGATAATAAGAAATTAAGAAAAAATAGTGAAATAATCCAAACTAGAATGAAAATGAACATGGAAGAAAGAAGATTGAAACAAACTTAGGAAAGATAGGAAAGATACCACAAAAAGATGGAAAAATGGAACAGATAGGGAGAGAACACACCATAAAGGTTTTGAAAGAAAAGGAAGAAGATGAGTGCAACAAGAAGGGTGTTGATGAGTGTGCCAAGGTGGGTGTAGCCAGACAAAAAGATGTGATGAATTTAGTGGTAGAAGAAGTACACCATAAGGGTTTCCATAGAGATAACAGAGACTACTACAGATAAAAATCTAGGACCGATATAACAATACATATTGATAAAGCCAAAGAGATGCTCAAGAGTATAGAAGGAGGAATTACTACTTATGACAATTCTAAGAGGACATGGGAAGAGGACTATACTAAAACTCTAACCCTACTGCAATTGGGTAAATCACCATATGTTCACCCTAACCTCACTAATTTCTAGATCAAGATCCAATGAGCGATGGGAATCAATATTGAACCCCATGAAAAATCTCTAGACTTTAAATTTTGATGGGGAATACTTATATTATTTGGTGAATCAAAGTGTGATGAGAATAAGAGAAAGAGGAATAGATGAGGTACCGAATACCATTAATTTTACCATTATAAGACAATCAAGAGAACTATTATTAAGAACTAATAGAATGTCACTAACAAACAAAAAGACATCCCCTACAATGAAATGGCAATTTGAAAATGTACAACCCCCCGACCAGGAGTTAACCCCAGTGCCATACAAATCAAGAACAATTTAAGTGGAAGAACAAAACAAAGAAATAGACAAACAAAAAATAAAGAGAAGAAGAAATTAGTAAGATTTGTGAAGAAATATTAGGGAAAGAGTACTTTGACATTAAATTACAATAAGATAAGGGAAGAGAAGGCAAACCCTTACTGCAGAGGCAAAGTAAGAAACAACAAAAGAGAATATAACAAACAGACCGCAAGGAGGATAACACAAAAAAAATAAAACTTTGACTCACCAATCAAGCTACTAGTGTTCAAAAAATATACCACAAAAGATGCAAAACATGTGTTTGTATTAGAATCCACATGGCAAAGAAAGAACTTAACGCGAGACATGAAATAGTGAATTGGTATAGGAAGATATGTCCTAACCATGATAAATCATGGGATGACATTAAGAAAGCATTCCTAGTAATTTTGAATCACCAAATATATCCATTGAAGGAGTATGAAAAATGCAGGAAATGGTCCAGAAAGAGGGAGAATCTATTAAATATTTTGAAAAAATATTCAAGGAAATCTCCCACAAACTAGAAGAACCATTGATGGAGAAGCAAAGGATCAAATGGTTTATTTCCAGACTAAACCCTAACATCAGGACATCCCTAGATGGCAAGATTTTCAACTCAAACTCAGAAGCAGTAACTATGGCATGCCACATAGTGTCACAAACCTAGCACAAAAATAAGAAAACTAAGGAAAATATAAAAATAGAGAAACTTAAATTAGAGATAGAACATCTAAAACTAAAGCAAGAAATCCTAGAATGGAAGGAAGAAAGTTGAAAAAAGCAAAGACCAAATATATGGTGCTCTTATTGTACAAAAGGACATCTATGGAATGAGTGCCCAATGATAAAAGGAGAAAGAAAGGCTACTACAATGAAGGTAGATTTTAAGACAATACCAAAAAGGAACAACATAGTCTATTGTGGTATATGTAGTGATTGGGATGACCTTGAGATAGAAGATTTTACATTATAGATATTTAGGCTAAGGGAAGATGATGGTGACCATGAACCATGGTGTAACACCCACTGTAATAATAGATAAGATAATCAGAACATGGCATATGTAAAAGGATTGGTTGAGAAACCTCTATACATCCAAAACCATGGTTACAAAGTCCCTAATTGGCCTAATCAAAATATTGCTAATACATTACAAAACACAAACCCCAATTACATGAACAACTATGAGGAAAGTGGCTAGTACAATGGATATAGAAGAGGAAGAGGTTGCGGTAGGGGAAGAAGAAGAGATGATGCAACTTGTTACAAATGTGGTAAAAAAGTGCATTATGGAAATGAATGCTTAGGGAAAAGAAGGAATAATGCACATTTTTGTGGTAACTTAGACCATGACTTGTTTAATTGTGACAAAGCTCAATAGTATTTTAAAAATGCACCTTCTCAATCAAAAAGAGATGAGTTATAGGGATTCAATTCACAAAAGGGAGCCTGAATAATAAGGAAAATACCTAAGGTTACATCACAAGCAACTAGAAGGTTTCATAAGAAAAATAAGTATGACTCAAATAGTACATATAATAAAGCATTAGATGAGGAATATTATGATAAGCTAAGTTATAAACAAACAAACATTAAGAAAAAGACAAATAAAACTAAAGCTATAGTAGTCACAAGACAAGGAACTAACACCACAAAACTAGAAAACAATGACACTGAAACATAAGAAGAAGAGGAAGAGAATATTTCCTTTCCTAATAAAAACTAACATGATCTAAGATTGTTGAACAATCAAAATAGCTAATAGCTAGATAACAATAAGAACAACAAAAACAAACACAATTCTTTTTAGAAGAAGTAATGGCACTCAAACAATTGTCACAACTGACAAACCAACATAATCTTATAGAGAAGTTGAATCAATTTTGAAAACACTCGAATAATGAACAAGGCCAAAAGTCACTAATCACAAAATGGAAAGAACTAACTTACAATGGAAAACAAAACCATTAATGATAAATTCTCATATAAATCATCATAATATTAAATAGGTTATGGCAGACCTTGGCGCAAATGTTAATATGCTACCAAAAAGAGTATGAGAACAATTAGGAAGACCAAGATTAGAAGAAACACCATACAATATTAGCATGGTAGATGGGTCAACAATGCATACATTAGGAACCTAGAGGAAGGTAGATGTTGAAAAAATGGTGTCAAACAATTGGTAGATTTTGAGAGAGTAGCAATGAATGAAGCATTTGATTCCTTCAATGCACTATTAGGCCTCCAATGGTTTGTTCATGCAAATGGAATTGTAGATTTGAGGAGAGAAGAAATATCCTCTGCAAATGACACTATAATAGTACATACCCCCCTAGGAAGAAATAGTGATGAATCTTATATAAAGGAAGTAAACTAAGAAAATTATACATATGAGGATTCCAAACAATTATACTCCATAGAAAATCTACCCAAACATGACCTATTAGAAGAACCAAATTTTGAAGGGGAAATACAAATAGAAAGTGACAACTATAGCATGGAGAGCGAGGATGTACTTGAAGGCTGTCTATAAAATGAACTGGAACATAAAACTTGGAAAGTAACCAGATTCCATAGAGTACTTTTGGTTAAGATCATAGATGAATCCTTACCGCAAAATACCACAATTAACAAAATAACAATGGAAAATATAGGCAGTAGCTCAGAAAAAAACTAGACAACGCATCCCAAATATTATGAGGGGTTACTCACATAACAGGAGGAATGTCTCATATAAAGCTCCCCAAGTATTCAAGAATAGGATACCTACACAATTACCTAATAGAAATGGAAAAAAATTTCACATAAGAATAATTAAGACAAGATGCACTACAACACACATTGATATGCAACCCTGCAAGCTAGTTGAATACACATAAAACTACAATCTAGAATTGGCCAATTTTCAAAATACTGATAAAAACAAGATACCTACCATAAGAAGGGAAATGTGAAATTATACCAAAATACCAAGGACAAATTACATTGCAATAGAACTTAAACATGTGCATATTGGTCTAGAAAAGTAGAAATGAGTATGACAAAACATTATACATCAAATTGTTCTACTAGACATTATCACCAGTTGCATAAACTTGGTACATAAATCAAGAGCATAGAGAAGAAATAAAATAATGGAATGAATTACAAAAGGCTTTATACACACATTCTCATTCTATAACCCTAACAAACATATTCACACCACACTCCTCAAAATAAAAGAAATAATATTCAAACCAACTGAAGAAGTTGAGGAAGAGCTATCATAGCAAATTCCTCCACCACCCAAGGTTGATGGTATTTAGAAATTGATAGAATGGATGGACAATGAAACAAAATATACTAAATGAATATGTCATAACAAAATAACAAGATGATGAAGAAAAACACAATTTGGACATAGAAATAAACCAAGGAGAAAGAGAGATTGAAATAATGACTGAACCTAAAGAAAAAGTATTACAATCAACTAGCTAAACTAAGAGAAGAAAATATCACCAAAGAGGGTGATCCCAAGTTGGCCAAAATAGGGATCTACTAGGATGAAAGAGTAGTGCACAAGTTGCAGAAATATTGTAAGAATTTGAGGATTTATTCTCTAGAATAGTTACAGATCTAAAAGGTATAAAAGAAGAAGCATGAGTTATGAAAATACAACTAAAAGATGGAGTAAAGCCACAAAGGAAAAGGCCTTATATAGATTAAATCCCAACATGAAGAAAAAGGTTAAGATAGAACTAGATAAAATGATTGTGCAGGAATCATTAAACTGATGGAAGATGTGGATGGATAAGTCCAATGGTAGTGTAGAATAATAAAACTAGTGAAGTAAGGATATGTGTGGACAACATAGAAATGAACAAAACATGCATACATGATGCATTTCCAACTCCATTTACTAAGGAAATACTAGAATCAGTAGCTGAAAGGGAGATCTACTCATTCACTTATGGATTTTTTTTGCTATCAAGAGGTTAAGATAAGAGAAGAGGACCAACTAGAAACTTCTTCCATAATAGAATTTGGATCATTCGTGTATATAGTCATACCATTTGGCCTAAAGAATTATTGAAAATGATAGAGCAAACAGATATATTAAGTCATTGCACAAAAATATAAAAAAATCTAGAATAATATATTATGTCTTTGAATAATTTTCACATTGCATTACGTTGGCTTTAGAAAAGCCTCTTCCCTTTAACTACCTACATAACTTCCATATGGGAATGTAACTCCCACAAACTAACTATTGCTTTATTTACTAACATTTATTTAACTAACAATGTAATACCATTGTGACTATTATGCCAACATTCCCCGCCTTATTACATTGTTCTTGCAATAGTACCAAGGGACCCCACCTGAATGCTACCATACTCAACAAAGCTGATTACATAATATGAATACATATTTTATAGAAGATCTTCTCCCAAAGAACAAATCCTGAACCAAGTGGGGCTCCATCATGCTATCTTGTCTACCCTCAGAAAAGTGTAGCTTCAAGTTGTGTTCTTGAGCTCTTTAGTCCCGAACTCTCAAATCACAGAGTCTTGAATTATTTGACAACAATCCTTAAGAGATACAATAGATCTCTATCATTTTCTAGTGATCGTAAAAGGGTATAATTCTCGATCATATACTTTGAAGGTCACTGGACAACAATCCATATTGAGCTCAACACCAAATCCCAAACCTGTCTCAAAAACAAAACCTTTACAAAACATACATTCTTCAAATCTGTCAACATCAACAAAGAAAAGCAAAACAACTAAAACCAAAAATGCTTCTCATGCAAAGCATCATCTCAAAGCGAGAAGCTAACTTGAGATGATGGAAAATCCTCCATCCTCTGATGTTGCTTACCTCCAGTATGACCCTATTACACTTTAACCAACTGATGTCTTGGGTGAGTCTTTGGAGGCCTCATTAGGAATAGAAAAGATGGCCTTGAAAGCATAAGCTATTTTTGACATATGTGCATTCATGATGATAATGTCAATTTGAACCAATGATAGACCCATACACTAATCAACCTTATATCTCCAAGATATTATTAAACATTCATCAAATTAAGCGTTCAACAATTTTTACCTTATTACTCCATGTAAAAGAATTTATAATTATAAAGGATCTTTGCAAGTGTAGAACCATTCACCTCTAATAAGATAAGAGGTTCCCTTATTTCTCCATTTAAACAACACACTATATTTATCACTTCTATTATCAAAAGTCATTAATTCTTCTATCTCCAATGAAAGACCTTTATTTTAAACTTTGCATCCAAACATTATCTTCCTTATTTCTCCAAAAATATTACTTTGCTAAACAAAATAAAAATTTAAATTTTTAGTTTACTATCTTCCCAAGTTTTTACCCAAAAAATATAAAACACACCGCAAACAAGAATATGAAACCCTAATATGCCTTTTCTATGAAATCACAATTTGAGAACCATCCAAAGTGATTCAATCTTCTACAATGGAGGATATTCTTGCTCAGTCTTCTTCAGTTCAACCTTTGATTTCTCATGGCTTGAAATACAACATTAAATGTCTTCACACCTAGAAAATAGCCTTCAAATGGCTTTTAACATGTGCATTTGATACGAAACACCTTCAAATTACATCATGCACAGAGAATACAGTCACATCTTCCTTCACGATTCCTTTCCATCAAATCTACCATGCAAATAAAAATGTTTTACTCAAATACAACCAAATTTAACACAATTTATCCATCTCTAGATCGGTCTCTAAATTTCCTAGTCTACGTGCCACTTCAAAGTATTTTGAAATTCCATCGAAAAAAATATCTTTAGACCTTTCATTCTCTGTAACCACACATAAATAAAATGATGAGATCTCACATTGACACCTTTCTTTATCTTTTTACAAAGAGATCTATATGCAGTAGTAATAATACTCCATGAGACGCTGGAGATCCATGCTCAGGTGCTAAGAAAAGATCGTCTCAAATTACATCTTGTGTTCACTCCTTCCTGCTTCATAGCCACCAAAAAAATGTATGCTCTGATACCATATTGAATGTGATAGAGCAAATAGATATATTAAGTCATTGCACAGAAATATAAAAAATCTAGAATAATATATTATGTCTTCAAATAATTTTCACATTGCATTGCATTGGCTTTATAAAAGCCTCTTCCCTTTAACTACCTACATAACTTCCATATGGGAATGTAACTCCCACAAACTAACTATTGCTTTATTTACTAACATTTATTTAACTAACAATGTTATACCATTGTGACTATTATGCCAACAGAATGCACTAGCGATATTTAGTAGAGTAATGGTACATGCATTCAAGGAATTCATCAATGACTTCTTGGAGGTATACTTGGATGATTGGATCATATATTGGTTGGTAAAAGATCATGTACAAGCATTAAGGATGATGGTCAATAGATGAAGAAGTCTTCAAATATCATTAAGCCTAAAAAAATATGTTTACAGTATCTTTTGGTACTCTACTGGGACATATTATCTGTTAAGAAGGGATAATGGTTGATTTCTTAAAAGTCACATTAATAATGACACTTCCTCCACCAAAAATAGTACCAAAGGTGAAGACATTCTTGGTGTTTCATGTGTTGTCATTGATGTCAAAAGAGTTATGCTATGGATGTTGCATGTGATGTCAACAGAGTGGTGATAAGTGTTGTCAAAAGAGTAAGATTTCAAAGAAGTAGACAAAGGAGTGATGATCAAATAAGTTGTGTGGTGATGAAAGTTATGAACATGTTGTTGGTTAGTATCATTTGTACATAGTTGTACCTTATCTTCTAAAGTTCATGGACATGTGAAATTCAATAGGTTGAAGAGTATTATGATATGAATAAGTTGTGCTTTCTTGTTTGTGATGAAAAGAGTTGTGATTGTTGTCTATGGTGTTGTGAATGTTTCATTCATTGTTTCTTTTTGAAAAGGATTGCATAAGATATGAAAGAAAGTGTGTAAGGTTTCAAACTGGCAAAGGAACAGGAAGTTGCACTAAAGAAGCTCGAGAGAATTCTCCACATTTGAAGATTTAACCTTATAGTTTGAAAGTTAGATAGAGATAGATGTGATGTATGATCCAAATTTTAGAGTATAGAAGTTACCATAGAAGATTCAAGAGCTAGCAAAGTGAAGATAGTGGTACAGTTGTGTTGTAGTCAAAAAGAGTTAGAGGAATGGTCTGCATCTCTCCTCATTTGAAGATGTGATCTTACGACTTGGAAGATAGTTAGATACAGATGAGGGGTATGATATATTCAAGTTTCATATGTTACAATGTACCATTGAGGTTCTCTGTAGTCAGTAGAGTAAGGACAAATCATGTTGTAGATTAGGGTTGTTAGAGGGATAATGTTAAAGCCACCGCTTTTCACCACATTACAATATTTGGCTTTGTTGTTTGGAATATGTGTTCATATTGTTTGTATGTTCTCTCATTTCAAGTTTCATGTGTTGAGGAGTACTACAAGCATGTTTTTCAATGTTCTATATATCTATACTGTATATTCAGAGTTTACAAGTGATGTTGGGACCAGTGATTGATAGTTTGCACTAACATAAAGTAGCATGAAGTTGTGAAATGGGTGTATGAGAATATTTTTGCAAGTCATATAATGTTTGTAAAGTGATCCACATGATGTTATTTGGTCTCTCCAATACTACTTAAGGTCTAGAGCTAAATGCATGGAAGGATAAGTGTTTGATGGGCTAACATGATATGTTTAGATGATTGTGCCCTATGTTTGGAAGTTTGTGCTAATGTGGAGATTTGTGATAAGGTGAAATAGGTCCTAATTTTTACTTAGTTTGAATCACATTGGATTTCTACATTGCCTTTGATGATTTTGGGAGCCCACTTGTTGTGGTCATTGCACATTTCATGTTACACATTTCATCTTGGTGGACAAAGGAGAAAGTTTTTGAAGCTTGCAAAGGATATAAAAAAATGATCAAGTTTGTTGCAAAGGGTATGAGACTGTGTGAGTGTGCGAGGATGTATGTGTGAGTGTGGATGTGAGTATATGTGTGTGTGGAAGTGTGTTGAAGATAGCAGAGTTGGTTGAGCAGAGGTGTTGAAGTTTTATATCAGTGTGAAGAGTGTTGATGCTGCAGAGGTGATTGATCAGTATAATTCTTTCAAGTGTTTTGTACAAAGGTTGTAGCCTCTTCTTGTAAGTGTCATAGCACTATAGGGAGTTGTAGCTTCCTTTGGGTTGTAGCCCTTAAAACCCATTGTAAATTTGTTTTATTATTTGTGAGGTTGGATTTGGATAGTATAGATCCAAGAAGTGTACTCACCATGGTTTTTCCCTTCTAGGGTTTTCCACATAAATCTAGTGTTTTGGTTGTGTGGATGTGTGTTTGTGCTTTGAATTTCTTTTATCAGTTTAAGGCAGTAGAAAGTTTTGTTGATAAAGTTGAATTGAATTAAATTGAAGTATATACTAATTCACCCCCCCTCTCAGTATATCAGAGTTCTAAAAATTGGTATTAGAGTTGAGTACCTTGGTGTAGCCTAATAGATAAATGTAGATCTTGGAGTAGAACACATGGCTCAGAACAGTCCTCTTCTAAAGCATCAATATTTGATGGAAGTAACTATGCCTTATGGAGTGTAAGAATGGAATCCTATCTCACCTCACTAGGGTATGATGTTTGGAGAGATACATAGAATGCTTATATTGAACTTGATAATCCTATTATAGCTACAAATGAGAAGAAGACCCATGAAAATAATGCTAAAGCAAAGAATGCCATCTTAAGTGGTCTAACAAATTTAGATTTTGTCAAGGTAGTGCAGTGCAAGATAGCCAAGGAGATATGGGATAAACTCCAAAACCTCTATGAAGGAAATGACAGTGTAAAGAAAGCAAAATTACAATCTTACAAAACAATGTTTGAGAATCTAAGGATGAAAGAAGAGGAAAACATTGCTATCTATTTGCTCTAAGTGGATGAAGCGGTCAATGGAATTAGAGGACTAGGTGAAGAAATAATTGATTCAATGGTTGTGAAGAAACTTTTGAGAACTCTCCCTCATAGGTTTGATTCAAAAGTTTCTTCTACTGAAGAAGCCAAAGAGTTGAAGAAAATCACAATGGAAGAGTTGTTTAGGTCTCTTACTTCCTATCAGATGAGAAATGAAGTCCAAGGTACATACAAAAGAGAAGCTCCTTTTAAAGTTGTGAAGAAAGATGAAATATCTGGTTCATACAGTGAATCTAAGGAGGAAGAAGTAAACTTTGTGAGAAAATTGAAGAAGGGATCATGCAAGTATAAAGGTTAGTTACCTTTCAAATGTGGAATATTTGGTCATTATGCTTCTAAATGTCCTTTTGGAGAAAATGAAAAATAGCAATAAGAGTTTCAAAAGGAACAACTTTAAGAGGAACCTCCTTTCCCAAGAAGACTACAGCTCCTCAAAAGAAGTAGATCACTACTCATTAGATGATGAAAGAGGATAATCCCTATTCATGGCCATGGTGATATCTGATGGTTCAAATAAGACTATAGATGAAGAAGAATGTGAAGTTGATTTTGAAGGTGAACTTATTTCTACTCTTGAAGACTTGGAATGTGCAAGGAAAGAGATCAAATAACAAAAAGCCCTAATTGAAGCTAAGACAAATGAATGCTCAAAAATTGAGAAAAAATCCTGTCACTCAAAAAGGAATTGGAGAAAGCAAAGTCTTGAAATCTGGATGATCTTGAAGAAGTAGATCTCATCATGCATCAAGGAAGACCTTTTCATGCAAGACAATTCTCCATAGATAGGTTCAATCATGGATTTTTTGTTACTATTTTATTTGCAATAAATATGGTCATAAGGCTTTAGATTGCAAGTCTGGAATGAATAGAAGAAATTTTTTAAGTAGGAATTCTCTTGCTTCACTAGTGGACATCAATGTGATATGTCAAATCTGCAACAATGTTGGACATATATAGAAAGATATTGCAAGATTGGATTAGAAAAATTAGAAACTTAGATGGATGATGTTGTTGAGCAAGACAATGAGAGTGACACTTCTAAAAGAGAGGAGACAAACAATGAACTTGAAAATTCAATGATTTTCCAAATAACATTTCACACTCAAGGGAAAACAAATCTCTAGGTAATAGATAGTGGATGTTCAAGCCACATGACTTGTGATAAGAGAAAATTCATCAATCTCATTCAGTTGAATGACAGACTAGTCAAGTTTGGAGACAATTCATCTACAAATATTTGTGGAAAAGGCACCATAAGTATTGGGCGAAATCTAGGACAGAAGATGTTCCTTATGTAGAAGGTCTCGAGCACAATCTTCTCAATGTAATTTAGATGTGTAGCAAAGGATACAATCTCATATTTCGTGATCAAGGGTGTGAAATCAAAAGAGCAAATTGTGGTAAATTGGTGGTAGAAGGATCTAGAACAGAAAAAAAACTTGTACAACCTAAAATGTGTTAATGGGAGAAGTTCTCTTCTAGGACAAACAAGTGAATGCTAGCTATGGCACAAAAGGATGGGACACATCAACTTTGACAATCTTGCGAAGATCAGCTCCATACAAGTAGTAAGAGGCATGCCAAAGATCATCAAACCTACAAGTACCTTATGCAAAGAATGTCATATTGGGACCCAAACAAGGATCATATTCAAGACCAAGGAGTACTCTTCTACAAGTCCATTGGAACTGATCCATAGTGATTTGTGTGGACCTACCAAAACAAAGAGTCTACAAGGTGAGAGGTATTTCATGTTTCTCATTGATGATTTCTCTAGGATGACATGGGTTACATTCTTAAAAGAAAAATTAGAAGCCTTGAATAGGTTTAAGATTTTCAAATCCATGGTTGAAAATGAAATGAATGCTAGAATCAAGTGTTTAATGTCTGATAGAGGTGGTGAGTTCACATCAAATGAGTGTAAGGAATTTTTTGAAGAACATAGAATAAAGAGGCACCTATCCGCTACAAGAACTCCTCAGTAAAATGGAGTAGTGGAAAGAAAGACTAGAATAGCTCAGGAGATGGAAAGAATAAAGTTGAGGCAAAGTTACCTAATGTATATTTGAATGAAGCAACCCATATTGTTGTCTCTATTCTTAATAGAGGATTGTTGTAAGGTGTAACCCTTGGTCTCCTTGTTCAGTGCAATGCTGCGGTGGTTTGCGACAAGGGCTTAACCACCTCCCGTGCTTGTTATGTCAAGTGGTTGTATTAGGCATTAACAGGTCGATCTTTTGGTGCAACGAAAACTAACAGTTGGTATCAAAGCTGAGGTCATGGGTTCAAACCTTGTGCTTGTGCTGGGAGGGGGATTGTTGCAAGGTGTGGCCCTTGGTCTCCTTGTTTAGCGCAGCGCTACAGTGGTTTGCGATAAGGGCTTAACCGCCTCCTGTGCTTGTTAAGTCAACTGGTTGTATCGGGCATTAACAGGTCGATCTTTTGGTGCAACGGCAACTAACAAGGACAACTAAGAGTGAATAGCACTGAGACAACTTATGAGCTATGGCATGGAAGACCATCATCTCTCAAGTATTTTATAGTTTTAGGAAGCAAATGCTACATCAAAAAAGATGAAGAAGTTTTGGGAAATTTCGACTGAAGATCTGATGAAGGAATCTTTCTTGGATACTCAACTACGAGCAAAGCTTACAAGTGATATATTTAAAGACTCCTCAGAAGATACTTGAGAGTACAAATGTTAGGGTTGATGAAGAGTCACATCAAATCACATATGAGAAAGAAGACTATTGGTCAGATGAACCTGCTTGCACAGAAGAAGCAAAAGAAGAAGAGGAAGAAGAAGAAGAAGTTGAAGAAAAGGAAGAGACACAAGATAAGGTTACCAAGACTCCTACCAAATATTTTTAGAAGAACCACTTAGAAGATCAGATAATTGGAGACAGGAATGGAGTGTAGACAAGAAGAAGATTTGCAAAAGTAAATGAATGGGTAAATTTTTCTTTACTATCAAGAATATAACCTAAAACTTTTGATGATGCTAGAAAGGATGAAGGATGGATCCAAGCATGGAAGAAGAACTAAATTAGATAGAGAAAAATCAAACTTGGGAAATTGTACCAAGACCTAATGACAAAAATACGATAGGTACAAAGTGGGTATTCAGCAATAAATTGAATGAAGATGGAGAAGTGGTTAGAAAAAAAAGAAAGGATGGTTTACAAATGCTATTCACAAGTAGAAGGAATTGATTTTGAGAAGACATTTTCTCTGGTGGCAAGAATGGAAGCAATCAGGATGTTTCTTGCATTTGCAGTTCACAAGGTTTCAAGGTATATCAAATGGATGTCAAATCTACATTCTTGAATGGTGATTTAGAAAAAGAAGTCTACATAGAGCATCCTGAAGAATTTCAGTTATCAAAAGACCTAAACATGGTATACAAACTTAAGAAGGCTTTGTATGGTCTCAAATAGGCCCTTAGGGCTTGGTATGTAAGGTTAGACAAGTACTTGCTCCAGCAGGGCTTCAAGAAAGGTACCACAGATAGTAGTCTTTACATCAAAATTGAGGATGAACAAATTATAATAACTATTGTTTTGAATGTTGATGATATAATCTTTTGTGGCAATGATGAAATGTGTAAGAAGTTTTTTGAAGAGATGACAAAGGAATTTGAAATGTCTATGATAGGTGAGTTATCATTCTTTCTTGGACTCCAAATTTCTCAATTAGATGATGGTATATTTATCTCTCAAGAGAACTATGTCAAGGAGATGTTGAAAAAATTTGGTATGGAAGATTGCAAACCAATGAGTACTCCTATAGTAACAGGTTATCATTTGAGTAAAAATGATGAGTCACCTTAGGATGATTAGAATCTGTATAGGTCTATGATTGGAGGCCTATTGTACTTAACAACATCAAGGCCTGACATTATGCAAGTTGTTTGCTTGGTCGTAAGGTTTCAAGTTGATCTAAGAGAAAAACATGTGAAGGAAGTCAAGAGAATTTTTAGATATTTGAAGAGCACTCCGAATTATGGATTGTGGTATCAAAAAGGTGATGACTTTTCCTTGAGTGCATATACTAATGTAGATTGGGCTAGAAGTGTTAATGATAGAAGAAATCCTAGTGGTGGAGCTTTCTTTTTGGGAGACAGATTGGTCTCATGGTTTAGTAAGAAGCATGATTCAGTGTCCTTTCAATAGAAAAAGTAGAGTATATTTTTGTGGCATCCTACTACACTCAAGTGTTGTGGATGAAGCAAACATTGAAGGATATCGTGGTAATATATGATGAGCCCATTCCTATTCTTTGTGCTAATACTAGTGAAATCAATATTTCAAAGAAGATAGTGGTGCATTCTATAACCAAGAACATATCTATCAAGTATCACTTTTGAGAGAGAAAGCTACGAATCAAGAGGTAAAATTTGAATATGTACCTAAAAAGGATTAGGTTGCAAACATCTTTACAAAAGCACTTTCTAAGGACATATTTGAGTATCTCAGATAGAAGTTAGGGGTTGTTTCCCCTCCTCCTTCTAACAAGATGCATAAATAGTGCATCTATCTAAGGGGAGAAGTTCAAGATATTTTTGTTACCATTTTTTCACTACTGCTCAAAAATTGGCTGAGGAGATACATTTTTATCATTTTTGAATGATGTTTGATTTACTTCTATTATTATGACAAATGTAGTTCAGTTGTTTAGGAAAGAAAGAAAAGTTTCAAATCATTCATTGCATTGCAGAGTAGTAACATGAGAGAAGTATTCATTCATCACAATGGTTATTCATTTACAAGTTTGAATACATAAAGGAATAAACATTGCATTGAAGGAAACCATGACATATTAGATATCCCACACAAGCCATGGGTTATAGCTGAACTCATGCAAATATAAACAAAATACTATGCATCTAATGAAGGAGGAGGGAAAGACATAGTTATCATTGCCTTGTTTTGTTGATCTTCATAGTAGCCTCTAGTCTTGCTCTCGACCTTGGCATGTACCTAAGAAATTGTGGGAAGGTTCTCGTTAGAAGCTCTGGTTATGAAAATCCTTCATCTATTAGAAGAGGCATAATACTTTGATTATAATGCATCGATCAAATGAGCAACATCCATATGCATAAGGAACTGAAGAGAAGAAAACATAGAGCATCAATGTTTTGATCTAATCTATTTGTTTCATTTGTAGGTATAGGAAAAGTCATGAAGATGATTGAAGAAATTCAGCATGTGGTATCAAATGGGCTCCCACAAGGGTTGAGCCCAACATGCTGCTTCCCCTTGATCTCAGAAGGGATGACAAGATGAAGGAATAGCAAGGACAATCATATGCATCAGTCCCATTTCAATACATGACCATGATTTCACTTCAAGGGATGAAATGAAACCAAGAACATGAGTTGAACTAATGAAGCACAACACTTAATGCATTTAATAGCTGATGTCATTGCTACAACTATCATGAAAATGACATTCTCAGGCATGATAATGATCAGGAGTACATGATGCATGTATGATCGTTAGACTGATAAAACAATAAGTATTCATAAGGTATGCCTATTTGAGGATTACTTACTCATCCATGATCAATAATCCAATAGGAGTATCCATTATAAACTAGTCAACAAGTTTGCAAGAACAGGTGAGTACCAAAGCATTATACTTTCTCATTTTTATGGAGTGGCAAAACCAAATTTAGAATTGAGTTACATAATCTACCTTTCAGATGATGAAAATGTATCCAATTATGCATCACATTTTGCTACTGACAAGTTGAGCATCAGAACATTTTGTATCACATGCTACATTCAATGTATATCTATGAAAGAAACATGCTAGTATTGTAGATCTGTAGAAAAAGAGTACAAGACAACCAGATCAGATGCCCTATTTTGTCATTGACAAATTTCAAAAAGGGATTAAAAGGACACTTCATCACATGTGTTGCAAAAGAACATCATTATCATGTGGCAGAGGAATAATTAAACTAGTGTGGTCATCATCTTGCATGCTACAGAATGTCATTATATATTAAGTGAAGTGCATAAGTGCATAGTTGTACATGAATGAGTTTTAACAACATCTTCATCATAAGAAATGATCTGTCAAACTAGTGACATAGGATACAGTGGACCTGATTGATGTCCTACAAAAGATCATATATAATGCATTTGATATGATAAAGTATGGAAGAACAATGACAAGTCATCATGTTGCCACAGTGTATACATAACAGATGAATAAAGTGGCTTGTTCATTAGATACAGCGCAAGAATGGCATGACATAGTGAAGTCATCAGTCATGTTTGAGGTATGCATTTGCTACAGTCTATTAGATTAGCAAGTGGAGCTATAGAAATAAAAGACACATATGCTGCTACAAAGAAGAGAGGGGTTTTGAATTCAAAATCGACAGTATACTTTATATGCAAAGACCATGAAAGGGCAAAAAGATATACAGAAAAGAACAGCATATGAAATCCTTACCTTTTTTAAGCAAAGATAGTGAATATAACCAAGTCGTGACAGCATAAGGAAGGAGAGAAGAATATCATGTGTAGTGTATGCTACAAGAGTTTTTGTACTCAAAAGATAAACCTTTGTTTCAGTTCCCAAATCTTGCTTCACATACTGAAAAGAAAATGTGCAGAGATATATTTGAGCTAAGACCATAATGGAAATGCCATTCATGTTCATTTTTCAAGATACCCATGTCAAGTTTTTGAAACCATAACAAGTTTTGCAGAAGAAATAAAGAAGAATGATAAACTAAGGTGTCTATGCCAAGGCCATGCCATAGAAAGATAATATTTGCATACAAAAAAAAGAAACCCTTGTCAAAACTTTTCACCCCTTTTTTCTTTTATAGATATAGTCAAACAAAATAGTATGGAGTGTCTATAGAGTGGCTGTGCTAGATAAATCATTTATATGCAAGGCAAATGAAACCCTCATTTCATAGGCAAGGAAATTTCAAAATTTCATATCAAATGACAAAGAACAAGCCACAGAATGCATTCTATGCCACGACTGTGCTATTTATGAAGGTATTTTGAGATACCCACCTGATGAATAATGAAACCCTCATTATTGTTTACACATACAGTGAAGGAAAAGAACATACAATGAGAGTAATGAAATGAAGAACTCACCTTTCAGTTGTCATTGAGGAGTAAAGGGCTAGTATGGCTATAGCCCATGTTGAAGGTTTTCTCATTTTTACCACACTCATAGAGTTCAAACATAAAGAAAGAAGTGAAAATGTCAAAGATTGCAGCGTATGGAAAGAGCCATGACTTTTTAAAGCAGCCAGCTACTACAAGTTTCAAGTTTTAACAAAATTGACAGTCAAAAGTTGCATATATGTTACCTAAAGAATTTTTGCCTATCATTTTACTAGATTATGGTGAAATTTTTGACCAACAGAGACCATTGAATGCAAGGGAAACCAGAGTGTCTTCAAACCCCAAGTTGGCAGCCACAAAGTTGCAGAGCGATGATAGGAGTGTAAAATGAAATGATCAAACTTTTAGGGTTTGAGTCTGCTTTTGTTCAACAGTGTTCCTACTTCTCATATTTTTTAATTTTCAAATAAGTATAATTACTTTATCCAAATAGGGATCATGGTCAAAACCTTGTGTTTGATAATGCCTAGCAATCATGGTGTGGAGTGGCCGACAACATGATATATGTTGTTTGTTTATAAGTCAAAGATGGGTATTATAATATACAGATAATGCTTATGCCTTAGAATCTTTTCAAATACCTCTACCTCCTAAGTGGTCGACCATGGCATGGTTGAGATACCTTGTGATTATGCATGTGGTCGAGAGCCTTTATTTTATTCCTTTCATATATTTCAAATGCACAAGGTCAAAGCAGAGAACAAATGGAGATGTGGAAAGAATGCAAGGTGATGACATTGTGGAGAGGGTCAAATTCATCATGGTGGCACTGTATGGGTAGGGAGGTGGCAAAATTGACACATGGACATGCATTTGTGGCCTTTGAGGTTTTTATATATTTTTGCAAAAAATACATAGTAATGTTTACCATTTTTATGATTTTTATAGAAAATCATTTGTAATATCTTGTAAAATATCTTGGGGAAATTATGAGCCAGATATTGTTTATTTTTTGCAAAAAATCATATCAAATGGAGATATAGAATAAAATTGCCATAGCATTGCAAAGTTAGTTTTAAAGCAATCATTGATAAATTGCTTTTAAAACTCAAATATTTTTAGGCAATTTATAGACTAATAAAATAAATCAAATATCCCATTTCGATTTGTTTTATTTAGAGTCATATAGGACAAATTTTGGAGTTTTCATGTGTAGAGAAAAGCAGTTTTATGGTGGGATCATATGAGAGGGTAGTTTTGCATCTTTATTTTTTAGATTGGTGGCAGATCCAGAGCTTTATTTTTGGCTTTCATGAGTAGCTTGAAAATGGACTTAGGGTATATTCTTAGGAGTTTTTCAGTTTTCTTTTGAGGGGATCTTTTGGAGGCATTTATAGGAGAAAAGTTTTAGTTTTTATTAGTTAGTTACCATCAGTTTTTTTCTCTCTTGTCCACAGGCAATTGGCTCATATTTCATTTTATGCATTGCACTCCTTCCAGTTCTGATAGTAAATCATCATTTTTCACATATTTTACAGTCTTGATCTGATGTTGTATTCTGACTTTTGTGTCTGTTATTATGTCTCAATGCTATTAAAACTTAGTTATTCCTAGTTGTAGTTTGTGTTTAATCCAAACCTTGTTGCAAATCACTTAAGGGATAAACAATCAGTGGAATTGTGAAGATTCAAGATTGAGGATCTGTTTTATGAGTGATAGAGATTCATCTAGTTTAGATTCAAAAGTTAATTTGCATTTCAGTCATATCCTTCTATCATTTTTCCTCCCAAGCCATTAGTTTAGGAATGATAAGAGAACTAGCTCACTCTGGAGATTCATTCTCATAAAAGGAGACCCACATCTGAGAATGACTCCATGTTTCAATAGGTAGCTAAGTTTCTGTGAACTTAGTAAGGGTGCATACTTGATTGACAACAATTTTTGGCATGCCCTATGGGACTCTAGAAGCAATTTCAGAGAGATTTGTACCCTCATAGCTACTACTCTGATATATACAGTAGTTTTACCAGCCTTTGGAGGCTTTCAATATACCTAGTGACTCATTCCCTCTAGTTTGGTATGTAAATTAGTGCTTTCATCTTATGAAAACTAGGTCTAATCTAGACCCATTTGATTATTTATAGTTGTCTACACCTAAAAGGAGAGGCAGATTAGCAAGCAAAATAGCTAAGTCATCAAGAAGATCAAAGTCTACACCTTCACGATTTAGATCTACAAGTCTAGTTAAAAGAAGTAGAAGTCCAGTGATGATAGTCTAGATACCTATAATGGCTAGGTAGTATGCATTTTCTGCTTTCAATACAGGTAGCCCATTACAACTTGCCCAAAGAGATGATATTCCAATGGAAGCCCTTCACGGATTGCCTTATTTCACTGGAGAGGATCATACTATTGCTACTGAACATATTCAAGATGTAGCAAACCTTTGTTCCATGCATGATGTCACTCAAGAAAATGTGGCACTCAAACTTTTGGCTGCTTTGTTAAAAGGAAAGGCCTTACAGTGGTTCAGTGGACTTCCTGAAAATTCAATAACATCCTGGGACATACTGGGAGATGGATTACACAAACACTTTGAGGACAAGTTTGATCATCTCTCATTGTTGGAGCAACTGAGCACCATCAAAAGGGTACCTCACGAACACATGGTTCATTTCAACTATCAATTTCAAAGAACCTAGGATAGGATTCCCACAACGGTAAAGCCTTTACCAAGGCATGCATTTTTGTTTTATCTTAAATCTTTGAACAATGAAATTTTCATAATGATATAGTCTATGGGAGGGACCACCCTTCTAGATTCTTTTGAGACCACTGTTAGAGCAAAAAACTACCTTATTCAAGTAGGGAAGATAGTCCCTGGGCCTCCTTTACCTATTTTCCTTGAAAGCTAGGCATCTGTGCCTATGGCAATACCTCCTCTAGCTACTATCCCACTTGTTCTAGCAATAGGATATCAGACAGCCCAAGGAACTATTGTTCCATCTCAAAACCAAAATACCCTAGAGCTAGAAAATACATTGAGGACAATTGCAAATAAGCTGGTAAATATGGAGAAATGCTTGCCTTACCAAAATCAATATCAGCCTAATCAATAAAATACCCAATATCAGCTCAATCAGTAATATAAGCAACCCTTTCAGGCTAATCCTCAAGGACAGAAAAGGAACTATAACCCTTGACCTTTTCAGGCTTATAATCCAAATACTACTAGTACCTCAAAAGATCTTGTGCCTACATAGAATAATTTGGTTCAAGACAGTGACTGGTGTTACCCATGTCACTAACCACATAATCAAGTTGCCTACATGAATGGCATGAGAAATCAAGCACTCATGGTTCAAAATACCTATGCAAGTTTGGAGGGGGTTAATGGTGAAGTTTCAACTCAGTAGAATAAGGTTTATGTATTCTTAATCAATTGGGAAGAATCTAGTTTTTGTGGTATAAATTATTTACAAGGTTAGAATAAAAAAGTACACCTATTTTAACCAACATAAGGTCAAAACTGAGAGCTGCAGATGCTAACTAGCAAGATGTTGTAGTACAACAACAGGCTGTAAGGGACAAAAATAAAGTTTATCCATCACAAACTACCCCTGTACCACAATAGAAAGTACAAATTCTGCAAAGAGACTAGACAGTACCAGTGAAATAATAGGCCAAAATGTGACAGCAGTCTTCATAAGGATAGATTGATGCAGTTGTAGCAAGAGCACAACATAAGGTAACCCTTGTTTCTTTTAATATAGTTGGTCATCTTAAGAAAGCTACAGTGAGCATGTTAGTTATGGACGCTTTATGTGTCCCTAGCCAAAAGAATTTGTTGCAAGAGGCATTAGCTGAACTATCACTTTACGAGAATTCACATCAAGAGAAGGACAAGGTTGTACTTGCCAATAGCTCAGAGGTCAAGAGTGGGTAGCTAGCAGATGAGGTAAAACCACCCCGTTTCTATCGAAGTCTCATTATTGGTGATAAACTTGTTCATAACTATATGATAGACTCAGGGGCAAGTAGTTCAGTTATGCCCAAAAGTGTAGTTGACTCATTAGGATTGGTTTATGAGCCCCTTGCAAGAGGAGTAGTTCAATTAGATGAGTCTACACTTAGTACTATAGGGATAATAAAAAATCTGCCACTTACATTGCATGCTTGTCCTAATTTTACCATTCATCAAGACATTTACATCATTGATCTTCCACCTAGTTTTGCAATCTACCTTTCTAGGGAGTTCACAGCCAAATTGGGTGGGTTTCTCTCATCTGACTGGACTCACTTGTTCTTTAGAACAAGGTATGATACAAAAGTAACAATATAGTCTGAACCACTTGCAAAAGACCATATTGAGCCCTATGTTTCCAGCCCAATAAATGCTAATCTATACATCACCTGCAGGCAGCAGGATGAACCCATGGGCCTAGATCCCAATGCACCTATAGAAGACATAAACTTAGATGATTGAGCAGCTGAAGATCATGAAAGTGACCCTTTCCATCACACAGATGAAGTAGGATTAGGCATCTATATGATACAGGAACCCGATGCAATGATTCCTAATCTAATTAAGGATCAAAATTAGTTAGAACAACAAGAAGATCAACTTTGGAAGCTGTACTTTGATGGATCAAAGACCAAGATGGGTGCTAATGGAGGTAATATGTGAGGACCGCCCTTTTTACTACTGTTGTTATGACTATTTACAGTACTGTTCTTGTTACTTTCATATTTGTGGGATAGCAGTTCCCGGAATTTGTCAGACTATTTAACTTTATTATGTTTTCGGAAAAACTAATTGGGTGATGTTTGGATAAGTTTACTTTTCAGAAAAATGAATTAGGTGATGATGGAAAATTGTAATATGATTTTAATTATGTTAAATTGTACTAGGGCATGAGAATGCATGTTTTATTTAAGTTGCTTCGGCTATGATGAATTTATGTGGTTACTGATCTTGTAATTGAGTGTGCAGGGATTACTAATCGAACCACAGATTTCGGAGATCATTCCACACCTTGTTATTTGTTATTCCCTGTTAAGCCGATCTGGTTCCACGAGGAACCAAGATCTCTTTGTGTTTGATGTCATGATGTAATGTGGTCTTTCGTATGGTCGAGTGGGTTAGGTTACCCTCATGTACCTTTATTTTTATAAGTAGTGTTGTAAAGAGATTGATTTTGAAATTTCTTATTTTATTTAAATTATGAGGCCCTTTTCTTGTGCCTTACCTTGACCAGGGGTGTCTTGTATGGGTTAAAGTTGACCCTGGGTTATACCCCATGGGTCCAGGGGCCCATTTGGCATGGGTAACCCTTGAGTAACCTCCATCTAGTCAACTTAACCTTCCCCTGAAGTTAAGTGGCGAAAATTGGAGGTAGGAGGGGACATGATGGGTTGTACCAACACCCAACCCATCCCCTCTACATTCCCCTAGATAAGAGATGCCATCCATTAGTGAAGGTCACCTCTTCTTTAGTGAGATTCCCCCATGTACTCTGGGGACACCCATGTGAATAAAGTAGAAAGAGGCATGGGTCACCTGTCTTGTTCCCATTTAACTTTTTTTGTTTTTATTTCTCCCATGAGAAAGTGGAGTCACATGAGAGGAATAAGGAGTACCCTTGGGAATGGAGAGTGACATAAGCCACCAGGACAGAATAGTGGTTTTGGGGAAGGGTGAGGAGGTGACAAGTGTCACTTCCCCATTTCTCAAAATTAAAAAAAGAAAGAGAATTTGGGTTATTTATTTTCAAATTTTGGGATGAGAGGGAGTTAGTTGAATTTTGGGGAAAAACTTTCATTTTTGCCTTACCAAAAATAGAGAAGTTAGTTTGGAAGATAGAGAAGGGAGAGGGAGTTGGTGGCTAAGGTTGGAAGTGAACTCTGTGGACTCTGTAACAACTTCATTCCAGGAGGGCTTTGCAAGGTTGGTCTGAATTTTACCTTTGTTTTTTTAGAACTGAAATGTGTATGAAATGTGTGTGAAATATGTGTTTAGATTTGTTTTCTGTGGGGTTCTTGTCGGGTTGTTTGACAGAGCGTCTCCCACTTGGGAGAAATGCTCATCAAGTTTGGGGTAGGGGAGGAGAGATCCTCCTCGGGTGCATACCTGTTTCCATCTTTTGGGATGTTGAAAGCCTTGAGGGTATGTATCTGTGACTGCATTTTTGACTTGAGAGTCCTATACAGATTACTTAAAAATTGTGATCACACTTGGTTGAGACCAAGAGAAATTTATATTGGTTCATTTATCTGTCAGGGTGACACTCTGGAGTCGAGTGTGTCCACTCTCCTGCCCCTTATGAAACTCACTGTAGTTGAGTTTCCGTATTGTGTAAAATACCCATGGGTGTATGTGTGCTTTGGGATTGTTGTTGTTTCTGTTGTGAAGTGGAGTGTTTGAGTACCCAGGTGTGAGTATGGTCTCCCTAGCTCGGGGGTGACCCACTTGCGGGTCTACGGTAGGGAGGAGAGCTAGATGAGTGGTATTTTCTTCTTTGTTTGTCTTTGATACGCAGGTTTTCTCTTGGAGCTTCTGGTTGGCTATTTATGAAGAAACAGTTCATCTTCTTTGTCATGAGAATTAGGCCTGGTTCATTTCATAGAGATGAAGAGAGAACACCTCTCTTGTTAATGTTGTAAATTAATGATATTCTGGGAGTGAAGAAAATCACCTCCCTGATCTTGTTATTATTGGACTTTTATTTGGTTGTCATAAGTTATCAGTTGTGTACTGTTTGGGAGAAGAAAGTTCACATCTGGGAAGTTAAGAGGTGGTATTCATGATTGAGAAGCTGTAATATGAATGTGCTTAAATTTTTAAGTTGATGTTTGCAAACTTTGTTCAATAGCAATTTTTGTGTTTCAAGTATTACTGAAAGGAAAAGTTCATTATTGCAATCTGATATGAGTTGTTTACATTTGAAAGTTTGGAATTGCTTAACTAGTTGAAATGTTAGTTTTTATAGTTCAATGTTAAAATGGAAAAGACAGTTTTAAATGTTTGAGTTATTCTCCATATTTAGTGGATTCTGTTAATTTCTAGCATGTATATATATTCTGTTTGTACATTTAAGCATTCTTAAATGTTTATGAAAATGGAAATATATACTTATAATAAAGGGATAGCTATTTACCATTTCTACCGATTAAGTGAAATTGGGATATATATATATATATATATATATATATATATATATAGATGTATATATCTAATTGTTGTGACATTATCTTTATAACAGGTTGATTTGGAGAAAATGCATAAAGTAGTGAATTTGAGAAATTTAGGAATTACATAAATACATATAAGAATATTTTTATATAAATAAATTTATATATATATATATATATATATATATATATATATTTCACATTTTGAGTAATTATCATTTTATAGAATAATAGAGAAATTGAAAGTAATTCTCATTTTTATGAGATTGAATGATATATATCAATATAAAAATAGATATATATATATATATATATATATATATATATATATATATATATAAATATATTATCATTGATATATATATATATATACATGAATATATATATATATATGAATATATGATTGTTGCTAGAAATCAACGAATAGCACATAAGATTGACTGTCAAAGTTTAAGCCGCGGGAGAAAACACAGTCGCGGTTAGATTTGGGTGGTGGGGAGAAATCCCCACCGCAGGCCCATATTTATATACTTGGAGGTGTGGAGTGGGGCGGAGCCCCACCCACACCCCACATCGTGGGATGTGGGTGGGGCTCCGCCCCACTCCACATCCCCCCCTTCCCCTTATGCCTCCCGCGGCCTGCACAGGCCCGCCGCTCTGCGGCCACCACCGACCCTGTCCACCGCTCTGCGGCCACCACCGACCCTGTCCGCCGCTCTGTCACTGCGGCCACTGCCGCCCATGGCCGCCGTCGGCTGTGGAATCTAAAGCAACAAAAAAAAAAATGTTAGGGCTTTGGCCCTAACATATGATTGGTTTCTTTGGAAAATAAATACATTTTTTTTATAGCTCTATATATAGGCATATATATATACTATATATGTCTATGTATATAGCTATATATATATATAATAAAATGATTATATATCTATCTATATATTTCTATGTATATATATATATATATACATAGAGATATATACATATATAGTGGTAAACCAATTTCGTCCTATACATAGACATTAAAATATATATATATATATTATATATATAGATATATATATATATATATATATATATGTATATATATATATATATAATATCCATAGGAGTAAATCTATGAACCATGTTATTGGGCCCTCGTTTTAAATCGTTATAAACTATGTCTCATGGACATAGAGAAAACAAAAAAATAACAAATTATATTCACACAGTAGATGTTATTAAGTGTTGAACACAACCAAAGAAGATATATTACCATGACCAGGGTTTTATAAAGTGGAGAGCCTCCTACATCTATTTACAACGTGATACGAGTCACAATCAGTGTATTAATAGTCATTAATAGTAACAACAATAATAGTAACAACAGTAATTATAAACAAGAGAAAATAAAATTATAATGTAAAAGAGAGTTAAGGAATATTCAGTGATACTCTGGAAAGAGTTTCTTGGAAGTTTCAACTATCAACGTAATATCAATCACCCGGAAAATGAAGAGGAAAATTACAGATCACCTTGCTCAAAAGAACACTGGAAATAAACTTAAGAAGCCACCACTGACAATCCATGTGGCCATTTTAATCTCAACTGTAGCGAACGACCTCATAAGTAAACCTGTAAGAGAATCCGAAGAAGAAAAACTAACATTGGAAAACACAGAGGAGAAAATGCGCGACATTTCCCAAATGGGATAAGAGAACTAAGATGACGGACCCTTCTGCCAAATCTGCTTAGGGACAGGTTTAATAAGTACATATGAAGAGGAGGAACCTAGATCGGGGAAGATTAGGAGACCGAGTCCAGCGAAATAGTAAACCAGCCTTTGTGACCTAGATCATCCTGAAATTAGGTTTAATATCTACAATAGCTGCAGTGATAACCCTGATTGACGTAAATCATGAAGAAAGGTCAGGATGCACATAAAGAAAGCATAGAAAACAAAAGAGAGAGAGAGACTGAAATATAAACACACTCAATTAACAGAGAAATAGTTAAGGTAAGGGCGTTAAAGATACAATCAAAATTAAGAACTTGTGAAAAGGGAAGAGAGAGCAACCAAACCGCCTTGTTGAAAATGCTAAGTCATAGGAGGAGTATGTTTCAGGAAACAAGAGAGGAGACAGACAACCGTGCCTAGCTGAAAAATGACTAAATAGGGAGATCACTAGCCGGTTTAGTCAGAACAAGGCGTCATGGGAAGTTGTTACTCTATCAGCGAACCACGTGCGTAAATGAGTGCAGCGTAATTCCCACTAACGCCGTAAGGCATTATGCTACCGAAAATTGCCGAGGGTTCGATTTAAGAACTTTGGTAATCTCACTCTTGCAATGACGTTAGCAGCATTGTATAGACCCTCTCGTTGATCTGTATGCTTCTGGTTGCACGCAATTGTACTTGTATTCCACCGAAGAGTGTAGTGTTTGGCCATGAGAGAACACCGTCGAGCATGCGTACGCATGCGAAGGGGGTTTTTAGGACAGCGTGAGAAAAGTTTTTCATATCTCGTGTCATAATCACATAACAGATGTGACTATGACACGTGCGATGTGTGTTGTGACCACATGGAAAATATATATATAATAAAGGGATACATAGAGAAAACAAAAAAATATATATAGTTATATGATCGAAACCTTATAATTATATATATAAGGTTAATAACGTATATACCCAATTAGTTTAACAATCATATATATATATTTCACATTTTGAGTAATTATCATTTTATAGAATAATAGAGAAATTGAAAGTAATTCTCATTTTTATGAGATTGAATGATATATATCAATATAAAAATAGATATATATATATATATATATATATATATGAAATA
The DNA here is from genome assembly GCA_027924645.1 of Cunninghamia lanceolata. Classification (NCBI taxonomy): domain Eukaryota; kingdom Viridiplantae; phylum Streptophyta; class Pinopsida; order Cupressales; family Cupressaceae; genus Cunninghamia; species Cunninghamia lanceolata. The sequence continues at coordinate 21,239,661 of BSBN01000829.1, forward strand.
TATATATATATATAAATATATTATCATTGATATATATATACATGAATATATATATATATATATATATATATATATCTATATATATGAATATATGATTGTTGCTAGAAATCAACGAATAGCACATAAGATTGACTGTCAAAGTTTAAGCCGTGGGAGAAAACACAGTCGCGGTTAGATTTGGGCGGTGGGGAGAAATCCCCACCGCAGGCCCATATTTATATACTTGGAGGTGTGGAGTGGGGCGGAGCCCCACCCACACCCCACATCGTGGGATGTGGGTGGGGCTCCGCCCCACTCCACATCCCCCCCTTCCCCTTATGCCTCCCGCGGCCTGCACAGGCCCGCCGCTCTGCGGCCACCGCCGACCCCGTCCGCCGCTCTGCGGCCACCGCCGACCCTGTCCGCCGCTCTGTCACTACGGCCACTGCCGCCCATGGCCGCCGTTGACTGTGGAATCTAAAGCAACAAAAAAAAAAAATCCCTGGTCATGGTAATATATCTTCTTTGGTTGTTGTGTTCAACACTTAATAACATCTACTGTGTGAATATAATTTGTTATTTTTTTGTTTTCTCTATGTACATGAGACATAGTTTAGAACGATTTAAAACGAGGGCCCAATAACATGGTTCATAGATTTACTCCTATGGATATTATATATATATATATATATATATATATATATATATATATATATATATATATATATATATATATATATATATATATATATATATATATATATATATATATATATATATATATATATATATATATTTTAATGTCTATGTATAGGACGAAATTGGTTTACCACTATATATGTATATATCTCTATGTATATATATATATATATATACATAGAAATATATAGATAGATATATAATCATTTTATTATATATATATATATATATATAGCTATATACATAGACAGATATAGTATATATATATGCCTATATATAGAGCTATAAAAAAAATGTATTTATTTTCCAAAGAAACCAATCATATGTTAATAAAGACAGAGATATAAACTGATAAATATAGTAATTAATGTATATATGATTATTAAGGCAATTGTGTTGTGTCATAATATCCATAGGAGTAAATCTATGAACCATGTTATTGGGCCCTCGTTTTAAATCGTTATAAACTATGTCTCATGGACATAGAGAAAACAAAAAAATAACAAATTATATTCACACAGTAGATGTTATTAAGTGTTGAACACAACAACCAAAGAAGATATATTACCATGACTAGGGTTTTATAAAGTGGAGAGCCTCCTACATCTATTTACAACGTGATACGAGTCACAATCAGTGTATTAATAGTCATTAATAGTAACAACAGTAATAGTAACAACAGTAATTATAAACAAGAGAAAATAAAATTATAATGTAAAAGAGAGTTAAGGAATATTCAGTGATACTCTGGAAAGAGTTTCTCGGAAGTTTCAACTATCAACGTAATATCAATCACCCAGAAAATGAAGAGGAAAATTACAGATCACCTTGCTCAAAAGAACACTGGAAATAAACTTAAGAAGCCACCACTGACAATCCATGTGGCCATTTTAATCTCAACTGTAGCAAACGACCTCATAAGTAAACCTGTAAGAGAATCCGAAGAAGAAAAACTAACATTGGAAAACACAGAGGAGAAAATGCGCGACATTTCCCAAATGGGATAAGAGAACTAAGTTGACGGACCCTTCTGCCAAATCTGCTTAGGAACAGGTTTAATAAGTACATACGAAGAGGAGGAACCTAGATCGGGGAAGATTAGGAGACCGAGTCCAGTGAAATAGTAAACCAGCCTTTGTGACCTAGATCATCCTGAAATTAGGTTTAATATCAACAATAGCTGCAGTGATAACCCTGATTGACGTAAATCATGAAGAAAGGTCAAGATGCACATAAAGAAAGCATAGAAAACGAAAGAGAGAGAGAGACCGAAATATAAACACACTCAATTAACAGAGAAATAGTTAAGGTAAGGGCGTTAAAGATACAATCAAAATTAAGAACTTGTGAAAAGGGAAGAGAGAGCAACCAAACCGCCTTGTTGAAAATGCTAAGTCATAGGAGGAGTATGTTTCAGGAAACAAGAGAGGAGACAGACAACCGTGCCTGGCTGAAAAATGACTAAATAGGGAGATCACTAGCCGGTTTAATTGGAACAAGGCGTCGTGGGAAGTTGTTACTCTATCAGCAAACCACGTGCGTAAATGAGTGTCGCGTAATTCCCACTAACGCCGTAAGGCATTATGCTACCGAAAATTGCCGAGGGTTCGATTTAAGAACTTTGGTAATCTCACTCTTGCAATGACGTTAGCAGCGTTGTATAGACCCTCTCGTTGATCTGTATGCTTCTGGTTGCACGCAATTGTACTTGTATTCCACCGAAGAGTGTAGTGTTTCGCCATGAGAGAACACCGTCGAGCATGCGTACGCATGCGAAGGGGGTTTTTAGGACAGTGTGAGAAAAGTTTTTCATATCTCGTGTCATAATCACATAACAGATGTGACTATGACACGTGCGATGTGTGTTGTGACCACATGGAAAATGTGGGCATGACATTTGGTATCAGAGCCAAGTTTTAAACACTGGGCGTATTTGGGCACGTTATTATTCCGCAACTTTGACTAATTAGTTTCTACCTTGTTTTGTAGGATGCCTCCCCGACGTGTTCGACGAGCGCGATCACGCCACACAGCGTCAGTCGAGGTGCACAGCAATTCCTCAGCCGAGGGACTGGCACCCGTAGATACAGCAGCACCACCTGCACCACCTATACCACAAGCACTACTAGTACCCCAGGCGACACCAGTAGTTACAGTAGCACCACCTGCACCACCTGTACCACAAGCACCACTAGTACCACAGGCGACACCAGTATCGGATATAGGTCCACAGATCTTACAGGCATTACAGACTATGCTAGACAGGTTACCACCAGTGATTCCTGAGCCACATATAGAGCCTCGTGTTGATCCGCGAGAGGAGCCACGTGCCGAGTCACGTATTGAGCCACGTATGGAGCCCCGCGTTGATCCACTAGAGGTGCCACGTGTGGAGCCCTTCGTTGAGATTCCTGACACAACAGTAGAGGAGGTAGGGTCAGCCTCCCGAGCACGGAGCAGGAGTCCTCCGAGACTTTTGAGACAAGAACAGGTTCAGCATGGAGTATATGAGGATGGTGTGGAAGAGCCACTTGGGAGACTTAGAGACAGAGGGGACCCTATCAGAGATCTACTGAGGCTCAACCCACCCACTTTCGCAGGAGCTACAGAGGGAGCTGTGGCCGAGGCTTGGCTAATTAGCTTAGACAGGTGTTTCGCATTGCGACCGTATGGGAGCAACACGAAAGCACGAGTGGCAGTTCATCTTCTTAGGGATGCAGCAGCCACCTGGTGGCGCACAGAGGAGTGCAAGCGCCGACTCTCCGTGGATACACTCACATGGGACATCTTCATTGAGCGCTTCAATGCGCGATATTTGTCCGAACATTATAGACAGCGCAGAATCGATGAGTTCCATGATCTACAGCAGAGGGGACTCACCGTTACTCAGTATGAGAGCCGATTTATAAAGCTTTCTCGTTACGCGGAATACCTCCATGACGAGAAAATCTTAATACACAAATTCATCAGGGGGCTAAATCACGGAATAGCAGGACCAGTTCGTATGGCAAATCCCCATACCATGAGCGAAGCTGTTGAAAAGGCCCTTATATCAGAGGAAATTTAGGGACGAGGACAGAATTCACGCCCACAGTACCAGGAACGGAATCCCCAACAACAGCAAAATTTCTGAAGGCCTCAAAACACAACACAGAGAGGAGGATATAATCCTTCATCATTACCTCCTAGGCCTCCACAGCAGCAGCAACATCAGCAAAAATCCAAATTTCAACAGAGGGGACAGGGAGGACAGAACCGTGGATGGCAGCAGCAGGGACCACGCAGAGATCAGAGACAGCAGGGTTCATCGGCAGGACCTGCAAGGTCCCAGCAGTCTTACAGAGGCTCACAGGGATCCACCGGACGGACTGGGCAACAACAATCGGGTAGAACACAGTCAGGACAGTTACAGGTTAGAGGACCGTGTTATGTATGTGGTGGGGCAGGGCATCTGGCTAGAGAGTGCCCGCAGGGATTTACTGCAGGGGGTCAGCCCCGATCAAGAGGGTCTGAGCAAACCGTTGGTGACGTGGGCAGATCTCACCACATGTTTGCAGCGGTTGACAACCGCCAGGCCGATTTTCAGGCTTCTGTCATCAAGGCAGCAGGTACGATTAGAGACTTTCCCATCTCGATCCTTTTTGACTCAGGAGCTACTGACTCCTTTTTGTCTACATCGTTAGTGGAGCGTTGCAGGCTGGTGGCTTCTAGGCAAGACATTAGGTGGGAAGTTGAGTTGGCCTTAGGGGCCAGGATGTCAGTAGATACCTTAGTTAAAGACTATGAGATCACATTGGGATCCTTCACCACAACATGTGACCTTAGGATTATGCCATTAGGGTCTTACGGAGTAGTTCTGGGTATGGATTGGCTTGCGGCACATAGAGCCAAGCTTGATTGTCGCCAGAGAACGATTAGCTGTTTAGACGATCATGGTTCGTCGGTTGAGATAGTGGGCATTCAAAAGCCCACGGCTGTTCGTATGATATCCGCTCAGCAGCTTAAGCGCTGTATGCGGAAGGGATGTCAGATGTTTGCCATCACAGTCAGTGATAGAGCAGAGGATGAACCTGAGGCTACTTTAGATGACCACCCTATCCTTAGAGAGTTTGCCGATGTATTTCCGCCAGAATTACCTGGTATGCCTCCACGCAGAGAAGTGGACTTCCACATCGACTTAGTGCCAGGTGCAGAGCCGATATCCCGCGCACCCTATAGGATGACGACCCATGAACTCACTGAACTTAAGCTGTAGTTAGAAGAATTACTTGAGAAGGGACACATCCGACCTAGCATTTCACCATGGGGCGCACCAGTTATCTTCGTGAAGAAGAAGGATGGGTCTCTTCGTCTATGCATGGACTACAGGCAGTTGAACAAGTTGACGGTGAAGAACCGTTATCCTCTGCCTAGGATTGACGACCTTTTTGATCAGATGCAGGGAGCCAGAGTGTTCTCAAAAATTGATCTAAAATCTGGGTATCACTAATTGCGCATCACGGAGTCAGATATTCATAAAACTACTTTTCGAACCAGATATGGTCATTACGAATTCACAGTGGTACCTTTCGGGTTGACGAACGCTCCTGCAGTATTCATGAGTCTCATGAACGGGGTGTTCCGTACATACCTAGATCGGTTCGTGATCATATTTCTAGATGACATTCTGATTTATTCACGGACTGAGGAGGAGCATGTAGAGCACTTGCGTCAAGTTTTGCAGCAATTACGAGGGCAGCAGCTTTATGGCAACTTGGCGAAGTGTGCCTTCTTCAGGACAGAGGTGCAGTATTTGGGACACATTTTATCAGGCGATGGCATCTCCGTAGATCCATCTAAAATTAGAGCAATTCAGGAGTGGCCGGCACCCACTAACGTGACAGAGGTCAGAAGTTTTATGGGGTTAGCCGGGTATTATCGTCGGTTTGTCGAAGGTTTCTCCAGGATAGCACATCCCATCACTTCCCTTCAGCGCAAAGGGAAGGGTTTCACTTGGACCGAGCAGTGTGAAAAGGCTTTTGGAGTCCTCAAGGAGCGTCTTACTAGTGCTCCTATTTTAGCAGTCCCAGATCCATCAGAGGAGTTTGTAGTTTGCACAGATGCATCATTAGAAGGTTTGGGAGCCGTCCTTATGCAGGATGGTCGAGCGATCACATACGAATCACAGAAACTAAAGACACATGAGTTAAACTATCCTACGCATGACTTAGAGCTCGCAGCTGTTGTTCATGCCTTGGTTCGCTAGAGACACTTTCTCTTAGGACGACGCTTTGAACTCCATTCGGACCATCATAGTTTGCAGTATATTTTTACACAGCCTAATTTGAACGCCCGCCAACAGCGTTGGATGGAATTCCTATGTGAATATGACTTCGATGTCCACTATATCAAAGGGAAGGAGAACGTGGTCGCTGATGCTTTGAGTCGAAGACGCCACGAGATCCAGACCCTGACCTTGAAGATGGACTTGAAGGATCGCATCTTACAGCATTTGCCGGAGGATGAATGGTTTCTTGAAGTGCAGCAGGCAGTACTAAATCAGAAGGCCCTTGAGGGCAAATTTACAGGATATTCCCTTGAGTCTGATGGTATGCTTCGACATCGGCAACGCATCTATGTACCCCATGCAGGTAATCTTCGTACAGTGATCCTATCAGAGGCTCATAGAGCACCCTACACAGCACACCCAGGAGTGAAGAAGATGCACGCTGACTTACGACAGCTTTATCATTGGGCTGGGATGAGGCGTGACATTGCCGAATTTGTTGCTCGTTGCCTGGAATGTCAGAGGGTCAAGGCCGAACATCAGCATCCAGCGGGATTGTTGTACCCTCACGAGATACCTGAATGGAAATGGGACACCATTTCTATGGATTTTATCATTGGTCTACCTATGTCATCACGTCGCCATGATGCTATTATGGTGACAGTTGACAAGCTGACCAAAGTGGCGCATTTTTCACCCATATGCACAACATACAATGCACCATCAGTGGCAAAGGTGTTTCTTGATCAGATTGTTCGACTTCATGGGGTACCTCGCCGCATTATATCTGACAGAGACTCCGTATTCACTTCATCGTTCTGGAGAGCCTTACATCAGGCGTTGGGCACACAGCTCAACTTCAGTTCAGCATATCATCCGGAAACCGACGGACAAACAGAGAGAGTTAACCAGGTGTTAGAAGACATGCTTCGCATGTATGTGATGGACCACCAGTCTAGATGGGAGGAGTACCTGTATCTAGTTGAGTTCGCCTACAATAATGGGCATCATAGCTCGTTGGGTATGCCTCCTTTCCAGGCATTATATGGCAGACCATGCAGAACACCTTTGAGTTGGGATCGGATAGAGGACAGAACAGTCATCGGCCCAGAGATAGTTCAGAATATGGAACTGCAAGTCAAACAGATAAGACAGAGACTCCAGGAAGCACAGGACAGGCAGAAAAAGTATGCCGATGCTAAGAGGACAGACCGAAGCTTCTCTGTGGGGGAAAGAGTATTTTTGAGAGTGCGGCCGCACAAGAGTCCAATCCGTTACGGAAAAGGCTCTAAGCTCGCACCTCGATTTGTAGGACCTTTCGAAATCTTGGAGCGGATAGGACCAGTAGCCTATCGTCTAGCCTTGCCACCTAGCCTGTCACGTATCAATGATGTATTTCATGTATTAGTTTTACGTCTATATATTTCTGACTTATCTCATGTGTTGGATTGGAGTGCTCTTCAGGTAGAGGCAGACGGACAACTGGCGTTGGAGCCAATTCGCATATTGGCTCGTCGGACGCTGGCCCTTCGAGGTCGAGAGCTGGACCAGGTTAGAGTCCAATGGGACTTATACGACGAAGTCACTGCAACATGGGAAGATGCAGAGAGATTGAAGACCCTGTATCCTCACCTTTTTGACGACTTCCAGGAGGAAGTACCGTCTTAGGAGGAGAGGATGTGAGGACCGCCCTTTTTACTACTGTTGTTATGACTATTTACAGTACTGTTCTTGTTACTTTCATATTTGTGGGATAGCAGTTCCTGGAATTTGTCAGACTATTTAACTTTATTATGTTTTCGGAAAAACTAATTGGGTGATGTTTGGATAAGTTTACTTTTCAGAAAAATGAATTAGGTGATGATGGAAAATTGTAATATGATTTTAATTATGTTAAATTGTACTAGGGCATGAGAATGCATGTTTTATTTAAGTTGCTTCGGCTATGATGAATTTATGTGGTTACTGATCTTGTAATTGAGTGTGCAGGGATTACTAATCGAACCACAGATTTCGGAGATCATTCCACACCTTGTTATTTGTTATTCCCTGTTAAGCCGATCTGGTTCCACGAGGAACCAAGATCTCTTTGTGTTTGATGTCATGATGTAATGTGGTCTTTCGTATGGTCGAGTGGGTTAGGTTACCCTCGTGTACCTTTATTTTTATACTTAGTGTTGTAAAGAGATTGAATTTGAAATTTCTTATTTTATTTAAATTATGAGGCCCTTTTCTTGTGCCTTACCTTGACCAGGGGTGTCTTGTATGGGTTAAAGTTGACCCTGGGTTATACCCCATGGGTCCAGGGGCCCATTTGGCATGGGTAACCCTTGAGTAACCTCCATCTAGTCAACTTAACCTTCCCCTGAAGTTATGTGGCGAAAATTGGAGGTAGGAGGGGACATGATGGGTTGTACCAACACCCAACCCATCCCCTCTACATTCCCCTAGATAAGAGATGCCATCCATTAGTGAAGGTCACCTCTTCTTTAGTGAGATTCCCCCATGTACTCTGGGGACACCCATGTGAATAAAGTAGAAAGAGGCATGGGTCACCTGTCTTGTTCCCATTTAACTTTTTTTGTTTTTATTTCTCCCATGAGAAAGTGGAGTCACATGAGAGGAATAAGGAGTACCCTTGGGAATGGAGAGTGACATAAGCCACCAGGACAGAATAGTGGTTTTGGGGAAGGGTGAGGAGGTGACAAGTGTCACTTCCCCATTTCTCAAAATTAAAAAAAGAAAGAGAATTTGGGTTATTTATTTTCAAATTTTGGGATGAGAGGGAGTTAGTTGAATTTTGGGGAAAAACTTTCATTTTTGCCTTACCAAAAATAGAGAAGTTAGTTTGGAAGATAGAGAAGGGAGAGGGAGTTGGTGGCTAAGGTTGGAAGTGAACTCTGTGGACTCTGCAACAACTTCATTCCAGGAGGGCTTTGCAAGGTTGGTCTGAATTTTACCTTTGTTTTTGTAGAACTGAAATGTGTATGAAATGTGTGTGAAATATGTGTTTAGATTTGTTTTCTGTGGGGTTCTTGTCGGGTTGTTTGACAGAGCGTCTCCCACTTGGGAGAAATGCTTATCAAGTTTGGGGTAGGGGAGGAGAGATCCTCCTCGGGTGCATACCTATTTCCATCTTTTGGGATGTTGAAAGCCTTGAGGGCATGTATCTGTGACTGTATTTTTGACTTGAGAGTCCTATACAGATTACTTAAAAATTGTGATCACACTTGGTTGAGACCAAGAGAAATTTATATTGGTTCATTTATCTGTCAGGGTGACACTCTGGAGTCGAGTGTGTCCACTCTCCTGCCCCTTATGAAACTCACTGTAGTTGAGTTTCCGTATTGTGTAAAATACCCACGGGTGTATGTGTGCTTTGGGATTGTTGTTGTTTCTGTTGTGAAGTGGAGTGTTTGAGTACCCAGGTGTGAGTATGGTCTCCCTAGCTCGGGGGTGACCCACTTGCGGGTCTACGGTAGGGAGGAGAGCTAGATGAGTGGTATTTTCTTCTTTGTTTGTCTTTGATACGCAGGTTTTCTCTTGGAGCTTCTGGTTGGCTATTTATGAAGAAACAGTTCATCTTCTTTGTCATGAGAATTAGGCCTGGTTCATTTCATAGAGATGAAGAGAGAACACCTCTCTTGTTAATGTTGTAAATTAATGATATTCTGGGAGTGAAGAAAATCACCTCCCTGATCTTGTTATTATTGGACTTTTATTTGGTTGTCATAAGTTATCAGTTGTGTACTGTTTGGGAGAAGAAAGTTCACATCTGGGAAGTTAAGAGGTGGTATTCATGATTGAGAAGCTGTAATATGAATGTGCTTAAATTTTTAAGTTGATGTTTGCAAACTTTGTTCAATAGCAATTTTTGTGTTTCAAGTATTACTGAAAGGAAAAGTTCATTATTGCAATCTGATATGAGTTGTTTACATTTGAAAGTTTGGAATTGCTTAACTAGTTGAAATGTTAGTTTTTATAGTTCAATGTTAAAATGGAAAAGATAGTTTTAAATGTTTGAGTTATTCTCCATATTTAGTGGATTCTGTTAATTTCTAGCATGTATATATATTCTGTTTGTACATTTAAGCATTCTTAAATGTTTATGAAAATGGAAATATATACTTATAATAAAGGGATAGCTATTTACCATTTCTACCGATTAAGTGAAATTGGGATATATATATATATATAGATGTATATCTCTAATTGTTGTGACATTATCTTTATAACAGGTTGATTTGGAGAAAATGCATAAAGTAGTGAAAGTAGTGACATTATATATATATATATATATATATATATATATATATATTTCACATTTTGAGTAATTATCATTTTATAGAATAATAGAGAAATTGAAAGTAATTCTCATTTTTATGAGATTGAATGATATATATCAATATAAAAATAGATATATATATATATATGAAATATATATATATATATATATATATATTATCATTGATATATATATATATATATATATATACATGAATATATATATATATATATGAATATATGATTGTTGCTAGAAATCAACGAATAGCACATAAGATTGACTGCCAAAGTTTAAGCCGCGGGAGAAAACACAGTCGCGGTTAGATTTGAGCGGTGGGGAGAAATCCCCACCGCAGGCCCATATTTATATACTTGGAGGTGTGGAGTGGGGCGGAGCCCCACCCACACCCCACATCGTGGGATGTGCGTGGGGCTCCGCCCCACTCCACATCCCCCCCTTCCCCTTATGCCTCCCGCGGCCTGCACAGGCCCGCCGCTCTGCGGCCACCGCCGACCCTGTCCGCCGCTCTGCGGCCACCGCCGACCCTGTCCGCCGCTCTGTCACTGCGGCCACTGCCACCCATGGCCGCCGTCGGCTGTGGAATCTAAAGCAACAAAAAAAAAAAAATGTTAGGGCTTTGGCCCTAACATATGATTGGTTTCTTTGGAAAATAAATACATTTTTTTTATAGCTCTATATATAGGCATATATATATACTATACATGTCTATGTATATAGCTATATATATATAATAAAATGATTATATATCTATCTATATATTTCTATGTATATATATATATATACATAGAGATATATACATATATAGTGGTAAACAAATTTCGTCCTATACATAGACATTAATATATATATATATATATATATATATATATATATATATATATATATATATATATATATATATATATATATAATATCCATAGGAGTAAATCTATGAACCATGTTATTGGGCCCTCGTTTTAAATCGTTATAAACTATGTCTCATGGACATAGAGAAAACAAAAAAATAACAAATTATATTCACACAGTAGATGTTATTAAGTGTTGAACACAACAACCAAAGAAGATATATTACCATGACCAGGGTTTTATAAAGTGGAGAGCCTCCTACATCTATTTACAACGTGATACGAGTCACAATCAGTGTATTAATAGTCATTAATAGTAACAACAGTAATAGTAACAACAGTAATTATAAACAAGAGAAAATAAAATTATAATGTAAAAGAGAGTTAAGGAATATTCAGTGATACTCTTGAAAGAGTTTCTCGGAAGTTTCAACTATCAACGTAATATCAATCACCCGGAAAATGAAGAGGAAAATTACAGATCACCTTGCTCAAAAGAACACTGGAAATAAACTTAAGAAGCCACCACTGACAATCCATGTGGCCATTTTAATCTCAACTGTAGCAAACGACCTCATAAGTAAACCTGTAAGAGAATCCGAAGAAGAAAAACTAACATTGGAAAACACAGAGGAGAAAATGCGCGACATTTCCCATATGGGATAAGAGAACTAAGTTGACGGACCCTTCTGCCAAATCTGCTTAGGAACAGGTTTAATAAGTACATACGAAGAGGAGGAACCTAGATCGGGGAAGATTAGGAGACCGAGTCCAGCGAAATAGTAAACCACCCTTTGTGACCTAGATCATCCTGAAATTAGGTTTAATATCAACAATAGCTGCAGTGATAACCCTGATTCACGTAAATCATGAAGAAAGGTCAGGATGCACATAAAGAAAGCATAGAAAACGAAAGAGAGAGAGAGACCGAAATATAAACACACTCAATTAACAGAGAAATAGTTAAGGTAAGGGCGTTAAAGATACAATCAAAATTAAGAGCTTGTGAAAAGGGAAGAGAGAGCAACCAAACCGCCTTGTTGAAAATGCTAAGTCATAGGAGGAGTATGTTTCAGGAAACAAGAGAGGAGACAAACAACCGTGCCTGGCTGAAAAATGACTAAATAGGGAGATCACTAGCCGGTTTAGTCGGAACAAGGCGTCGTGGGAAGTTGTTACTCTATCAGCGAACCACGTGCGTAAATGAGTGCAGTGTAATTCCCACTAACGCCGTAAGGCATTATGCTACCAAAAATTGCCGAGGGTTCGATTTAAGAACTTTGGTAATCTCACTCTTGCAATGACGTTAGCAGCGTTGTATAGACCCTCTCGTTGATCTGTATGCTTCTGGTTGCACGCAATTGTACTTGTATTCCGCCGAAGAGTGTAGTGTTTCGCCATGAGAGAACACCGTCGAGCATGCGTACGCATGCGAAGGGGGTTTTTAGGACAGTGTGAGAAAAGTTTTTCATATCTCGTGTCATAATCACATAACAGATGTGACTATGACACGTGCGATGTGTGTTGTGACCACATGGAAAATGTGGGCATGACATAATATGTTAATTTCACCTCAAGGAGACACATATTTTGCTACCTTGAGGTTCACCTTCAGCTGCACAAATAATGTGGCTGAATATGAGGCCCTGATCCATGGTTTAGAGTGGGCTCAGAAAAAAGGTATCAAATCTGTTCAAGTTTATGGAGATTCTGAGTTGATCGTTAACCAGGTTAGGAATCTAAATGTTGGTAAAAATGACCTGCTCAAAAAATACAAGCATAGAGTGTGGAATTCGATTGAATTTTTTGATGCTTTTAATCTGATTTTAGTTCCTAGGGGATCAAAATAAGTATGCAGATAGACTTGCAGCCTTGGGATCTCAATTTGAGATTCCTGATCAGATTCAGAATATTGAGGTATAGTCATATGTTAAGATAGTTGTCAGATTTTCTGTACCTGACAATAGTGTTTCATGGCAAGTGTTTAACAATGATGAACAAATCTTGAGTTTTCTAAGTGTAGAGGCTGAATTTGCAGCTGATAATCAGCATAAATATCAGCAGCAATTTGATGATCAGATTGTTCAATTGAGGACCAATAAGTTGCCCAAGGGATTAGTCAGATTAGAATCAGTGTTTAACACTAATGATTAGTTCAAAAAAGATAAGTGTAGCATGACAATGAAGCAAGAACACTATCAGACCATAGAAATTTTCAAAGACAACTACTGAAACTTGGAAAGGTATGTACTAGAGAAGAACACTAGTCTTTTGTTCAATTATATCAATATTTTTTTTATGTTTTTGCATGGGAGTATAAAAAATTAAGAGGTTTTGATCCCAGTTTGACCTAGCACACCATAGAGTTGGAGCCTAATGCCAAGCCTATTAGGCAAAAGCATAGACCCCTCAATCCCAAACTTGAACACTTAATGAAGGCTGAGCTGAATAAACTAATTGAAAATAGTATCATTTTCCCAATAAAACATACCTCCTGGGTTTCCAATTTGGTCCCAGTTAGGAAGAATAATGGTGAAATTTGACTTTGTGTTGATTTCTGTGATCTAAATCAGGCCTCATTGAAAGACCATTACCCTCTTCCTTCCATGGAACAAATACTGCAGACTGTTTCAAGTTCTAATAGGTATTCTTTGTTAGATGGGTACTATAGATATAATCAAATTCTGGTCAAAGAAGAGGACCAATACAAAACTACATTCACAACTAAGTGGGGTACCATGGCCTATCATAAAATGCCATTTGGTTTGTCCAATGTAGGGGCAACCTTTCAGAGGACAATGTATATGGCCTTCCATGGTCTTTTGAACAGAATAGTGTTGGTCTATCTAGATGATATAACTATTTTCTTAAAATATTCTAATGATCATTTTGACCACTTCAAGAAGATTTTTCAGAGGTGCAAGGAGTTTGGAGTTTCATTGAACCCCAAAAAGTGTATATTCTTAGTTCATGAAGGTAAACTCCTCAGTCATATTGTTTCAAAAGAAGGTATTACTATTGACCCTCAGAGGGTTTCAGCTATTCTAGATTTACCACTGCCTATACATAAGAAAGGCTTGTAGAGCTTTCTTGGCAAAATTAACTTTGTTAGGAGGTTTATTCCGAATATTGTAGCTTTGTTACAACCTCTTACTACCATGTTGAAAAAGAATGTGCCATTCAGTTGGACTAAGGAGGGAAAAGGAAGCTTCGAGTAGATAAAGGAAGCCCTCGCTGCTATCCGTACCCTCATCAATCCTAATTATGAGAGGGATTTAATTTTATATGCTTTTGGAGGAGCTAACACCATTTTGCAATGTTATGTCAGCAAAACGATGAAGGTTTAGAGTAGCCAATTGCATTTTTTAGCTAGGTGTTGCATGACTATGAGGTAAAGTACTCTTTATGAAAAAACATGTTTTTGTTGTTGTAAGGAGCCTCAAGAAATTTAGACACATGCTGTCTAATAACAAAATTCACTTAATGATTTCTCATCCAGGTCAGTGCAAGAAGGTCAATGCAAGAAGTTGGATCCACTTTTTGGCAAAAAAGTGGAAGTGTTTTCCCTGATTTTTAAAATTTATCACATTTGACCAAAACATTTGAGGCACTTAAATAGTGAATCTTAAAAAAAATTGTAATATTAAATGTAGTACACAGAGTCTAGTTTCCAAATATGTAATTTATTTTAATACCCAGATGATAAAAATTAATTTTTAATAGGCATTTATAAAAACCACTATTTAAAAGTCACTTTTTTTTAGCATACCATGCACATGTACGACCAACATAATTTGACCTAAATAAAAGTATTTCTCTAAATCCTTTTGGGGAAAGATGTGTAGTACAGTTAAGTTTGATGAGGATATTTTTTATAATTTTTTTTCAAATATATTTTTTTATTAATTTTTTATTGGCCCTAATTGTTGTTTTCAAAAATCCTCATGTATGGCCAACATAATTTGAGCAAAACTAATCATAAAATGATTTTTTTTCTTTGTGTAAAGAATGCTGTCTAAATTGATGACATATAAGTTTTTTTTCAAAAAACTTTAAAAATTAAAAGTTATTAAAAAAATACAAACACCTATCATTTCAAGTTTTTGGACCAGTTTGCTCATAAATAGAATAAGAAATAGAAAAACAAGTCCAAGTAAAAAAATATTTACATATTTGAAAACTAGACACTATCATCTATAATGGGTTTTAATTTCATAAAAAAATTCAGAAAAAAAGTTGTCAACCATATAGGTAAACTCATTCTTTTCTCTTGTTCTGTACTTAAAAAAAAACTTGCAGGTCCAAGACAAGGGGTTGGCTTACCATGCCTTTCCCAAGCCTAAGCTTTTAGGAATGGGTACCTATTCTAAAATTGGTACGTGTTATGAATGGGTACCCATTTTAAAATGAGTACCCATTCCTTTTGTGTGGGAAAAAAAAGCGCGCATGGTTTTTTTTCAAATTTAAATGTCTATATAGAAACAGGTACCCATTTTTGAACGGGTACCTATTTAGAATCGGACACCCATTCCTAAACAGGTACCCATTTAGGATCGAGCACCCATTCCTAAATGGGTACCTGTTTAGGCTTGGGCTACCATTCCTAAATGGGTACCTATTTCTTTTAAAACGGGTACCCATTTTTGTCATGATTTTTTTTTCCCGCGACTTCCCCTCTATGTGGACCCAACTTTTTGCACTTACCCATCCCACTGTCAAGAGTTTCTTATTAAACAGAGATATAAATGACAAGAGAGCTGGTTGGATAACCAAGGTTATGGAATTTGATGTTGACATCAAAGTAACCAAGCTGATTAGAGGTAAGGGTTTATGCAAACAACTCACTGAAAATGAAGAGTTTGAGCAAGAACATCAAGAGGACACCGAGATAGTGCTGAACAATAATGAACCATCCAATACACTAGCTCAAACAGATAGTTGGGTGCATCAGATGATGCATTATTTACAAACTAGTGTGTGCCCAATTGGTTTAGACAGGGCAGGTAGAAGGTATTTTCGATTGCAATCTACTCCTTATGCTATTATTGATGGTATTTTATATAGGAGAGACTTTAATGGTGTATTTATGAGGTGTGTTGGACCTGATCAAGTTGATAGACTATTAGAAGAGTCTCACAATGGACCTTCAGGGGGTCACTTCGCAGCTAGGACAACTTCCTTGAAGATTATGTAGGTTGGTTATTACTGGCCTGACTTGTTTAAAGATTCTTTTGCTTGGGTGAGAAGATGTGAGAAGTGTTCCTTATTTGCAAGTAAGCAAAGACTTGTTGCTTTACCCCTACATCCTATCAAAGTTGAACAACCTTTTGCAAATTGGGGGCTGGATTTCATAGGACCAATCAACCCACCTTCAAGTGCAAGCCACAAGTGGATTTTGACTGCCACAGATTATTTTACCAAGTGGACTAAGGCTATTGCCTTAAAAGAGGCAAATGAATCTATTGTCCTAAGTTTTTATTAGGATCTAGTGTCAAGATTTGGTACACCAGATTCAATCATCTCTGATAATGGCCTAGGCTTTTTAGGATTGAGAATTTTAGATTGGTCTGTCAGAAATAATATCTATTTGAATACTTTATCTACTATTACCCACAGGGTAATGGGCAGGCTGAATCTACCAACAAAAATCTGATAAGGATCATCAAGAAGACTATTGAGGACAATCAGAAAACTTGGCACGAAAAGTTAAAGTTAGCTCTTTGGGCTAACAAAATTACACCTAAGAGGGCTACTGGTTGTTCCCCATATGTGCTTACTTGTGGAAAAGAGCTACATTACCTATTTCAGTAGAATTACCTACATTGACCTTTATCAAAGAACTTGACCTACTAGAGGAACAACCTCTAGTAATCAGGCTAGCTCAGCTCATGGAGCTAGAAGAGACAAGGAAAGAGGCCTTAAGAAAACTTGATATGCATCAAACCGAAATCAAGAATGCATTTGATAAGAAAGAAAGACCATGGAATTTTATTGTCTAAGATTTGGTGTTCAAGTGGAATGAACTAAGGAGTAGGCTAGGAAAGCATTCCAAGTTTGATGCCATTTGGGATGGGGCTTATGTTATCATAGAGTGCAAGGAAAACAATACATTTTAGCTATCTTAGTTAAGTGGAGAGGTGTTGTCTATCCCAGTTAATGGGATCCACCTCAAGCATTGCCTCTGAGGATAAAAGACTTCTTTTGTACATAGTATAGTAGTATTGTAGTGAATAAGTGCTCATGCACATTTGTTTTCAGCATTTTGTTTTGGCCATCAAGGCCTGTTAGTTTGCTTTCAGTAGAGTTTGTTTTTAGTTTTTGATTATTGTTTTGACTGTTAGAGAGCTTAATTATAGTGTTTTCTAAGTTTCTGAGAAGGACAAAGTATGACTCAATGCACAGTGGATGTCAAGGCAACTAGTCAGATGCTTAGTAGGCAAGCATATAGCAAAAGTTGCCAAAAATCTTACCATTTTTTGACCACAGCTCAAAAATTGCCTGAGCAGATACATTTTTATCATTTTTGAATGAGGTTTGATTTACTTCTGTTATGAGATAGTTGCATAGTTATTAAGACAAATGCAGTTTAGTTGCTCAAGAAAGAAAGAAAAGTTTCAAATCATTCATTGCATTGCAGAGTAGTAACATGAGATAAGTATTCATTCATCACAATGGTTATTCATTTACAAGTTTGAATACATAAAGGAATAAACATTGCATTGAAGGAAACCATGACATATCAGATGTCCCACACAAGCCGTGAGTTATAGCTAAACTCATGCAAAAATAAACAAAATACTATGCATCTAATGAAGGAGGAGGGAAAGACAGCCATCATTGCCTTGTTTTTTTATCTTCATAGTAGCCTCTAGTCCTGCTATCGACCTTGACATGTACCTAAAAAATTATGGGAAGAGTCCTATTAGAAGCTCTGGTTATGAAAATCTTTCATCTATCAAAAGAGGCATAATACTTTAATTATAATGCATTGATCAAATGCTCAACATCTGTATGCAGAAGGAACTGAAGAGAAGAAAACATAGAGCATCATTGTTTTATTCTAATCTGTTTGTTTCACATGTAGGTTTATGACAAGTCATGAAGCTGATTGAAGACATTTAGCATGTGGTATCAAATGGGCTCCCACAAAGGTTGAGTCCAGAATGTTGCTTCCCCTTGATCTTAGAAGGGATGAATAGAAAAAAGAAAATTATTGATCACATTCACATGACAGGTTGAAGAAATAGCAAAGACAATCATATGCATCAGTCCCATTTAAGGACATGACCATGATTTCACTTTAAGGGATGAAATGCAACCAAGAACATGAGCTAAACTAATGAAGGACAAAACTTAATGCATATAATAGCTGATGTCATTGCTCCAACTGTCATGAAAATGACATTCTCAGGCATGATAATGATCAGGAGTACATGATGCATGTATGATCATTAGATTGATAAAAGAATAAGTGTTCATAAGGCATGCCTACTTGAGGATTGCTTACTCATCCGTGATCAATAATCCAATAGGAGTATCCATTATAAACCAGTAAGCAAGTTTGTAAGAAAAGGTGAGTACCAAAGCATTATACTTTCTCATTTTCATGGAGTGGAAAAATCAAATTCAGAATTGAGTTACATAAGTTGCCTTTCAGATGATGAAAATATATCCAATTATGCATCACATTTTGCTACTGACAAGTTGAGCATTAGAACATTATGTATTACATGCTACATTCAATGTATATCTATGAAAGAAACATACTAGTATTGCAGATCTATAGAAAAAGAGTACAAGACAGCCAGATCAAATGCCCCATTTTGTCGTTGACAAATTTCAAAAAGGATTAAAATGAAACTTCATCACATGTGTTGCAAAAGAACATCATTATCATGTGGTAGAGGAATAGTTAAACTAGTGTGGTCATCATCTTTCGTGCTACAGAATGTCATTATACGTTAAGTGAAGTGTATAAATGCATAGTTGTACATGAATAAGTTTTAATAGCATCTTCATCATAAGAAATGATCTGTCAAACTGGTGACATAGGATATAGTGGACCTGATTGATGTCCTATAGAAGATCATATATAATGCATTTGATATGATAAAGTAAGGAAGAGCAATAGAAAGTCATCATGTTGCCACAGTGTATACAGAACAAGTGAATAAAGTGGCTTCTTCATCAAATACAATGCTAGAATGTCATGGCATAGTGAAGTCATCAGTCATGTTAGAGGTACGCATTTGCTATAGTCTATTAGATTTGCAAGTGGAGCTATAGAAATAAAAGACACATGCTACTACAGAGAAGAGAGGGGTTTTGAATTCAAAACCGACAGTATACTTTATATGCAAAGACCATGAAAGGGCAAAAAGAGATATAGAAAAGAAAAACATATGAAATCCTTACCTTTTTTAAGCAATGATAATGAATATAACCAAGTCATGATAGCATAAGGAAGGAAAGAAGAATATCATGTGTAGTGTATGCTATAGGAGTTTTTGTGCTCAAAAGATAAACCTCTGTTTCAATTCCTAAATCTTGGTTCATACAGTGAAAAGAAAAAGTGCAGAGATATATTTGAGCTAATGTTGTAATGGAAATGCCATTCATATTCATTTTTCAAGATACCCATGTCAAGTTTTTGAAACCCTAACATGTTTTGCAGAAGAAAGAAAGAAGAATGATAAACTAAGGTGTGTATGCCAAGGCCGTGCCATAGAAAGATAATATTTGCATACAGAAAAAAAAAACCCTTGTCAAAACTTTCAACTCCTTTTTTCTTTTGCAGATACAATCAAATAAAATAGTATGGAGTGTCTACAGATTGGTCATGCCAGATAAATCATTTATATGCAAATCAAATGAAACCCTCATTTTACAGGCAAGGAAACTTCAAATTTTCATATCAAATGACCAAGAACAAGCCACATAATGCATTTTATGCCACGACCATGCTATTTATGAAGGTATTTTCAGATACCTAGCTGATGAATAATGAAACCCTCGTTATTGTTTACACATACAGTGAAGTAAAAGAACATACAATGGGAGTAATGAAATGAAGAACTCACCTTTTAGTTGTCATTGAGGAGTAAAGAGCTAGTATGGCCATAGCCCAAGTTGAAGGTTTTCTCATTTTTGCCACAGTCACAGAGTTCAAACACAAAGAAAGAAGTGAAAATGTCAAAGATTGCAGCATATGGAAAGAGCCATGACTGTTTAAAGCATCCAGCTACTAAAAGTTTCAAGTTTTAACAAAACTGATAGTCAAAAGTTGCATATATGTTACCTGAAGCATTTTTGCCTGTCAGTTTACTAGAGAATGGTGAAATTTTTGACCAACAAAGCCCATTGAATGGAAGGGAGACCAAAGTGTCTTCAAACCCCAAGTCGATGGCCACAAAGTTGCAAAGCGATGATAGAAGGAGTGCAAAATGAAATGACCAAACTTTTAGGGTTTGAGTCTTCTTTTCTTCGATAGTGTTCCTACTTCTTATCTTTTTGACTTTGCAAATAAACATAATTACTTTATCCAAATAGGGATCATGGTCAAAACCTTGCATTTGATAATGCCTAGCAATCATGGTGTGGATTGGCCGACAACATGATAAATGTTGCTTGTTTATAAGTCAAAGATGGGTATTATAATATGCAGATAAGGTTTATGCCTTAGAATCTTTTCAAATACCTTTATCTCCTAAGTGGTCAACCATGGCATGGTCAAGATGCCTTGTGATTATGCATGTGGTCGAGAGTCTTTGACCTCCCACTTGGTGCATTTAATCATTATTTTATTCCTTTCATATATTTCAAATGTATAAGGTCAAAGCAGAGAACAAATGGAGATGTGGAAAGCATGCAAGGTGATGACATTGTGGAGAGGGTCAAATTTGACATGGTGACATTGTATGGGTAGTGAGGTGGCAAAATTGACACATGGACATGCATTTGTGGCCTTTGAGGTTTTTATATATATTTTGCAAAAAATACATAGTAATGTTCACCATTTTTATGATTTTTATAGAAAATCATTTGTAATATCTTGTAAAATATCTTGGCAAAATTATGAGCCAGATATTGTTTATTTTTTTGCAAAAAATTATATCAAATGGAGATATAGATTAAAATTGTCATAGCATTGTAAAGTTAATTTTAAAGCAATCATTGACAGATTGCTTTTAAAACTTAACTATTTTTAGGAAATTTATAGACTAATAAAACAAATCAAATATCCCATTTCGATTTGTTTTATTTAGAGCCATGTAGGACAAATTTTGGAGCTTTCATGTGCAGAGAAAAGTAGTTTTATGGTGGGACCACATGAGAGGGTAGTTTTGCAGCTTTATTTTCCAGATTGGTGGCGAATCCAGAGCTTTATTTTTGGCTTTCATGAGTAGCTCGGAAATGGACTTAGGGTCTATTTTTAGGAGCTTTTTCATCTTTCTTCTGAGGGGATCTTTTGGAGGCATTTATAGGAGAAAAGTATTAGTTTTTCTTAGTCGGTTAGCATCAGTTTCTTCTCTCTTGTCCATAGGTAGAATTGTATATAGGAAGTTGGCTCATATTTCATTTTATGCATTGTACTCCTTCCAATTCTAATAGCATATCATCCTTTTTCACATATTTTACAGTCTTGATCTGATGTTGTATTGTGACTTTCGTGTCCTTTATTTTATTTCAATGTTGTTAAAACTTAGTTTTTCCTAGTTGCAAATCACTTAAGGGATAAACAATTAGTGGAATTGTGAAGATTCAAGTTTGAGGATCTATTTTGTGAGTGATAGAGATTCATCTAGTTTAGATTCAAAAGTTAGTTTGCATTTCAATCATATCCTTCTATCCTTTTTCCCCTCAAGCCATTAGTTTAGGAATCATAAGACAACCAACTCACTCTAGAGATTCATTCTCATAAAAGGGGACCCACATCTAAGAATGATTCCATGTTTCAATAGGTAGCTAAGTTTCTGCGAACTTAGCAAGGGTGCATAGTTCATTGACAACAATATTTTTATCCCAAGATTGATGGAGGCTACCTCTCAAGGGGAGAAGGTAGAAAAAGACTAAGGTGGATGATAAGATTTGTGTAGATAGGTGGAGATTGTGTGTTTTTGTAGGTATAGAAGAAGACCACTAGCCCTTTGTCCTTGATGTCAAAGGGGAATAAATTTTTGCATATCAGGTTAGTGTTGCCATCAATGCCAATGGGGGATATTGTTGCATATGGTTTTTTATTGATGTCAACAGAGTTATGTTCTAAAGGTTGCATGTGATGTCAATAGAGTGGTGATCAGTTTTGTCAAAAGAGTAAGAGTTTAAAGGAGAATACAAAGAAGTGATGATCAGAGAAGTTGTATGGTGATGAAAGTTATGAACATGTTGTTGATTAGTATCATCTGTACACAATTGTTCCTTATCTTCTGAAGTTCACGGACAAGTGAAAGTTGATAGGTTGAAGAGTATTATGATATGAAGATGTTTTGGTTTCTTGTTTGTAATGAAAAGAGTTGTGATTGTTGTCTATGGTGTTTTGAATATTTCATTCATTATTTCTTTTTGGAAAGCATTGCATAAGATATGAAAGAAAGTGTGTAAGGTTTAAAACTAGCAAAGGAATAGGAAGTTGCAATGAAGAAGCTCAGGAGAATGCTCCACATTCCTCCACATTTGATTATTTGGCTTATGTTTGTAAATTTAGATAGAGATATATGTGAAGTATGTATGATCCAAATTTTAGAGCATAGAAGTTAGTATAGAAGATTCCAAAGCTAGCAGAGTGAAGACAGTGGTACAATGGTGTTGCAGTTAGAAAGTGTCAGAGGAATGCTCCGCATTTCTCTACATTTGAAGATGTTATCTTGTGTATTGGAAGATAGTCAGAAATAGATGAGGGGTATGATATATTCAAGTTTCATATGTTATAGTGTAACGCAGAGGCTCTTTGGAGTCAGTAGAGTAAAGACAAATCATGTTGTTGATTAGGGTTGTTAGAGGGAAAATGTTAAAGTCACCACTTTTCACCACATTACAATATCTGTCTTTATTGTTTGGAAGATGTGTTCATATTGTCTATATACTCTCTAATTTCAAGTTTTACATGTTGAGAAGTATTGCAATTATGTTTTTCAATGTTCTATATCAAGACTGTGTATTCAGAGTTTTCAAGTGATGTTGGGTTCAATGTTTAATAGTTTACGCCAGCATAAAGTAGCATGAAGTTGTGAAATAAGTGTATGACAATGTTTTTGCAAGTCATATAATGTTTGTAAAATGATTCACACTATGTTATTTATTCTCTTCGGTACTGCTTTAGGTCTGGAGTTAAATACATAGAAGGATAAGTATTTAATGGGCTAACATGATATGTTTAAATGATTGTGGTGTGTGTTTGGAAGTGTGTGCCAGCATGGAGGTGTGCGCTAAGGTGAAATAGGTCCTAATTTTTACTTATTTTGAACCACATTGGATTTCTACATTACCGCTGATGATTTTGGAAGATGACTTGTTCTAGCCATTGTATGTTTCATGTTACGCGTTTCATCTTTGCTGACGAATGAGAAAGTTTTTAAAGCTTGCAGAAGATATAAATAAAAGATCAAATTTGTTGCAAAAGGTATGAGAGTGTGTGAGTGTATGAGGATGTATGTGTGAGTGTAGATGTGAGTATATATGTGTGGAAGTGTGTTGAAGATAGCAGAGTTCATTGAGTAGAGGTGTTGAAGTTTTATGTCAGTGTTAAGAGTGTTGATGTTGCAGAGGTGATTAATCAGTAGAATTCTTTCAAGTGTTTTGTACATAGGTTGTAGCTTCTTCTTGTAAGTGTTTTAGAATTGTAGGGAGTTGTAGCTTCCTTTGGTTGAAGCCATAAAAACTATGGATTAGGGAGTTGTAGCTTCCTTTGGGTTGTAGCCCATAAAACTCATTGTAAATTTGTTTTATTATTTGTGAGACTAGATTTGGATAGTAGATCCAAATAGCTTGCTCATCATACTTTTCCCTTCTAGGATTTTCCACATAAAGTTGGTGTTATGGATGTGTGGATGTGTGTTTGTGATTTGAATTGCTTTTATCTATTTAAGGTAGTAGAAAGTGTAACCTAACTATTCTCCAACAATAGAAAAATTAAATATGTTTCAATTTATTTAATGATAAGGGCATAAATATTGGAGCATTAGTAAATAAAAGGAGAAGCAATAATTAGTCACTTGAGAAATAATATGAATATCAAAATAATGACATTTATAACATAAATTAACATAGAGAACATTAAATTATAGGCAATGGAGACAATACGTATCTTTAATAGTTTCTTGAGGCAGCTATCTTGCACATAGAGATAGGGTTACTAGCCCTAACATTTCCCTAGCACAAACACCCCTGAAAAAACTAGTTCTTGCATAGAACCAACCTTTCTTTATGACTTAAACATGGCCCTTCCCAAGACACTCTTAGGTGTACATTGTACCCTGAGTTGGACACACGTTGTGTATCCCTTCTCCAAATGTTTAAATGCCAGCCAGAACTAAAGCCTTCACTCTTGTGTGCTCTCTAGATTTTTGTATTGCTCTTTCCTTTGTATTTCGCCATGTCTTCCTTTTTTACATTACTTTCACAGGTTTAAATATTAACCCAAAGAGTGGTTCCAAATATCATACCCATCCATAAATAATATTACAAATAATTAACTTCCCATGAAACACACTCCAATACGAGTGTAATTATAAATAATATTTTTAAACCTTTATTTTAATTCGAAAGTAACTTTTTCTTTCTTTCTTTTTTTTACATTCCTTCTTATTTTCTTCTATTCTCTTTTTTTATATATATTTATTTTTACTCTATAATGTTTTTACAAACTTTATTTTTTTAATTCACTTCTTAGGGAAAAAGTCCCATAACAGAAAGTTTTGTTGATAAAGTTGAATTGAATTAAATTAAAGTATATACTGATTCACCCCCCTCTTAGTATACCAAAGTGTTCTAACACTTAGGATATACTAGATATCACTGTAAATTCATCAGAGGATATGCGGCAATTATTGAAATGCACAAGACAACTGAGAGGGGGGTGAATCAGTTGTCTCTAAAACTTTAATCACTTATCAACACATCAAATGCTCAATTACTGTTATTAAGATTCAATCATGAAAACATGAAATAAGAAGCTCAATACAATAACACATTCAACACATGAGACACCATATTTTTACATGGAAAACCCTATAAGGGAAAAACCACTGTGGGTGTTAGCCCATGGATATAAATATGTTATAGCAATAACGAAAAATAGAGGTTCACTAAAAAATGTTAGGGATCACTGTCAAGATCAACTCACTACCAAGGGGTGGCTCACTGTTAGGGGTTGGTTAATTAATTTGATAGGATCTACTTCATGCCTAGGTTCAGTTCCATTGAAGCACAATATAACTCCTCTACTCTTCTCTTTTTACACCTTCACACTTATCTTTTTATTTTCACACAAGGACATCTTTTTTCCAACTTCATTACATGTTTTTATACACTTCATCAACCTTGGAATGTACATCAATGTTGGCATTACATTCATCAACCATTGGAACAATCTCCAAGGTTAGCATTACAAACATACATAGAAATAAGTCTAGACCTAAACAAAATTAGCTAAGGGAAAGATGTATGTAGATCATGTTATTTTTTAGCTAGGACTCAAATGCAATCTTCCATGCCACAACACACTTCCACAATCTTTGATGTATCTCTACATGTAATAAAAACAACCAAGTCAGCCAAGACTGATGTTAATATTAAGTCTTCTAAGAACAATCTTCATGATCCACGATCAAAATTTATTTTTGTGGACCAATCCAAAGGTAGGAACATGATCAAGAGACATCCATAAGCACATTGTAATCACCAAGAACAACCACACAATCTCTAACCACTCTATCAAGAGGATTCTTCAAATCAGAGCACATAAATAACACTGTCATCTACTATCATAAAGAAAAGATCACTTTTAGACCACCAAATCATGAACCATTTGATTTGAAGGCACTTATCATCATTACAAACTTGATTCCAGAACCACAAACTAAAATAAATAAATGCAGAGGAATGTGGAGCATAATACATTCTCCTTGTCATCACCAAATATACAAAAAAGGTAGTTTTCACTCCGGTGAACATAACTCACTCAAATGTTCATACCGGATGCTCAAACTTGGAATATAACATCTTCAGACATGTATCTAAATAAATTCCAATCTATAGACAAAGATATTAATTCTACAATAAATGCGTAGCAATCTATTGGACTTTTTTATTATAAACAAAGATAATCTTTTATACACTATTTCCACTGGAGGAGCAAATTTTCTCAAAAGCACTTAGAAACTCAATATCAGGATCACTTACTCATTATCTCCAACACTTATATAAGCCAGTGCAAAGATTCTAACTCATTACAAGAAAGCATAAAAAAAAGAGCACAGTTGACACCAATGACAACACTGGTTAGGCACATACTTGCAACAATCTCCCCCTTTGTCATTGATGGCAACATCTGATGTGAAAAAATATAAAGACCATCAAGACAAGATACTCCCCCTTTCTTTTTATACATCTGTACTCTTTCTCCCTCTAAGTTTTTCACATGATTTCTCTCCCACTTTGACATCAATGGCAAAGGGCACATACTTGCACTCCATTTCTCTAATCAAACTAAAATTTCTCTATTATCAATACTTACTATTGATTATTAGAAACTTATGTCAGTAAAATTTAGCTACTTCGCCTAAGAGGTAGTTCTCAAAACATTAGTCCAGACCAATGACTAAGGCTCTAGGCACCACTGGATTGATGCAATTCTATGCATCTTAGTTTAGAGCTAGATGGGTAATAACCCCTAACTTTTCTCTTAAATACTCAAAGATATCCTTAGGTAGAGGCTTAGTGAAAATATTTGCAATCTGATCATTTGTGGATAGATATTCCATCTTTACATTATTCTCTATCACCTTTTCTCTCAAAAAGTGATACCTTATTGATATATGCTTTGATCTTGAGTGCATCACTAGATTATTTGAAATGTTTATAGCACATGTATTGTCACAAAAGATTCCAATTGTATCTTCATACACAACTCTTATGTCCTTCAAAGTTTGCTTCATCCACAACACTTGAGTGCAACAACCTACTACTACAATATACTCTGCTTCTATAGTAGACAAGGAGATTGAATATTGCTTCTTGCTTAGCCATGAAACTAATCTATTAACCAAGAAGAAAGCACCTCCACTTGTACTTTTTCTATCATCAACATCTCTGGCCCAATCTGCATCTGCATAAGCACTAAGAGTGAAGTCTTTATCCTTTGGACACCATAAGCCATGATCTAATCTACCTTTCAAATACCTCAAGATTCTCTGGACTACCATCACATGTGACTCTATAGGATCTTCCTAAAATCTTTCCACAAGACATAATACATGCATTATATCAGGTCTAGTTTGAGTTAGATAAAGTAATTTTCCAATCATAAATCTATACCTTTTCTGATCAGTCTAAGGTGATTCATCAATTTTCCTTAATTTGCAACCAGTCACCATGGGAGTACATACTAGTTTGGAATCCTCTATCCCAAACTTATTCAGTAACTCTTTCACATATTTAGACTGAGAAATGAAGATTCATTTATCTGATTGAGTGATTTGTAGACCTAGAAATAAATTCATTTCACCAAACATAGACATCTCAAATTTATTTTACATTTCTCCTACAAACTCCATGCATATACCTTCATTTCCTCCAAAGATAATGTCATCAACAAAAACTACAACAATTAGGATTTTATTATCATTGATTTTGAAATAGAGATTGATGTCAGTAGTGCCTTTACTGAACCCTAATTTCAACAAATATTTGTCTAACCTTGCATACCAGGCTCTGGGAGCTTGCTTTAGTCCATACAATGCCTTCTTCAATCTACACACCATATCACCTTGTTTTGATAATTGAAACCCTTCAAGTTTCTTAATGTAAACTTCATCTTCCAACTCACCATTCAAGAATGCAGACTTCACATCCATCTAATAGACTTTGAAATCTTTGTGAGCTGCAAATGCCAAAAAATATTTTGATTGCTTCAATCCTAGCCACTGGAGCAAAAGTCTCTTCAAAATATATTCCTTCCATTTGAGAATATCTTTTGCACACAAGCCTTGCTTTGTTTCTTACAACTTCTCCATTTTCATTCAACTTGTTCTTGAAAACCCATTTAGTTCCAATGACATTCTTATCAGTAGGTCTAGGAACCAATTCCCAAGTTTCATTATTCTCTATCTGCATCAGTTCTTCTTCCATGGCTTTTACCCAATTTTCATTATTGCAAGCTTCATTCATAGTTTTTGGTTCAACCTTAGAAAGAAAATAGTAATTCACTTGTTCTTCTGCAACTCTTTTCCTTGTCAACACTCTTTTATTTTTGTCACCTATATTTTGATCTTCAGAATGATTAATCCTTACATACCTAGGAGTCTTAACAACACTTTCTGAGGCCTCTTCTTCATCTTGACTATCTTCTTGCTCAACTTTTTATTCATTCACTATAGCCACATGTACATATGATTCATAGCCACTCCGATATGATATTCTTTCCTTGTCTTCATCAACCTTCACATTAGCACTTTCAATTATCTTTTTCAATATCTTGTTGTAGTACTAGTAGGCCTTACTCTTGGTAGAGTAGCCAAGAAAAATCCCTTCATCGCATCTATCATCAAACTTGCCTAGTTCTTCTTCTCTTCTGATATAATATTTGCTACCAAAAACTTTGGAATACTTCACTATAGGAACTCTTCCATACCATAATTCAAATGAAGTTTTAGAGTTGTTACCTTTGACTTGAACTCTATTTAGAATGTACACAACAGTATGTATTGCTTCTCTCCAGTATACTTCTGGTAGGTCAACTTCTTTTAACATAGTCCTAACAGTCTCCTAAACTATCATATTCTTTCTTTCAATAGCTCTATTCTGCTGAGGAGTCCTAGGTGTAGACAACTATCTATTTATCCCTTGTTCTTCACAAAAATTATTAAATTCATTTGATGTGAACTCACCTCCTCTATCAGACCTTAAGCATTTGATCCTCAACTCTAACTCATTCTCAACCATTGCCTTGAAAACTTTGAACTTATCTAGGGCTTCAAATTTTTCTTTTAGAAAAGTGACTCGTCATTCTAGAATAATCATCAATAAGCAACATAAAATACTTGTCACTTTACAAACTTCTTGTTCTTGTAGGACCACACAAATTTGTATGTACTAGCTCCACCAATGCAGTGGAGAATTGTTCTTTTCTTTTGAAACTTGTTCTTGTTTGTTTCCCAAATTGACACTCCTTACAAATCATGTTGGTAGGCTTCACAAGTTTAGGTAGATCTCCTACATCCTTTGTAGAATTTATCTTTACCAAATTGTCAAAATTGATATGACACGTCCTTGTATGCCATAGGCAACTCTCATCTCTTTGAGCCAATAAACAATAATCATTAGTTCCTCTTAATTGGTAAATGTTACCTCTGGTCTTCTTACCGGTAGCAATCATTGTTTCAAAGCTTTCCATGATCTTGCACCCATTATGTTTGAATCTTAGATCATAAAATTTGTCACATATCTAACCAACTCTCAAAAGATTATGTTTTAAACCCTTCACATATAGGACATTATCAGTGTTATGCTTTCCATCAAAAGAAATAGATCCTTTTCCACAAATTGTACCAGCTGCATTATCTCCAAACCTAACCAATCCTCCATCATACTTTTCTAAACTCACAAACTTACCTTTGTCACCAGTCATGTGATGTGAGCATCTTCTGTCAATAATCCATTCATCCTTATCTTTCTCAACCTGAATAGCCAAAGCACTTTCTCCCACTAGTTTTTCTTCCTTCGCACAGCTGGCAGGTTTAGTAGACATAGGTTCTTCTTTAATTGCAATAAACAACCATTCATTTTCACTAGTACTAGAATCATCAGTTTCATCATCTGTCACACCTTCATCATCAATATCTCTAACATAGTAGCATTTATTTGGAGCCTTAGGTCTATTCTGAAATCTTTTTCTATTCCTTTCAATTCTCTCAGGACATCTAGAAGCATAGTGACCAACCTTACCACATGTAAAACATTTGAAAGGTAATTTTCCTTTAAACTTACTAGAACCTCTTTGCAGTTTGTCAACAAAGTTGGCTTGAATTTCATCAAGCTCATCATCAAGTTCCACCTTGTAGTTCTCACCTCTAGAGATCTTTTTCAAAGTACTAGCTTTGAAAGCAATTTCAACCTTCGACAGAGCATCACCAAACTCTCTCATCTCAAAGGCTATAAGCTTTCCAAGCAACTGAACCTTATCAACTTCTTTTATAGTCATTACTTCTTCAATTGTAGCTACCTTGTGAAAGTTACAGGACTTAGGTAATAACCTAATATTTTTATCACAACTTCCTTCTCATCAATAGTTCCTCCCATACCTTTTATTCCATTGACAAGTTCATCAACCTTTTGCATGTAGGTTATTGTGTTTTCATCTTCGCTCATCTTTAAACCCTCATATTTCACTTATAGGACCTATAATTTGGCTCTTTTTATAGATTCATCTCCTTCATACATATTTTTTAGATTTTCCCATACTTCTTTAGTAAAATCTAGATCCATGACCTTTACCAGCTCAGTGTCAGACAAGGCACTTAACAGAGAATCTCTAGCTTTGTCTTGGTTTTAGAGTATGGAAAGTGACAGAGATGAAGTTTAGCATGCCTCATAATGGTTTAACAACTGAAGATGAAATTAAAGAAGAACCTGCTCTGATACAAATTGTTGAAATGCACAAAATAACTGAGATGGGGGGTGAATCAGTTGTCTCTAAAACTTTAATCACTTATCAACACATCAAATGCTCGATTACTATTATTAAGATTTAATCATGAAAACATGAAACAAGAAGATCAACATAATAACTCATGAGACACATGAGACACCAGATTTTTACGTTGAGAACCCTATAAGGGAAAAACCATGGTGGGTGTTAGCCCATAGCTATAAATATGTTATAGAAATACCAAAGAATAGAGGCTCACTACCCAAAATGCTCACTACAAATGTTAGGGCTCACTGCCAAGATCAACTCACTACTAGGGGTTGGTGAACTGATTTGATAGCATCTACTCCATGCCTAGGTTTAGTTACATTGAAGCACAATATAACTCCTCTGCTCTTTTTTTTTACACCTTTGCACTTATCTTTTCATTTTTGCACAAGGACATCTTTTTTGCAACTTCATTACATGTTTTTATACACTTCATCAACCTTGGAATGTACATCAAGATTGACATTACATTCATCAACCATTGGAAAAATCTCCAAGGTTGGCATTACAAACATACATAGAAATAGGTCTAGACCTAAACAAAATTAGATAAGGGAAAGATGTATGTGGATTGTGTTTTGCTTTAGCTGAGACTCAAATGCAATCTTCCATGCCACAACATGCTTCCACAATCTTTGATGTATCTCCGCAAGTAATGAAAATAACCAAGATGGCCAATACTAATGTTAACATTAAGTCTTCTAAGAATAGTCTTCATCCACGATCAAAATTTCTTTTTGTAGACCAATTAAAAAGTAGGAACATGATTGGGAAACATCCACAAGTATATTGTAATCACCAAGAACAACCACACAATCTCTAACCACTATGTCAAGAGGATTCTTCAAACTAGAACACATAAACAACACTGTCAGCTTCTGTCATAAAGAAAAGATCACTTGCGGACCACCAAATCATGAACCATTCAAGTTGAAGGCACTTATCATCATTACAAACTTGATTCTTGAACTACAAACTAAAATACTTAAATGCGGAGGAATGTTGAGTATAATACATTCTCCCAATCATCACTAAATATACAGAAAAGGTAGTTTTCACTCTGGTGAACATAACTCACTCAAATTTTCATACCAGAGGCTCAAACTTGTAATATAGCATCTTTAGACATGTATCTAAATAACTTCCAATCTGTAAACAAAGATATTCATTCTACAATAAATGCAGAGCAATCCATTGGACTGTTCTGCTATAAATAAAGATACTCTTCTATAGACTATTTCAACCGGAGGAGCAAATTTTCTCAAAAGCACTTGGAAACTCAATATCAGGATCACTTAGTCATTATCTCCAACACTTATATAAGCCAGTGCAAAGCATCTAACTCATTACAAGAAACCATCAAAACAAGAGCATTGTTGACACCAATGACAACACAGATATGTTGAGATCAATGACAACACCAATTAGGCACATACTTGCAACAACAATAGCAACACCACTAGAAGAACTAACAACTAAGAAATGTAGTAAAAATATTGAATGGAATGAGCAGTGTCAAACTTCTTTTGACACATTAAAATAAAAGATTGTCAAAGAACCTATAATGATATTTCTGGATTGGAACACACCATTCCATGTACATGTTGATGCATTAAGGATTGCCATAGGTACAATATTAGCAAAATCTAAAGGCAATAAAGACCATCCTATAGTATTTTCAAGTAGGAAGCTATCAAAGGCCAAGAGGAACTACACAACTACAAAGAGAGAAGCTCTAGCCATGGTATATGCATTACATAAATTTAGACACTACTTATTATTCATACCATTCACCTTCTATACCGATCATGAAAATTTGAAGTTTCTATTGAACAAACTAATCACTCAAGTAGGAATATGTCAATGGTTACTCCTATCCCAGGAGTTTGACTTTAAGATAATGGTGAAAGTTGGTAAGAATAACCAAGGTCTAGACTATCTATCTAGAATAGAAACAGGGGAAGAGCTAGATAGCTAGGAGGAATATCTCCCTGGCACAAACCTATTCATAGTAAATGTGAAACCAAAAGAATTGAATGACATAGCGAGTTTACTCTCTATAGGTGAATTTAGACAAGAGATCTCACCACAAGAGAAACAACCCCTAATGTAGTAAGCCTTACCATATACATTGATAGAAGGGGAACTACATGTCATAGGTAAGGATGATATTATAAGGAGAGTTGTGTATGAGCATGAAAGAGAAGACATACTACAAGAAGCACATGAGAGAATATTAGGAGGCCATAATTTAGGAGATACAATCACAAAAAAAAAACTAAAATTAACCAGACTATGGTGGCCTACACTACACAAGGATGCCAAGACTTATGTTAAACAATGTGATATCTACCAATGTACAAGGAGGCAAAATACTAGGGATGAAATTCCAATCAAACCACTATTAGCACAAATCCCATTTGAAAAATGGGCAATTTACTTTATCAAACCAATAGATCCCCTAACAAGACATTCCAAAGATAGATTCCTAATTATAGGTGTAGAATATCTAAGTGGGCAAAAGTTGAACCTACCAAGGATTGTACCACAAAGACCATTGCTAAATTTATATATGAAAATATAATCACCAGGTTAGGATGTCCCTTAAGCATAACCAGTGATCAAGGTAAGAATTTTGTAAATAAGATAATTATGGAGTTGCTACGAATTTTTCCTATCACACATAACAAAATCTCACCATACAACCCACAAGTAAATGGTGCAAGTGAAGCCCTGAATAAGATTATTAGGACCACACTAACCAAGATGTGTGTTGGAAACAGAGATGATTGGGACATAAAAGTACCTGTGGTACTATGGGCCTAACACACATCATACAAAAGAAGTACTAAGTTCACATCATTTGAATTAGTGTATAGGATAGATGCAACACTTCCAATGAACTTCATAATACGACATTTACTCACCGCACTTACCCCACAGTTGAATGGGGATGACTCCCTAGCTGAGAGAACTAGAAATCTAGAAAATTTAGATGAAAATAGGGTTATTGTGGCATATAATCAAAACTTGGAGCGGAAGCACCAAAAGGCGTGGCATGATAGAAACATGTGGTTGAAAACCTTTAAGGAAGGAGACCTAGTTTTACTCTATGACAATAAAATTTAAAAAGCAAGGGAAACTAAAATTCTAATGGCTTGGACCCTATTACATACATGATATTATGGAATCAGGAGTGGTAAGATCTTAGAAAATGGACATAAATGCAGTAACAGGGTATGTCAATGGCATGAGACTAAAACATTATCATCAACCTGTGGAATAAAGAAAGAATGTGGGAAATTCATAAAAATGTATTATGTACTATATGTATTATATGTACCATAAAAGATAAATAGACTGTCAATAGCTAAGCTGCAGGTTACACTTAATGGCTACAAAATCCCACAAAAAGAGAAATGAGAAAATGTAATTAATGCACAAAAATGTCGTTAGATCTATATAACCCTAAATCTGACCACAATTACCCATAATTGCATCTAAGAAAAGAGCTAAGAGTGAGAAAAGAAGAAGAGAAAGATACTAGTATAAATACTAAGTGTAGTTGTAGAAAAAAAAATGGCCACTCCCATACTAATAGACATTACCGAGAAACTACAGCCAAAATACAAGAAATACCCATACAAAGCAATGGAGGTAGATAAAGATGGCACATTCTTAGAGATTCCACTGGATGTAATTTACATGGAGGATGTAAGTAAGTATATACATGCAACAATTTATGAAATTGATCACACCAAATTTGAGGAGCTTCATAGCACACTCCTCTAGCTAGACCAAACCACCTACTTACCATAGTATGCCAAGATAGGGAAGAAGAAACTGGACATATGGAAGGATCGACTATATTTATGTGTAGAGAATGATTAGGTAAGGCTTATATGGAATCACATACATGATGAGTTCATGTACTTGGATATGCCACACCACATAACCAAAGAAGCGATCCAAGAGGTGACAGGGTTGAGTGCAGTAGGGGAATTGTCATCCAAGAAGGAAATTAAGAATGAGAAGGTGACTGAGCTAACTGGTGTGACACTAGACAAGCAGAGCTTCAATGTCAAGGAAATTATCAATCCCACGATAAGATACACAATCATGGGAATTGCATATAAAATCTATTATGCAAACTGTGAGGATTCTGCCACCGGAACAACCATTCATATAGCATACCAGATGGTCATAGAGGGGAAGGACTTTGATCTATGAGAAGTGTTAAGGGAACCACTACTGGAGAATATACAAAAGATAAATACCTTGCATATAATTTTAGGTATGGAACACTGATCATATTTCTTTCCTTTTATTTCATGAATGCTTTACCCAACTATGGAGGCAAGATATGGAAACCAAACATCCCAGTTGCTAAGAAAATTACACATTGGAAAATTTTCAAAGATAAACCCTCATTCACCACCACCTACTGGGGTTCCTCAAGGCCTTCCAAACTAAAATTCAAGTTGATCCCTTATGATTCTGTTAAGCAGTATATAAACCATATCACATTAAGGTAGACAAGGAATATACATATATGGAGGTTGTAGAGCCTAAGACATCTTGGATACCCAAACTACCATATGAAGTCACCAAGGAAAAAAATAAGCATATGCCCAAAATCTACTAAGAAAACCAAAGGATCCAAATGTGGAGAGACTTGGGACATATAGGGAATTCATAGACAAACAGAAGAAAAAATATGAGGAAGAGAAAAATGGACGAGAACAAGAAATTAATGGACTACAAGAGGAAGAGGAGAAAAATGAATAGTAGATATACACTCTTGGGGCAACTTCCTCTACCTCCCCCATTCAATCTATTAAAGATTTCTTGGCTTAACAAAAGCAAATACAACCACTGGTATCAACACAGCTATTACAATTCCCATTGTTAAGATCTCAAGTAAATCTATCAGGAATAATAGCTATTCAAAAGCTACAGTTGGGAGACATATTTCATGCCACAGCAAGAGAAGAAATTATGCAACAACATGTAGATAGCACTAAGAAACTGCAGGAGTCTATAGATACAATACAAAAACAACTTCCAAATGCATAAAGAGACACATCACTACCTTTAATACAATAGCTGAAACAACTAGTAAATAGTATGCAAGTGGAGTTACAACATTAGGAGAATAAGGTCAAATAGCAAGTAAAAGAGGAGATGACCAAGAATAGAATGAATGACACAACTAAGAAATGTGTGGTAGAAAAAACTCAGTTGGAGACACAAATAAAGAATCTCTAATAAGCTATAGGCGAGTCTAATGTACTATATAATTTTTTTCTAGAGTGGCCTACAACTACAAAGAGTATAAAGGACAAAATTGACAACCTAGAGGCACAAGTAGTACAATCTATGGAAACATATGATCCACTAAAAGATATAAATGGAGTTTCAAGAGCATAGATTGAGGCCATATACACCCAACTATAACAACTACAAGACTAGATGGAACAAATAAAGTCACAAATAAAGTAGTTGAGGGAGGTGGTCAGCTTAAGGTTGGCTCACTTAATAGAGATAGTAGGAGAGGCCAGGCAGATGGCTCAAAAGATTTATATTCCTTCTACTCTTGTAAAGGAAAAAATGACACATATTTAGATGGAAGGGTACATATAGGTGTTGCAGTAGGGTAAAAAGTAGTGGTACACTACACTCGCTCATCTTAAAGTAATCTACAAGAATATCCTACCTAGTAATTAATACTACATGTATTGAGGACAAGACATAGTTTCAAAAATGGGGGATGATGTTGGCAAGGTACATGTCACTTACTAGAACCTGTACCACAACTTAATGCAAGTGAAGTGCGAAGGACAAGGCTAACATATAAGATAGTATTTAGGTTTTTTGATAAGGGACATGCCCCTATCACAACATATATGTAAGATATAGTGTCCTATATTTTCTTTCCAACACATAGTCGCATTATTCCTCTTTCCTTCACATTTAAAAGAGAAAAACATGATAGTCGCATTATTCCTCTTTCCTTCACATTTAAAAGAGAAAAACATGATTATTTAACTAGTTACTGTTAACTTTCACTCTGGTTGCTCTAGAGATTCCCTGGTATCATCATTTTTGGGTCTTTTGTATCGGCCTCCAACAGATGATTATGTAATTTTAAATTTTTACCTCATTTTATTTAATTTAGTATGGGTGACTCTGTCACCTTTTATAAAAATAAACTAGTTACTATTAACTATAATTTCAACTATATTCCAATGACAAGGACTAGTTTCTATGCAACACTTGTTCCTCTTTCCTTTTTCATAGCTTCCTTATTCCTCTTTCCTTCACATTTAAAAGAGATATACATGATTATTTAACCAATGTCCTATAACTACTAGGCCCTTCCTCTAGTTCCCCTACTCATTTGGTCAAGTCTATGGATTAACATGCTATCAACAAAGCCAAGAAAATCACTAATGATAGTCACTTACACAGGGTTCAAATGGAAGCTAATGATACTCTAAACAATTCCAATTCTACCCATACCTCTACTTTCCAAACATATGATAGTTTAAAAGGTATAATTAACATGCTTGAGGAAGACTTAAACCTACAAAATAATATCCTTAAATTGTTCATGTGCCAATATCAAACCCTAAGGGATAGAATTCAAGGTATCAAAAATTAGTCCTCCAAGGATGATAATGTAGGTGTTAATGGAAAAGTTTAGTTTGATGAAGATCTATAGGAAGTGGTTAGGAAATTTTTAACCGCATTTCAAAATTGGAAGAGTATGAACCAAAGAATCTAGATTCTGTAAAAGAGTCTGGATTATTTAAATGAAACTATTGCTAAAGTTTTTCAATTAGTAGAAATACTATCAAAAACATTACCACTAGCCTCTTTGTTCTCCAAAATAAACTTTAGAAGAGAAGGAAGCCCAACATTAATAAGGGATAGGTAAAAGAACTAGATTGAGAACCTCTTTTCACAATTTAGATGTTATTGATCTTGATACAAAAACCTTGGAGACCTCATTCAAATATCAGGTTAACTTCCTATCTAAGGAGTGGTAGGTGTCTTTTAGACTCAAAAAACTTGTTGATATGAACTAGTGGTGGCTTCTTTTATTCTTATATATCCTTTTGTTTGTCTCTCAGTTGGTTATATATTGTCTTGTTCCTCTATTTCTATTTGTTCTTGGTTATTTTGTCTCGTTTTAGTTGTTCCACACATTATGGAACTTGTCCTTGTCATATGGTTTCTCTAATGTAAAAGGGTTAGGGCCCTTTCAAAAACCATCTTTTACCTTTATAAAAAGCTACTATTCCTTTTCATTCCAATATAATAAGTAAATATCTACTAATTAATTAGAGTAATAGTAAAATTAGAATGTTAGAATATTCAAATTATTGTTAATTTAAGCGATATATTTCTTATGAATAGTGAAGGTGTGGTACTTGTGATCTCTTGATTTTATATAAAAGATTTCATTTTAATGGATAGCTAATTAGAGGTTAAATTATCAAGAATGAGATGGCATATTTTATACTTTCCTCAAGGTTGATGAAGATTAATCAACCCTTCTTCAATCTATTCATGTGTATATTTTAAAAATGATATGAAACTAGGTGTTGTTGAAATTATGTTTCTTTGTAATTGCACTTTTTTCCTTGTACATAGAAGATATCACCTTTTAATATTGCAATAAACCAAACAATTCTTTGATATTTAAATGACGAGTGGAAGATCAAAACCATAAACCATGTTGTGTCTTTTTTATTTACATAGTTTATAATCAAAATTTTAAATATTCTTCATTGTCTAATAAAAACTTCATTGCATGCAATTGATTTTGTGAACATGGCTTGGGTAAATCTTGAAAAATCCATTAAAATGATACAAATGATAGAGGTCCAAAAGAATTACCTATGCACAACTAAGATGAACAATTTTCTTATAGTGGAGTCTGAGAAAATTATTTATAGGGGGATAGTAGAGATTTCCTACAAACATTTTATTATATCAAAATAGAGCTACAATAGTGTAGGTGGGAAGCAAGAAACATAATAAAAACCTATGCTTTTATCATGATTGTGTAATGACATAATTTCTGATGGTATTATATGGAATTACAAATGATCAGATGCTTCCAATCTCACACTTCTAGTTGTTTCATTTATAAAGATAATTGCTTAGTTCCTGTGCTACAAGTTGCTTGAACTAAATATTACACATGTATAAAAATATCTATATAAACAAAAAATAGAAAAGATTGCATTAGAGTAGAGACATAATAAAATATTATCATTAGATAATAAATGAAAGAAAAGAAATATGATGTAGATCCTATATTTTCATTGTTTTGAGAGAAAACAATAATAAACTCGTATCATTAGCCAATAAATTATAGATAAAGTAAACCATTAAAAATGCATTCTTTCTTTGAGCCACACATAAAACATAAGCTTTAGAAATTCCTATCTACCAAACTAATAGAATAGTATGGAAATTTTCAGATATCAAACAAATCAATATTCTATTTCAATTTAAATTTATAATATAAGAATCGAAGCTAAATAAGAACATCAAAGATAAATGGTCACAAGGAAACTTAGTAATTTCATCCATATGAACCCATTATCTCTTCTCAAATTTAACAAAGGTATGTATCCAAAACCCCCTAACATTTGCCTTCAAAAAATTATTTAACAAGCAACACCCCTTAGATTTGAAAATGAGAGGAACCTCCTACAACAATATAATGAAAAATGCATGAAATAACAGAAATAGCAAAAACACAGAAGGAATTTATTGATCACAGGCCACTTCGAGGGGGCAACCTCATTTGAGCAAGCTCAATACAATAAATTTGTGGATTCCTTCATTGGCCTCAACACGTACTTATATACTAAGTCTAATCTAAACAACTATTACTTCCCATAAATGTGGGATAATACAATATACTCATAGGATGACTTACAAAGCATATGCACCTAAAAGTAACATACTAACAAAGTAAAGAGAATGGTTAAACACGAGTTCCTAACATCCCCTCCCTTTTAGAAAAGATTTATCCTCAAAGATGAAGATGTGGAAATTGTTGCTGAATCTGAAGGAGTGGTTCCCATGTAGCATCCTCTAGTTGCATTCTATGCCACTAAATTAATACCTTTGTGATGGATTGGGAGTGAAGCTACTGAGTGCGCCTATTGAGGATGGCCTCCAGCTCTAAAATGATGGATCCTTCATTATCTAGTTCTGGTAAAACAATTTGTGCTTTGATGTTGGTGCCATGAACTTTCTTTAGACAAGAGACATGAAATACTAGTTGAATGTGGAAAGAAGGAGGAAGCTCCAATTTATAAGCAACTGACCCAACCTTCTAAAGAACCTTATACGGCCCATAGAACTTTGGAGCTAGCATATGATGCCCTTGGAGTTTTAGGGATGATTGCCTGTATGACTGTAGATGAAGAAAAACCATATCACTTACTTGAAAAGTGCACTCAGAATGGTGCTAATCAACTTGTTGTTTCATTTGATTTTTAGCCATATGAAGATTGTCCTGCAAGATGTGAAGAATCAGATCCTAAGTTTGGAGAACCATGTCGACTTCTTGAACTGGTGAACTGCTAGAGGTGTATGGAAGGAGAACTGGTAGTGCTTGACCATAGACTACTTCATATGGAGTCATTTTAGATGCAATTTGGTAGGAGGTATTGTACCACCATTCAACGAGAGGGAGCCACTTTGCCCACTGATGTTGTTGCTCTGAGGTGAAGCAACGAAGATAAGTTTCCAAACATTTGTTGATAAATTTATTCTGACCATCTATTTGTGGGTGATACCTGAAACTCATCTTCAGTTTGGTGCCAGTGTGTTGAAATAATTCTATCCAAAAATGATTGGTGAAAGTTGCATCATGATCTGAGACAATGGAAGAAGGGATGCCATGAAGATGGAAGATCTGGCCCATGAAAATTTATGCAATTGAGGAGGTAGTATAGGAATGGCTGAGGGCACAAAAATGACTATTTGGAGAGGCGATCAACCACAACCAAGATCACTATCTTCCCTCTAGATTTAGGGAGCTTCTTAATGAAATCCATAGAAATATCTATCTAAATCTATGTAGGGATGGGCAAGGGTTTGAGAAATCCATGAAGGAGTGTCATTTCACCCTTGTTGCATTGGCAGGTATCACATTTAGCCACCATCTATTGAATTCCTCTTTTCATTTCCTTCCAAAAGAAGTTACATCGTGCCCACTCATAAGTTTTGAGGAACCCAGAGTGTCCTACTAATGGAGAAGCATGGGGTTCATAGAAGATAGTCTGCTGAAGATCTGTGCTCTAGGGAAGCACCAGATAACCCTTGTATCACAGAGAAGCACCATCCCAAGAGTAATGTAGTACAACAAAAGGGTTATTGGCCAACTGTTGAATGATTTGAGATAATGAAGAGTCATTGACATAGCCCTGCTGGACAGATTCCAACCAATTTGGAACAGGCCTAGAAATAGATGAAAGAGAAGCTTGGTCATCAAATGTGTGAGAAAGAGCATCGACCACAATATTGTCCTTACCCTTCTTGTAAGTGATCTCATAGTCATAACCCATGAGTTTGATAACCCATTTTTGTTGTGCTAGGGAAGAGACCCATTGTTCTAGGAAATATTTCAGACTCTGGTGATCAGTCTTGATGCAAAAATGATTCCCTAGTAGGTATGGCCGCCACTTCTATACTGCATGCAAAATAGACATCATTTCCTTCTCATATGTAGAGAGTACTAAATTCTAGTCAGAAAGGGCTTTGCTGGTGAATGCAATGGGATGCTCATCTTGGAGGAGAACAGCACCAAGTACATTGCCGCAAGCATCACTCTCAATAGTGAAGGGCTTGGAAAAATCTGGCATAGCTAGAATAGGTGTAGTACACATAGCTTGTGTCAGTTTTTTAAATGCACACTGAGTAGCATGTGTCCAAGTAAAAGAATCATTTTTTAACATAACTATTAATGGAGCTGCAATCTTCCTGTAATGCTTTACAAACTTGTGATAGTAGCCAGTCAGCCCTAAAAAACCATTAAGGCTCTTGAGCATCTGAGGATGTGGCCAATTTTTCATGGTGTCTATTTTTACAGTACCCACTTGAATCCCTTGGGCTGAAACAATATACCCAAGATACTCCACTTCCTCTTGGCCAAAAACATATTTAGACTATTTTTGCATAGAGATGATGATCAAAGAGAAGTTGCAGTA
Source organism: Cunninghamia lanceolata (assembly GCA_027924645.1). Lineage (NCBI taxonomy): Eukaryota > Viridiplantae > Streptophyta > Pinopsida > Cupressales > Cupressaceae > Cunninghamia > Cunninghamia lanceolata. The sequence continues at coordinate 21,281,908 of BSBN01000829.1, forward strand.
CAAGATGTAGATGTTTGAGATGCTTAGCCCATGTTTTACTAAAGATGAGGATATCATTGAAGAAGACCAGAATGAATTTCTGCAGGTAGGGCCAAAATATTTTATTCATCAATGTCTAGAATGTTGAAGGAGCATTAGTGAGGCCAAAGGACATGACCAAAAACTCATAGTGGTCATCATGTGTGTGGAAAGCCATTTTAGGGATATCATCCTCATGAACTCAAATTTGGTGATACCCAAAATGAAGATCCAACTTGGAGAAAAAATGAGCACCATGAAGCTCATCCAGAATCTCATCAACAATAGGAATTAGAAACTTATCCTTGATTGTGATGTGATTAAGTGCTCAGAAGTTAATGCAGAGGTGCCATGACCCATCTTTTTTCTAGACAAGAATAACTAGTGAAGAAAAGGAACTGGTACTAGGACGAATAATACCTTGCTTCAATAAGTCTTGAACGAGCATCTCAATCTCTATCTTTTTGTGAAATGGGTAGCGGTAGGGCCTGATGTTGGGAGGAATGCTTCCTAAAAGGAGCTGAATATGGTGGTCATTTGGTCATAAAGGTGGCAATCCCACTAGTTTGGCAAAGACACATGCATACCTATCTAAAATTCATTGTAGATCAGAAGGAGTAGTGGAGACCATTGATGGTTACATTTGAATGGAATGGAGTTGAGCAATGACACCATGTGAATTCTTCTTAAGAAGTTTTTCCATGTGATGTGAACTTATGATGCTAAGAGATCCCAGTTGGAAGCCCTTCAATGTGTGTTTTTACCCATTGTCTAAAAACTGCATCCAAATTTCAACAAAATCCCATAAGATGGTTCCAAGTGTGCATAACCATTGGGCACCCAAAACCACATCACATCTACCTAAGGGCAAGGCAAACATGTCAGAGCATAGGTTATAATCTCTAATCGAGATATGCACATTGCGACACTTCCCTTTGCAAGGTACTGTGCCCCCATTAGCAATCATGACTTCAAAGTTGGAGAAAGGATGGACAAAACAATCAGCCTGTTTGGAGATTCAAGGGTCAATGAAATTATGAGTGCTACCATAATCAATGAGTATTGTAAGACAGAGCTTCTTGAAGTAACCCTTGACCTGCATGGTTTGTGGGGTGGTGACTCCTGCTAAAGCATGGAGAGAGATCTCTGGTTGGTCTTCCTGAGAAGCAGAGTCAACAAGCGGCTACTGAGTGTCAACCTGATCATCTACTGTATCCTATGCATCTGCATAAACTTCAGTTTCAGGTAGAGAATCCACATCTAAGAGATAGAGCTTTTGCTCAACACATCTATGTCCCCAAGTGAATTTCTCATCACATTTATAACAAAGTCCTTTTTCCCTATGTGCCCGCATTTCTTCTTTAGTTAAATGCTTGATAGGAGCTATTCTAGGAGCTGGCGTTATTTGACGTCTTTGGGAAACCATATTTTTGAATGGAACAAAATTGGATTTTGATTGCTATTGAGCTGTGATCTTGTCCTCCACCAACTTAACCAACCCTAGGGCTTCCATCATTGTGCTGGGATGAAATATTTTAACCTCAGATTGGATTACATCCTTTAGATCACTAACAAAACAACTCCTGAAGAATTAATCAGACAATGCTTCTGTGTGATTGGCTAGTTTTTCAAATTCTATCTAATATTCTCTCACAGTGCCTGTTTGGTGAAGTTTAGTGAGTGCTCCTATAAAGTCATCAAAAGCACTAGAGCCAAATCGTTGCAAAATGAGTTTACAAAAATCTATCCATTTTGGCTCTTCACGAGCCTTGATGTACCAATGGAACCATTGAAGGGCTTCATGTTCCAAATGAAAGGATGCAAGTGGGACTTTGTTAACATCAAAAGTATTATGCAGACTGAAATATTGTTTTGTTCGATATATCCATCCAGTCAGATCATCACCATTGAAGCGAGGAAAATCAAGCTTCAACCCACAAAAATTGCTAGAAGAAGAGAACCCAGTATCTACAGAAGACTCTGACTGCCGTCTATTGTTCATGGTTGAATGTTGAAGATTGAGGCTGAGAATTTTTTTATCCAGATCTTGGAGTTTGGTCTTGAGGGCTACAAGTTCATCCTCCATGTTTTTGCTCATGTACGGGTGACAACCATAACCAAGAGTTTTGTTTTCATTTTTTTGAATGGGTAGAAAAATAAAAATAGAAACTTTTTAGTAAAAGAAAATTTGGATTTGGGAAAAACTCAGATGGGTAATTGGGGTTTGACTAGGTTTTGGACACTTTCTAAGGGAAAGGGAAGCAGAAAATGGGGATTTCAGAAGCGAGGTGAAAGAATGGGAAAATTTGTCCAAGAGGGACAAAGGCGCAGAAATATGAAATGAACATTGTGGTAAAATTTGAAGGCTATTGGGTGGGAATCGAAGAAGTTATGGAGAACCCTAAAAATAGACAAATGTGGGATTTCTAGCTTTGATAGGTGGAATTTGGGATAGGGTCCTCAAGGAAGGAAATATGCAGAAGGAAATTTTGGGGGTTCTAGTGAATTTTAGGAGGAAACAGAGGTAAAACAAGGAAGATATGGAAAATGGAATTTTTTTTTCTGGAAACAATCTATCAGCTACTCTAGATGGATTCAATTTGTGATTTTCTAGCTATCAATAGATATGGACCCCATGTATGTTCGGTTTCCTAAAGGTTCAGGGGAGGCACTCAGCCACCAATGTTGTCTAACAGCTTGTGTATTGGGGCAGTACCCCTCACTCCATGGCTCAAGTAAAACTATTAATTGCTTTGCCATAAACGAGAACTCTTGGTTTACTTCACAGGTGGGAACTAGTCAATCAGGTAGGGGCCATTGCCCTTTTCACTAGTAGGTCCTCTCAATGGGCCAACTACTTTGAGGTTCCTGTGGTACTCCTCACAATGAGTTTTAGGGGTATGCCCAGGCACTCCCCATAGTTAAGTGGATAGGGATATTCCTTGATCCAAACCTGTAATTGATATGAACAATATAGATGCAAAAAAGAAAGAACTATTGCAATAATCACAATACCTAGAGGCCAGTGTGGAAAAAAAGTTTGGTAGAAATTCCACCCAGCGAGCCCAAGAAAGCGCTCCGATACCAGATTAGAGGAACCTCCTGTAACAAAATAATGAAAAATGCACGAAATAATAGAAATAGCAGAAACATAGAAGGAATTTATTGATCATATGCTAGTTCAAGGGGGCAACCTCCTTTGAGCAAGCTCAATACAATAAATTTGTGGATGCCTTCATTAGCTTGAACACGTACTTATATACTAAGTCTAATCTAAACAACTATTACTTTCCATGAATGTGGGATAATACAATAGACTCATGGGATGACTTACAAAGCATATGCATCCAAAAGTAACATACTAACAAAGTAAAGAGCAAGGTTAAACATGGGTTCCTAACAAAAAATTTGTCCATCAAAACCTTTCCTTTTAAAAATAATTCAAAAATTACACATCAAAATCCCATTTACAAATTATCCAAAAAAGCCCCTCCCTTTGAAAAATTATTTCTCAAAACTAATATACAACTTCCTTCAATAAGAAATTATTACTCAAAATAAAAAATAAAGTGTCCTTGAATGAGAAATTTCTAGTCATAAAAAAAGTAAACATTCATTTAGCAAGCTAGTTGCTCTAACCTTCTCCACTTTTCTTGATCCCTCCTCATAAATTTTGTTTCAACAATATTAGTCATCTAGACTAATATAATATTTCAATTACTTTTACATCTTATTTCTTTTTTATCTTAATTAGCTATAGTTTGTTCCTCATAAATTATATGGATAGAAGTGAAGATTTCATGGGCTTAACCCCATAATAACACCCACCTTCTTGTCTCACCTTTATGATTTCTATGGGCCCTACTTTTAAAGTTCTAGTTCTTGCTAATGTATTCCTATTCTTTTTGGCATAGTTTATAATGTTAAAATTTGTGCTTTTTAATATGGTCCTAAAATTGCTTTATTAGTGTCCTTGAAATGCCTTTCTCATGATGAGTCAAGTCACAAATCAATTTGGAAGTTCCTCAATTTTTGTTTTGGAAGAATTAAAACAAAAAATTACAAGTCTTTAAGTGTTTTGTACAAATGTAGAATTTCCTTGCATCTCTACAAATGTATACACACTTGCCTAGTCAACCTAGAATCCCATAATATTAAGAAATGATTTGTTGTGGAGCTTAGAACCCCTAATACAAGTGATGCAAACTCAATCTGCTCCCACCCTTCAATTTTTTGTGAACTATCATACACAAATCTTGTTTGGGTTCATGCCCTTTACACACATGTTCTTTGGTTTGTAAATATGAACCATTTCTTTGAAATGCTACAATCCCACAAAGCATATATATAATAGTTAGTACCATGCAATTGAGGCACAATCATGAACACTTGTAAACTTTCTTTGCATTCTCACCTCCCTATTCTACAATTCTTATACACTAAAAGTTTGTGGACATTTCAATTGTACTCATGAAATATTAAAAATTACCAACTAACTTCTACATATCAAATTTTTATAATGCTTGCATTTTTACATAAGGACTCTGCATGAAAATTCACCAAGCTTGATCACATGCTCCCAAGTTGCAATTTTCATGTGGAATTTTTAAGTCCACAACTCTACTTCCTTTATGTTCAAGAGATCTTGACTCCTCTCTGCATGACTTATATATGCACTATTAACTTGTCTAAAAGCATCCAAAGCCCCAAAACCTAAAGCATTTAAATCATGCATGTGGACCTGTAGTGTCATAAATTGTCACTGCTACAATTTCACACTAGGTTTGGCACTCAGTTCAACACGTGTGTTTGTTTTTTCTTGTGATATGCATACATTTAATCAATTTTCTAAGAAATTGGGTGAAGTCCCTTGACAACTAGTATTTCAAGAGAAAATTTCACTGGGACACTACCACCCTGCGCTAGCATTAGCCTTGTTGCCTCGAGTGACACAACTTCTCAACCTCACCCAAATGGGCCCTCAAAAAGTATTTGGGATTCATATCTAAGAAACCCTCTCTTCCTCATTTTAGGAGGTGGATTCTCTATCAAATAAAAGCTCTCTCTCTCTCTCTACAAGCTCTCCATTTATGAAGAATATTGTTATTATATGCACTAAGCCTTGCAAGTATTAGAAGAAGATTCTTCCTCCATCAACTCCTTATGGCTGATTCATGTTGTGACATCAATCCAACAAGGGTTTCACACTTATGGTAACTCTATTTTATGGTATTTGTTTGTTGTAGTCTTTATCATTTGTTTTTCCTCTATTCATCATGAACACGCACTCTCTATCATCATTATTGTTGTTGTTGTGGAGGTGGGAACACCAACACAAAGTTTGACTAAGGCAAGCCCCTATACAACACAACCATTTTTCCCTTTTGCATGTGCATAGATCGCAATAGGAGGTTTTCAACATCAAGGAGTGACAAAAATATAGAAAGAATAGATACAAACATCATCAAATAGAAGTTCTATCTATACAAAACACTACGGACTCTAGCACCCTGCCCTAATGTCCTGCCCAGTCAGCTCTTGATTTCAGTGCCAAGTTCCATCTGATATTCTCCTTTCTATTCTGATCTTATTTTCTAAAAACTATAACAATTGTCTGTACATTTTATGTTAATCCATTTAGTCTTCACATTGCTTAGTTTAATCAACCCATTTTTTTATCAATCTTTATCTTTGCAATAGAGGAATAAAGCCCCACCAACACAACTTGGCTCTTCTTTAGGGACATCATCCAAGCCTTGGTGGCTTGTGTTCCAATGTTTGATTAGGAAGATTTATCTAGTTAGTTCATAATTGATTAGGTCATCTTTTTTAATCATATATTTTGGTGAACCCGATGCTTGCAAGCTTCTTTTTACTATCTTTGAGTAGTTGATGAATTAATTAGACACATCTATTACATATCTTATTTTATCTTATGTGTTTAGTTTAGAAAACAAAACACTTAAATATTTTTTTTAGATTAGAAAATAAAAACATAAACAATGCTCTCTTATTCTTTTATTCCATAATCAGCATATAAAGTTTCCAATCCATTGAGTTTAACCATTTGACGGATTCATTTTCCTCTAGTTTGCTTATGATTTATTCTATGACCAAGACATTGTACACTCAAAATCATGGCTCGCCGGCCTAGGACGGTCGAGTCATCTTTGGTGTGCACACCGACCCTCTCTCCTTACCACGGGTAAACTGCCATGTCACTCTCTCTCATAGAAGTAGCTAGTCAAGAGGAGGTGAGACACGAGGTTGATCTGGCTCATTGGAGAGCTAGACATCACAAAGAGGGGTCAGCCAGTCCTAGGGCCTCTGTTGTTGTGTGTTTGTTTGAATGTAGTGTTTTGTGACTGTAGTTTTATAGATAATTATATGACATGAAGGGTCACTAGTCACCATTCTTCTATTTGGGTTTCTGATGTTCCAACATTGTGTGGGTTGACTATTATTCCTATCTTCATGTTGTTGGATGAGTGCTTGTTGTATCAGGAGTTGTCTAAGTCCTTATTGTTGTTGAATGACTAATTGGTCTTATTATTGTCTAGGGTGGATCTCCTCCATCTTCTCTAGGATTGCCTTCACCCACTCACCTCTAAGTCTAGGGGATATTCATGAGCCTAAACAAGAGAGAGATGGTTTATGATAAACTTGACTTGACCTAGGGTTTCAACTTAGGGTTTGTGTGACCTAAGATTTGACTTTGTTCAACTTTGTTGGACCTTGTGATGAAACCAAGGGTTTTAACTCACATTGACTAAACTTGACCTTGTGTTGGGACCAAGGGTTTGTAAACCTTCTACGCTGCTAATGTTTTTGTTTCTTTTGGATTTTATATGCATGCAAGCCTATATGAATGCAAAACATTTTTTTGTCCTTTTTTATGTTTTTTGAAATCAAAGTACTTTTTCTTAATCTAGGAATTAGAAAATGTATGCAAACTAGTAATGAGATTACCTAATTTAATGTAATCTATGTTTTTGTTTGTTTTCTAAATATGTGGATTAATCTAATCTAGGAAAGGAAATTTTTTTTTAATCTATGAACTTTGGAAAGGGAAACTAATTTAACAATGCAAATCTACTTAGCCTATCAAGGAAAAAGCAACATGTATTTACTTATCCCAAGAGCAAAGTTTTGATTATCTAATTACTATGAAATGAAAAAAAGCTCCACTGCCCTTAGAAGTCCTTGTATTGGCAATGTCTGATCCTCTTGTAGTAGTGGGGTGATCCTGTTGGCAACAATAAGAAGAGAGAAGCAAAAGAATCTTTGAAGCTTTGAAATGAGCTAAATAAGAACTTGACGAGCACTATGGCTTGTGATGTGAGTAGTGTATGGATGCAAAATGAGCTTGTATGAAAGCTAGATGAGATAACAAATAAAAGAAAAAGGTTCCTATGTCTTGTATGACCATGAGAAATCTTGATTTGGAGAGAAATAACCTACAAGAGCTATGTGGACAAATGATATTGCCTCCCTTTTTGCTTGAGGGAAGGGGGTATTTATAGGTTAGAAGAAGGGATGAGAGGTGAAGAAGAAGAAGAGTTAACTTAGTTTGATTGGAGAGTTAACTTGGAAGACACAAGAGTGATTTGGGCTAAAATTGGAGTGATCTACCTAGTAAAAGCTTATCACTCAAGAAGAAGTGAAGAAAGAGGAATGCATGAATTGATAACTAAATATGAAAAAGAGATAAATATGCATGTGTGGGTGCATGAAATAGTTAGCTCTATCTTTGACATGAAATTACATACAATCAGGAAGAAAAATGGGTGCAAATAGAGTTATTTTAAGCTAGAAGCTTACGTGAACAGCTAGAAACATGACAAGTTCACCCCTTTCACTAGTCAGGATTACTTAGGGGAAACCCATGGACCACCGTCAGAGGAGGGCACCTGGGTGAAAGTCCATGGTGGGAGATGGAAAAGGAGATGAAAAGGAGGGGATCTACCTCTAAAAATAGGTCAATCATAATTTAAATCTCCACTTGCAAAAGTAGGATCTCCCAAGGGAGATCTGGAAATAAGAGGGGGATATTGTATTGGTTGAGTGAAACTAAAAACCAAAAGTTGGAGATGGCTAGGGAGGACCTCTAGAAGGCATCTAGTGGTAGGAATGGATGAAAAACACCAAGGAAAGGTGAAAACACACCTACAAGATGCATGCAAGGCTTAGGAACAAGTTTACAAATATTGGAGCACAAATCAACAAGTGTCAAAAAAGTGTCAAAAAGTGTTGAAAGCAAAGAGAGAGAAAATGACAAATGGGAAACAACACAAGAAGGAAGAAAAGATACGTTACCAAGATAATTGTTGCTGAGAGGATGTTATTTCATGCTTACATGTATGTGACAAGGATTGTGACTCATCATAGGGGTCCTCATGGAGGCCATGTGTGATTTTGGTGCTTACATATTTGCCCCCTCGGGCATGGTAGTCTACATGAAGGGTAGGTACAATTCCCAAACTAGGCCTTACTTGTTGATTTTCCCACAATTGTATCTGCAATAACTATTATTAGTTCGGCATCTGAATATATCAAAACAAGTATTGAAAACTGAATTGATACACATACCATAGATCATGTGAGTTTGACTAGTTTGGCATAGATTTTTTAGCTTCTCCTCGACAGTATGAAGATAGCCAATTAGTAGTCCTGAGCAGTTTGAGCCAACTAGTTAAGTTTTTGATATGTGTGGAGGATCTTGGTTAGTTTTCTTAGCACTAGAAGGTATGGAAAGATATGTTTTAATCTCCCTTATGAATTTCTAAGGTCCACAATAGGTTTTTCCTATCATATTGTATGTATGGATGCCAAATTGTGAAGAGCTACATATTTCATCCAATGTTGATTGTGATGCCGACCTAATCAGTGTTTTGAAGTGTTGCAGAGTATATTTATAGAAGATCAAGTTCATTTGTGAGATGAAGAAGTGAATGTGAGAATAAGAAGAGCAGAATGAAAGATATGAAGTGCACAGAATCAGTTTGAGGGTATGTGTTGAGCAAGAAATAGAAGACTGCATTACCAGCATAAATCAGATGTTCTCTTTACAGTAGTCCATGTAGTTACTATCTTTGCAAAATCCATTGTAGTGAGCAGAGTACTTAGGGAGTAATAGCCTCCTTGGGTTGTAGCTCTAAATCAAAGTTGTAATTGTTGTAAGCACAAATACATGGACTTGTAGCTTCCTTGGGTTGTAGCCCTAAAACAAAGTTGTAATACTTTTGTAGTGAGCATAATATATTGTGAGTTGATCTTCATTGTGGTTTTTCCCTATTTTAGGGTTTTCCTTTTAAAAATATTGGTGTTATGTGTGCTGCATGATTTCCTTTTTGTTCTCTAAGGTATTTAGTTTGGTTTGGTAAACAACTAGTTAAATTTTAGTGTATGCTAATTCACCCCCCTCTTAACATCTCGTTGTGTTCAACAATTGGTATCAAAGCCAAGTACCTTTGAGAAGCCTAATAGCTAAGGTAGATCCTGCACTTGAACATATGGAATCTAAAGTTATGTACAATGATGTATTTATACCAGATCTAGATCTAGAAGCAATGGAACTTGAAGGTTGGGATCTTAATGGGAGTGAAGTAGACCTTGAGGAAGAACTCAAGTTATCCCTTAATGAACTAGATGAAGTAAGAGGAATGAATGTAGAATATGAGGACATGCTTGAATTGGAAAAAGAAATAATTGACAAGTTGAAGACAAAGGCCAAAGAATCAAAAGAAGAAATTGGAAAACTAAAATCCCTAATAGAAGGAGATAAAGGAGGTGGCATAAAGATCAAGGAAGTAGAAGAAATGATTTCAAAATTGAAAGTCATGGTTGAAGAAGAAAAGAGGATTACAGATTGCTTAAACACCAAGGTCTTTGAGAAATCAGCTAAATGTTCAAAAATTGAGGAAGAAGTTGTCACTCTAAAAAAAGAACTAGAAAAGGCAAAAGAGTAGATTGACAAAGGACTAAGACTAAAATGAGGATCTGAAATCCTTGATGAAATAATTAACTCTCAAAAGCTAGCAAAAAAAAAATCAGGTCTTGGTTTTGAAAAGGGAAAGAGTCCTATGATCAGTGCCTCTGCAAATTTATATGATAACTTTCATTTAGGAGGAAAGTTTGAAATCAAGAAGGAAGAGACCTACACTGAAAATCCTAAGGAGAAAGCCTATAGAGTTACAAAAGAAGATGAATTCACTCATGTCTAAGGAAAAAGGAAGAATGTGAAGAAGAATTTCAAAAATCCTCAACCTACAAGGCAACCAGCACACATTAGGTATTCTCAAGGTTTCAATGGAATTTGTTTTACTTGCAATAAGTTTGCTCACAAAATGATTGATTGAAGAAGAAAGATAAATCAAAATGCCTTAAGATGTTATTCTTTCAATAAAATTGGCCATAAAGCTATTGAATGTAGAAGTAAGACAAATCACAATTCAGTTAAGTGTTATGCCTGCAACAAGATAGGTCACAAGGCTTATGAATGCAAAAGCAAAATGCCAAGGAATAATAGGGACAATGCTCAACCCTTTCATGGATATTTTTATACCTATAACAAGTTTGGCCACAAGGTAGCTGATTGCATATCTAAGGTAAGGAGGAATGGAAATGCTCAACAATCAAAGTTGACCTGTCACAAGTGCAATCAAACAAGGCACTCTGGAAGGAATGTAGGGCCTACTCTACAAAAGAAAGTTGATATTGTTTGTCAAAAGGAGGAAATGAACAAAGTATAGAAGAAGAAGGAGGAATGTGATGTTTCCAAACCTCTGCCTAGTGTAGGTGGATCCTCTGGTAACAATAAGATGAAGTACTAATTCACAGGGAGTTATAATTGCAAAATTCCTCAAACCCATGAATAAATAAGAGGTTGATTATCTCAGCATTTTGGATAGTTTTGGTATGTGCATACTAAGATAATGATTTAAAGAAGTTTCATCAAAGCTTCAAAGAAAAATCTCTCAATACGATAGATTGCAGAAGTTGTTAGTGTTTTCAGGGTTAAGAGCATCTACCAAAAGGAAACATGGACTCAAGGGGAGTTGTTACTACAAATCCTTCATCTCCACTTCATGGTACTAAAAACATTCAACACACAGATGTGATTGATCAAAATTGCAGTGCAATTGGCTAATTTATGGAGGATTGTTGAATGTTCATAAGGTTATGTGTACGAAAAGGGGAAATTAGGAATGCAATTAATGTGAGATAAATTTGGTTGGTGAAATAACTATATAGGTGATGCCTAATCATTTCTAATCTCATTTGATTGAAGCTAAGTAAATTGAAGAGCTAAAGGAGAGCCAAAGATATCCAACATTTTGAGCAAGCAAACCCTATCACCGCATTCTTAGGTATTTTTTAGTCTCTCTAGTTAAAACCCTAGTTCTTGAAGCTATTATGATGGATACAATGTTTGTAATAGATGTGGTTGAGAGACCAAGGCCAAAGTTTGAGAAACATCATTTCAAGTCCACTGTAATAAGTGAAAGTGGTGCTTTCTCATATGTTCCAGCTAATGTAATACAAACTAAATATGTTCACATATATATTCATTCATCAATAGATGAATATGATCATCTTAAACTTGAACAATTTAGGAATGATAACTTGTTGGGAGATGATTTTAAGTTAAAACTAGAATTTGCAAACATTATTACCAAGAATCTTGACATCTAGAAGGGCTTTCCAAACTTTCAATATGATGATGCTTGGGTGCGAATAGCCCTAAGTTAAATTCATGAGGATTTCTTTTGTTTAGATTGACCACACATGATTACTAAGGAAGCTATAAAGGCAATAACTAGTTTATGCTCCTCCAAACCAGTGCCTATCTTGAAATCTGTCAAGAATGAAGAAGTGATGAGACTCACTCGAGCCAAATTTGACAAAAGGACTTTTATTGTGAATGGCATTGAGGACTTGGGAGTCTGTTATGCAACTATGAACATTGCATATAAAATATACCACACCAATAGGGAGAACTCAGCCATAGCAACTACAATATATATTACATGTCAAATGGTTAAAGAGTGAAAAGACTTTGATCTCTATGAGCTCCTATGGCAATAGTTGATGGACAATTTAAAGAGAGCAATGGAATCCAAAATACAAGTTATGGTATGGATCTCTCATTCTATGCCTCATGTTTCACTTTTTGAATGAGTTACCTGCAATGAAAGGAATGGCTTGGAAATGAGACACCCATGTTGCTCATCAAATCAAAGACTTCATGAGAAGCTTTCTAGATCATAAACTTTGTAGTACTACATTTTGGGGATTTTTCAAAACATTTTAGGAAGAGATGCAATCAAGAGAAAGACTTTTAGTCAAGGTGGTGGAAAAATACAAAAATGACATAACTTTTATGGTAGATAAAGATAACTATTACATGGAGGCTATTGAGCCTAGGACCTTCTAGATTACAACTCTACCTTATGAGGTTTCAGAGTTTGATCTGATAGGATATGTAGACATGCTACTCATCAAACCTAAAGATCCCTCCATTGAAATATTTAGGACATATGATGAAATCATTAGAAAATCTATGAAGAAGGATGAAGAGGGGAAAGTAGAAAAGATAAAATCCAAAGCAATGAAGATGAAAACTGACTTGGATAAGATATTCAATTCTCCTAAAGAACCTGCAGGAGAAATACAAGCCACTTCCTTTGTACAACTACCTAGGAGAACAAGCAGATCAACATCTTCCATAGCCCATACCTCGGTTCCCTTCAGGTCTTCATTACCTTCCAAAAGAGGTACCACAGAGATCCCTAACAATCTCATACCACTAAGAAGAAAAATCCTAGACATAAGAGTCAAGGCAAAAGAGGCAATATAAATCTAGTAGATGTTGAAGACATTGAAGAAGAAGAAGAAAAGGAAGAAGAGGTCGAGTCTTTGACAAGAAAGAAAAGAACTAGAGAAGAAATTAAAGAAGAAGATACTTCAAATGAGAAAGGAAAAGGGAAAATAAAAAGGGGTAAGAAACCTGATTATGCTCCCTTACAATTTGAGGCAATTGTGCATGCAATTATAGAGTATGGTGCCCTAAAGGAAGTTGTGGGGATTTATGATGAAAGGCCTTCCAATGATAAACTCTTGAAGAAGCAATAGTTAGATATATGGGAGCTCCTAATTTAGCCTTAATTGAAATCATAGAGCAACTACCTAAAAGACTTGGTGATATCCTTACTAAAAGGAGAAATGATGCCTTGTGTGAAGAACCTGAGATAAAGAAAAGAGAAATTGAAAAGATTTGTCCTACCACCTCCAAGGAAGATAGAATCAAAGTTTCTAAAGCTCTAATAAAGGAATTTAGAACTAAAAGAAGATTAATTACTCTGATGTCAAGGAATAAGGAAGAGATAAGGAAATTGGAAAAGGAGACACTCAAGAAAATTGTTGAAGTTCTCAAGGAGATGAAAATTGACAGTGGAATCATTAAAGATATATCTGATCAATCTGCCTCTAAAGGCAATGGGGAAGATAGTGACAAGCCTAAAAAGAATGAGGAGATTGCTCTTCTTGAAGATATTGGAGCATCAATTACAGAGGGACAAGATAAAACAAATCTATCTTCGGAGAATAAAGGGAATGTAGAAGAGAGGAAAGAAGATTATTCCAAGAAGGATCAAGAAGAAAAGAAAAAGAATGGTGAGGAACAAAAGGATAAAAAGGATAAGGGAGAAACTAAAGAGGGAGAACAATAAGAAGGAATGGATGACATAGGTCAAAGTGCATTAGAAACAAAATCACTCAAAGACCTATTAAATTTGCAACTACAATTTCAACCAATTGTCACTCCTCAACTATTGTAGGTTCCAACCAATGAAAGACAGATTGACTTGACAAACATCTCTCCTTTACATAAATTTTAGCTTGGTGATATACTACATGCCTCAGCAAGAAAAGATTTTTTACAAGAAAATATGAAGAAATCTAGTACAATAGAAGATGCTATAAAACTGGTGCAAGAAGGGGTAACCATTGACCCCTCACTACCTCAGGAGCAAAAGATCAAGATGCTAATCTACCCCTTTAAGGATCACTCCTCCCACATAGAGCAGAAGGAAGAAAAAGAGGTAGCAAGAAAAAAGAATGACAAGAGAATGGCTAAGATGATTGACAAATGTGCCAAGGTACATAACAAGCTTAAATAAAATTTGAAGAAATTCAAAGTTTTCATTGATGAGGCCACAAGATTATATCTATTCTACCTAAAATGGCCAAGTTCCACAAAGAACATCAAAGCTCAAATGGACTCTATTAAGTCACAAATATCTAAGTTGGCTGAAGTTTATGATTTGTCAAATGATATGATTGGTGCAACTAGGGCACAAGTTGAGAACCTTCATGCACATTTATCTCAATTGCAAGACCAAAGAGAAAACCTGAAGAAACAAATTGGCTAGTTGAGAGAGCTAGTGAACTTGAGACTTGCCTCACTATCTGGTCTACTAGGGGAAGCAAAAAAGGTAGATCAAAAGATGAAGATCCCAAGAAGCATAGAGGAAGCTGAGGAGATATGCATGGAGTGTGAATGTCAGTCATATGCTAGCCTCAAAATGTGTCAACTAGACTGCAACTCTTCAACAACTCAAGGTAATTTACAAGGCTATCATACCATCCAAGTGAGTTGTAAGATAACTGTAAATAAAACAATTTTTGGTGTAGATAGTATTGCAGAAGGTAATAGTGTTACACCATGTACATAGAATCTTTTTGGAGAAATCTTCATTTCAAGGGGGGTACATTTTAGAAATCATTTTGAAAGGGGGCATTTATATAGCTTTTTGGATTGATACAAGCAAAGGATATCAATCCCTTTGTCCTTGATGTCAAAGGAGGAGAGAGAAATATATGTCTAAGGGGGGTATATGTTGCCATCAATGACAAAGGGGGAGATTGTTGGCAATATGTATTATCATTGATGTCAACATAGTATATATTGATATCAACATAATAGATGGAAATGGATAGATAGACTTGTACAGAGGAAGAGTTAGTATGGTCAAGGCAAACTCGTCAAAGAGAAGAGAAAATAGTCTAAGTATGGGGAGATGATTGGTTTTGGGTTTGAGTATGATGCAGAGGTAAACACTCATGTCTTTGCATGTTTCTTGTATCCACACATATATATCTCATCAGTTGGGAGTATCGCACTTAAAGATAAGAAGTAGAAATCTAACTAAGGCATTCATAGTGCACATCTTAAGGTAGAGTCACCTTGAGTTGGTCTACATTTCTCCGCAGAGAAAGATTTGATCTTGTGGTTTTGAAGATAGATTTAATAAGGGATTGAAGTGATAAATCCAAGTTTTCAAGTCCTCATATCATCATCATGAAAAGTTACAAAGGACATAACATCGACCATCACTTAGATAGAGCAAGGCGATAATGGAGAGATAATGGAATGCTCTGCATTCCTCTAGAAGAGATTATCTTGTCATGTGGCTCTGAGGTAAGGTTAATTGATGTATAAGGCATGTCATGATCAATTATCATGTGGTATTGTGGTATGTAAAGACAACACTTAAGTCACAGAGCTAATACAATTTGTTTTGGAGCCTGAACACACAAGTTTGAGTTTTACGAAGGATGAAACATGTATAGATAAGTCATTAGAGATTGTTTAGAGGTATTATATGGTCCAAGGTATATCAAGTATGATCTATTTGTTAGACTTAGGGTACACAACTGAGGGGGGGTGAATCAGTTGTGCAAAACTTTCTCCAATTCACACACTTAAATCCTCTTGGTGATTAGTAGTATATTAAACATGAAACATAATGCATTCAAATCAAAAGCAGAAACTCATCAACACATAAGACACTAGGATTTTGACGTGGAAAACCTAGTCAAGGGAAAAACCACGGGGTGATTAACCCAAGAATGTACATTCTTTGTTAGAAGAATAGAAAGAACAAAATGGCACATGCCAATTAGGGCTCACTGCCCAAGCACACTGCTCACAAGAGGCTCACTGCCTACAAGAGACACACTATCTACAAAGAAATAAGTATCACCTTCATGAACTAGAGAATAGCATCTTCACCATGCTTGAATCAATTCCATTTAAGCCCAACAATTATGCTCTGCCTTTCACACTCTTCTTCGCTACCACACACTCATCGCACCAAGACACACTTCGCAATGACTTCACAATCCCTTATTTATACAAGGCATTGACTTAGGAACAATCATCTAAGTCGGCAAACACCTACAAGAACATCTGCAAGACATGTAATACATCCGGTCGGCCAGTCTAAAGAAGAACACCAATATTCGGTGGTTATTCTTCAAATGCAAACTCTAACTTCAATGCGGACCACCAACATGAACTGGACATGATCCAACAATCATCATAACCTTCCCTAAATCACCAAGAACATCTGCACTTCATCATCCTACTGGAATTCTTCTCTCCTTCATCCGAAGCTTCAAGAACACAGTCTGTCATCACTATCATAAATGAATAGGCTCTTTCAAACCTTCAAACCATGAACCAATCTATTTGATACTTCACAGGGACATCCTCAACACTCCCTCAAATCCACAGAATGTGATAATGAAATTCTGGATCTCACCAGACCTATATGTGGCACTCTGTCACCTCTGAACACCTGCCAGAACTGGTTCTACTTGAGCGACCATAACTTCTTCAGATCTTCATGTGGACCTATAAAAACTTGACTGGAGCATCTCAAGAGTTATATCTACAAACCCTTTAAACTACATCCTCTGATCCTCAACCTATTGAAGACTTTTACCTTCTTATCATCACTGTTCTTCATTGTTCTTGATTGAGACTAATTTTCTCAATATCCTCAGCACACAGCTCATCTAATCCTTCTCATTAATGCAAAATGAGTATGCTGACATCAATGGAAACACCAGTTAGGCCCATACTTGCAACAATCTCCCCCTTTGTCATTGATGGCAACATATGATGTGAAAAACCATCAAGACAAGAACTTATCCTTGCTGTCACAACTCCCCCTAACAGCAACAACTATTCACATGTCTTCTCTTTCTTTATTGCTCCCCCTTTGATCAGCAACCACTTGTTTTTCACATGTCTTCTCTCCCCCTTTGACATCAATGGCAAAGGGCTCATACTTGCAACTCCATTATTTCATAACATACCAGCTGCTCCCCCTGAGTAGCATCTCCCTATCATCAATCCGGATCACAAGATATGACTATGATATCCACCAAATTGCTGCACATCAGTGCATCCTAGTTCGTCACCGGAGAGGCAATAACCCCTAACTTCTCCCTGAGATACTCAAAAGAGTCCTTGGGAAGAGGTTTAGTAAAGATATATGCAATCTAATCCTTGGAGGGCACATACTCCAATCTGACTTCATCCTTGTTCACTTGCTCTCTCAGAAAGTGAAACTTGATAGATATATGCTTAGTCTTAGAATGCAACACTAGATTCTTAGAACTATTTATTGCACTTGAATTATCACAGAAAATTGTGATAGGCTCCTCATATTCTACTTTAATATCTCTAAGCATCTGCTTCATCCACAAAACTTGAGTGCAACAACCTATTGCTACTATGTATTCTACTTTAGTTGTAGACAAGGATATTGCCTCTAGTTTCTTGCTTAGCCAAGAAACCAATCTCTTTCCCAAAAAGAATGCTCCACCACTGGTACTCTTCCAGTCATCCACATCTCCTACCCAATCTGCATCTGTATATGCAGGAAGAGAGAAATCATGATCTCTAGGATACCACAGACCATACTCAACTATTCCTTTTAGGTACCTAAAAATCCTTTTGATTTCCATGACATGAGATTCTCTAGGATCAGCCTGGAATCTCACAACAAGACCAACAGCCTGCATTATATCTGGTCTAGTTTAAGTGAGATACAATAATCCTCCAATCATTGATCTATACTTTGTCTGATCTACTTAGGGGAGTCATCATCTTTGCTCAACTTACATCTGGTTGCCATGGGAGTGTTCATTGGCTTTGAATCTTTCATTCCAAATTTCCTCAACAATGCTTTCACATATTTGGTCTGAGAAATAAAGATTCCTTTCTTTGTCTGAGAATTTATAGACCCAAGAAGAAATTCATTTCACTGAGCATTGACATCTCAAACTCACTTTTCATTTGATTTGTAAAAGTTTTACACATACTGTCTCTTCCTCCAAAGATGATATCATCAACGAATACTTCAACAATCAAGATGTTTTCATGATCAATTTTGAAGTATAATTTATTGTCAGTAGTACCTTTGTTGAAACCAATCTTCAAAAGATGTTTGTCCAATCTTTCATACCAGGCTCTTGGGGCTTGCTTTAGTCCATACAGTGCCTTCTTCAACTTGCAGACCATATCACCATGCTCAAATAATTGAAATCCATCTAGTTGTTCAATGTACACTTCTTCTAAGTCACCATTCAAGAAAGCAGACTTGACATCCATCTAATACACCTTGAAATCCTTGAAGGCAGCAAATGCAAGAAATAATCTAACTGTTTTAATTCTTGCCACCAAAGTAAAAGTTTCTTCAAAATCAATTCCTTCTATTTGAGAGTAGCCCTTGCAAACCAATCTAGCTTTATTTCTGATTACTTCACCAACTTCATTTAGTTTGTTCCAGAAGATCCATTTGGTTCGAATCACATTCTTGTTTCTAGGTCTGGGAACAAGATCCCAAGTGTGATTTTTCTCAATTTGTATCAACTCTTCCTCCATTGCTTTGGTCCAGTTTTCATCATTGCAAGCTTCATTTATTGTATTAGGTTCAATCTTTGAAATCAAACAATATTCATCTAAATTTTGAGCAAATTTCCTTCTAGTTTGCACACCTTTGCTTTTGTCACCTATGATCTGATCTTCAGAGTGGTTCAGTCTTACATACCTTGAAACTTTGGGAGTTTCTTGCAGTTTTGCTTCTTGATCAGGCTCATTCAGACCTATCTCTTCTTCCTGATTTACTGGATCAGTCTGAATCTAACTTTCAAAAGAGGATTAAACTCCTTGAACCAAAACACCATTCCAATCATCTTCATCATATTCATAAAACCTTGAGGGTTTCTCTATTCCTTCATCAACCTTCACATTTGTACTTTCTATCATCTTTCTTAGTCTCTTATTAAAACATTGGTAAGCTTTTCTTTGAGTAGAGTAACCCAAGAATATTCCTTCATCACTTCTAGCATCAAACTTGCCTAGATCTTCATCTCTTTTGATGTAACATTTGCTATCAAAGACTCTAAAATATCTTACAGTAGGAGTAATGCCAAACCAAAGTTCATAAGGGGTCTTACCGGTATTGCTTCTGATTTGAATTTGATTAAGAGCATAGACTGTAGTGCTGATAGCTTCTCTCCAATAGATCTGAGAACATTTGCTTCTTCTTAAATGTAGAATGAACAAATGTTTAATACAAAGAACCCTTATATTACTCTGCAAACCCTAATACCAAGTTGCAATAAATGCTCGGCCTAAGTCATTCTGGTTTGCCTTATTTAGATGACTTGAAGAACCGGATCAATCTTGATCTAAACATCTTATGGATCTTCCATATCTTAACCATAGTTTATTTAGATGTTTCTCTTATGAACCCTTTAATCTGCAACTCTCCTTGTACCAGTTCCATCACCAATTGACTGGCTGGGGGAAAATGGTTTTCTTTGTGTCTCCCCTTGAGCCAGAGCTCGCTTTTTAATTTCTGAAAGGAATATCAGCACCAGAGTCTGGTGCAAATCCATCCCCTACATTCTCTGTACTTTTCTTCACCCAAATCTTGTTCATCTCACTTTGAACTTCATCCGCATTCACTTTTCGTTTTCCCTTGTCTTGATTCTGATTATGATGTACTAGACCTCTTTTGTCCTAATTCTTGCTTCTACAAAATTTTGCAATGACTGGATCTATTGCAAATTTAGCAAACAACATTTCTTTGCATATTTGATTGATATCCTCTTGATCTACATTGATTAGCCATATGACCCATTCTATTGCATGCAAAGCATCTACTATTGAATGAATTATTCATTTGCATATTTCTGCATTCATGAGATTTGTGACCATACCTTTTGCAGTTGAAACACTGTCTGGAGAAGGATGTATTAGTCTAATTCATTCTCTTCCTGTACTAATTAGCTTTATGACCAAAGTTATTGCAATTGTGGCAGTATCCACTGAAGGATGGATATCTTTGAGCATTAGGCTACCTTACTGGAGGTCTTCTAGGCCTGTTCCTTGGATTTTCTGATCCAAAATTCTTCTGACCAGATCCAAAGCTTTCACCTTTTTCATATCCCAGGCCACACTTGTCATCTACCCTCTTTTGGCTTTCAAGAACTTCAACTTGAGCAGAGCATATCTTGAATTTCACTTTGTATTCATTTGTTGTTTGAAGATCCCTTTTAAGAGAGACAATTTGATCCTCAAGTTTTTCTTCATTATCTTTAGCATCTTCAAGATCAGATTCAAGATGTCAGATTATTCTATCGATCTTGTGGTAGTCTTCTAATTTTTCCTTGAGAGATAGTCTTAGATCATCTTCAGATTTTCTTCTCTCTTCAATTTCTTGGGTAAACTTCATAACTCCTGATTCCATTTCATGTCTTACCATGATGATTTCTTTTGATAACTTTTCACATTACTTGGTTTTCTCTTTCAGATCTCCATTTGTATCATTGGCTTCACCTTGACTTGCCAATTGCTGAAGTAGCTCCTTTCTCTTTTTCATAGAGAGAATCAGTTTCTCTTTTAGTTCTTTTATGAAATCATTAGCCTATTTGAGTCTTTCCTTCAATACATTGAATTCAGAATTTGACTGCTCAAGATCATCAAGGGCAGACTTAAATTTCTCCCTCATACCATACACATCCATTTGAATTCCCAGATCTTCCTCAAGATGTTAGGCTCTGTTGGGAGGAACCTTGCTCTGATACCAATTGTTAGACTTAGAGCACACAACTGAGAGGGGGGGTGAATCAGTTATGCAAAACTTTCTCCAATTCACACACTTAAATCCTCTTGGTGATTAGCAATATATTAAACATGAAACATAATGCATTCAAATCAAAAGTAGAAACTCATCAACACATAAGACACCAAGATTTTGACGTGGAAAACCTGGTCAAGGGAAAAACCACGGGGTAATTAACCCAAGAATGTATTCTCTATTAGAAGAATAGAAAGAACAAAATGGGACATGCCAATTAGGGCTCACTGCCTACAAGAGACACACTATCTACAAAGGAATAAGTATCACCTTCATGAACTGGAGAATAGCATATTCACCATGCTTGAATCAATTCCATTTAAGCCCAATAATTATCCTCTGCCTTTCGCACTCTTCTTCACTACCACACACTCATTGCACCAAGACGCACATCAAAATGAATTCACAATCCCTTATTTATACAAGGCATTGACTTAGGAACAATCATCTAAGTCGGCGAACACCTACAAGAACATTCACAAGACATGTAATACATCCGGTCGGCCAGTCTAAAGAAGAACACCAATATCTGGTGGTTATTCTTCAAATGCAAACTCTAACTTCAATGCAGACCACCAACATGAACTAGACATGATCCAACGATCATCATAACCTTCCCTGAATCACCAAGAACATCCACACTTCATCATCCTACTGGAATTCTTCTCTCCTTCATCTAGAGCTTCAAGAACACAGTCTGTCATCACTGTCATAAATGAATAGGCTCTTCTAGACCTTCAAACCACAAACCAATCTATTTGATACTTCACAGGGACATCCTCAACACTCCCTCAAATACGCAGAACGGGATAATGAAATTCTAGATCTCACCGGACCTATCTGTGGCACTCTGTCACCTCTGAACACCTGCTAGAACTGGTTCTACTTGGGCAACCATAACTTCTTCAGATCTTCATACGGACCTCTGAAAACTTGACTAGAGCATCTCAAGACTTATATCTACAAACCCTTTAAACTACATCCTCTGATCCTTAATCTATTGAAGACTTTTACCTTCTTGTCATCATTGTTCTTCAATATTCCTAATTGAGACTAATTTTCTCAATATCCTCATCACACAGCTCATCTAATCCTTCTCATTAATGCAACATGAGTATGTTTACATTAATGACAACACTAGTTAGGCCCATACTTGCAACACTATTTGTAAAAAAATTCCATTTTCTAGCACCACATCAAGCAGTTGTGTCTGCAAGTAAAGATTTGAGTATAATTGTTCTCCAAACTCCTAGTTATCCATGTGAAATTCTTGAATTCCTTTGAAATCATTAGAGAAAGGTGTGTGGATCTAATAAGGAATAGATAATCATGTTTTAGTTAATTCCTAAAAGGTTTCAGGCCTTGTATTGCACTGCAACATCATATCTTGAGATGTAAAGTATCGCATGTGATCTATAATGCCATGTTTCATGTTGATAGTCATGTTTCATGTTTTGTGGATGTATAGTTTGATATGATACTTCTTCAGTCAAGTGTATGAATATTGTTGAAACCATTTATGATTGAATTTTCAGTTCGCATAGAGTTTTTGTCTTCTCCCCAAGTGTATGAAGATAGACAATTAGTAGTCCTGAGCAGTTTGAGCTGACTAGTTAAGTTTTTAATATGTACAAAGGATCCTAATTAGTTTTCCTAAAAATGGAAGGTATGGAAAGATATGTTTTGATCTCCCTTATTAATTTCTAAGGTTTGTAACAAGTTTTTCCTATCATATTGTATGTATGGGTGCCGAATTGTGAAGAGCTACATGTTTCATCCAATGTTGATTGTGATGCTAACCTAATCAATGTTTTGAAGTGTCGCAGAGTATATTTATAGAAGATCAAGGTCATTTGTGAGATTAAGAAGTGAATGTGGGAATATGAAGAGGAGAATGAAAGATATGAAGTGTGCAGAATCAGTTTAAGAGCATGTGTTGAGCAAGAAATAGAAGACTGCATTACCAACATAAATCATATGTTCTCTTAACAACAGTCCATGTAGTTACTATCTTTGTAAAATCCATTGTAGTGAGAAGACTACTTACGGAGTAGTAGCTTCCTTGGTCTGTAGCCCTAAATCAAAATTGTAATTGTTGTAAGCACAAATACAAGGAGTTGTAGCTTTCTTGGGTTGTAGCCCTAAACCAAAGTTGTAATACTTTTGTAGTGAGCATAATATATTGTGAGGTAATCCTCAATGTGGTTTTTCCCTATTTTACAGTTTTCCATGTAAAAATATTGGTGTTATGTGTGTTGCATGATTTCCTTTCTATTCGCTAAGTTGTTCAGTTTGGTTTGGTAAACAACTAGTTAAAGTTTAGTGTATGTTGATTCACCCCCCTCTCAGTATCTGATTGTGTTCAATAGCCTCAACTCATTTGAGATGGTGTTGGGTACCAATTATACAGGGCATTAAATAGGGTAGAGTTTACACTTGGGGGCTAGACATCTTGGCTATGGTCTATCGAGACTTCCATCATATTTTGCGGCATGGGGCTCTTGCTTTTAGCCACTCCTCTCTGATCATGACTTGGATCTTTGAGCATATCAAGCCATACCAGAAGGAGATTTCTCTTCCCAATTGAAAATTACTGAGAGCTACTAGGTGGGCTCATGTGGGCCACTTTGATACTTCTTTATGTGTTGTGTCTACTCTTATAGATGTAGATATGATATCTGACCCTTACACAGATACGGAGGGTGCATGGTCTCATGACAAATAGATTAGGGAGCATTGTCTTATCATATAAGATCTTTTGCATCATAATAGTCTTGTCAAGGTTCATTGTGTCAAGCACGTCTTATAGCATTTTGGTGAGGACTTCTCAAATACTTTGCCCCAAATTTCTACTTGTTATAGATCTGTATAGGAGATGAGTGAGATTGGATAGAGGACTATCATTTGGACGCCTTTGATTCTAGGGGTTTTGATTACTAGATCTTTTAGGACCCTAAGAGGGATATGTTGAAGGCACAAGACAACTGAGATGGGGGGTGAATCAATTGTATCAAAAATCTTAACTTCTTTAAACACAGTCACATTCACATCCACTTACTTTAACTTCTTATTTTGCTAGGAAGATTAAACATGAATAGAAGAATCAAACATAAACACATCAACACCATACACACATGAACACCAAATTTTTATGTGGAAAACCCTAAAAAGTGAAAAACCATGGTGAGTGTTAGTTCACAATATAATGTAATAACAATAGCAAATAACAAAGAGGCTCACTACCTTAGGGCTCACTACCCAGGACTCACTGCCCAAAATGCTCACTACAAAAAGGCTCACTACTAAAGGGTGGCTCACTTCCAAGGGGTGGCTCACTACCAAGGGGTGGCTCACTGCCAAAGGGTGGCTCACTGCGAAGATGGGTGGCTCACTACCATGAACTAATATATTGGCATCTACAACATGATTGAGTTCAGCTCCATTGCAGCACAATATATCTCTATTTTTCTACTTTTACACCACACACACTTTACCTTCACATCTTATCACTCTCACACACCATTCACAGCTTCATTACATATATTTATACCAATCATCAACCTTAGAACATTCATCAAGGTCAGCAATACAACTTAGAACCATTGGAACTATCTCCAAGGTCGGCATACATACATAAATCAAATTAGGTCTAGACCTAAACCAACTTATAGAGTAAATGAATGAAAGAAGAACACTTCATGGCTTGGCTCAGAACCAAATACATCTTCACACATTTAAACACACTTCTACAATCCATGAATTATCTCCACAATAGATGTAAATAACCAAGTCGGCTAGAATGAGTACAAACATCAAGAATGCTTAAATACATGCTTCCAAGAATTTCATTATAGCTTGTGGATCAAGAACATGCCTTCAATACATTATTGATACATCCAAAAACAACATAGAATAACCTAGGATTTGACAAGTCCAACCGCAATAGATCTTACTTGAGAACAACAAATACCACCTCAAAATAGATCACAGACTGTTCTCAACAAACACTATCAAACTCTACTAAACAAGAACTTGCTTTCTAGAGCACCAAATCACAAATCCTTTGGAATGAAGAGAGATAGGGACTTTATAAAATTAAGTCCAAAACTAGAATACCAAAATGCAAATTGTAGAGAAATGCAAAGCAACATACTTTCTCCCTGTCACATTGCAAATATTGTCAGACATAGTCTTCAAACTGGGGAATATAAATTTTGCTGCATAATGATCCAGACCACCAAATTCTAGATTTAACATCTTCAAACACTTCCCTAAATCATATCCAAAACTCATACTCTAGTCTTCAACATAGAGGAAATGCGGAGCAAAATACTTAGACAGTGTTCTTAATATGACAACTCAATCAATTAACAAACAACAATATTAGAAGATACAGTTGTCACCAATGATAACACAAACTTGTTGACATAAATGACAACACCATTTAGTACATACTTGCAATAGGCTATAGAGAGGAGGGAGAGGAGCTCATTCCCATGGACTCATTGCCATGGATGACTAATTTTTCTAACAAAGACTACATTCCTAATGGGGATGACTTATCTGATGAGGGACCAGTAGGGGATGTGTAGGAGATAAATTCTAATGAGGCTGATATACATGAGGGTTCCTCCATAGTGCCTAGACCTCCTCATTCTGATGAGGTGATGCAGTAATTTGATCCTACTTGGTAGCCCAGCAAGCCACATGAGTCTACTCTTGTTTTACTAATTTTGCATTTGTCCTTTCTTTTCTTTTCTTTTTGTCAAGAATCATCACATCTTTTGTCTTTGCTTTACTTTGCAAGTAGCCGCTGAGGAGTGGAGGGACTTAATTTATGAGTTTAAAATTGGTTTGGCTAGTCCCTTCACTGGGATGACTTGAGAGATGTTTTTGGTTGATCTTGGTGTGTCCCCTAGGGTTGGGCAACACACTAATGTCTTTGCTCCTACCTATCATGGATGTCAGGAGAGTGCTACCTTGAAGGTCAAGAATCTCATCCTTAGGGGTGAGAATCAGGTTCTTCATGAGATAGTTTGACTTGGGATTCAACAGAGAGTCTAGTACTGCGACACCTTCACATTCTCACACTCATAGTAGGGGACCTCGCTCACACAGTTCTCATGGAGAGATAAGTACGGGACATCATTCATGAATTCAACATTGGTTTGGCTAGTCCCTTCACTGTTGGTTAACAGATTTGTCACCTAACTCTATATACTCTCAGCTGGACCAGTGACAAATGTAATCAATAGTTGAGCCTAATATATTGGTATTTTATAAAGGCTCTCTACTTCTTTAACAAGGTGCAGCTACCTTCAAAATATATTCTTATGAATAAAAACTAGAATTGCTTTTAACCAGAAAGTAAAAAATAAAGGTAGAGCTTTTCACCAGAAAGCAATAAAGGTAGATTTACAACCACACTACAAGAAGCTCAAAGACTTCCACCAACATAACATTTATGAACTAATATAAACTAATATCATACACCATATATTCACCACCTAAAATAATTGAAACAGTTTGTAGCAATGAGCAAGAACCACAGATATACAACCACCAAGATACACAAATGTCATCAACACCAAAAGCAACACATTCAACATAAGCAGAACATGAATTCAAATAATCACAACACAAAGTCCATGATCATTTAAAAATCCATTGTATTAATTCTTATTGCATGTATCAAAGTAGTTGAAACCAAAATTTACTACCACCCTTACAAAACAAAGTTTGTCCAAAGATCCATAAATCGACTAGCTATCTAGAATATATAGCTAAGCTGAAATGTAACTATCTTTAAAAACCATAACAACTTCTTGAAAAAGCTGATTTAAAATATGTTTAAACAATAATTATAATAAAGGGGCCCTCTAGAGCTAATATTTTCAGAGAAAATATCATAAAATGACAAAGCCTAAAAATGAAATTAATTGAGGATTTGCAAATCCTCATCGCCATTGTTCACCTTGTCCATCGCTTCTTCTTCCTTCATATGTTCACCTTCTCCTGTGCCACTTTGCACTACTTGAGGTACCTATGCTAGAAATCTTGCCTTATATGTCCTATAATTGTTGATAAAATGTGTCAAAGACATCCTGAGTGGAATTCATGTCATGCTGATCTGACACTTCTTCTTCATCACTACTCTATCAGAGTCAACAACCTTTCCATGCACCTCATCAAATTCATTTTTGACAGTGTTGATATAAGCCACCATTTTCGTAAGTCTCCCCAATGATTCTCCTATAATTACATCATAATTTACTATTTCCTTAGTCACCACTCTTGAAATTCTACTTTATTACTTTGACATCCAGGAGTTTCTCAACATCAGATCCATTAGCCTCCACCAATAGAGTAGAAAAATACCTCTTAATTTTCATCATTTCTCTATAATAGATAACAATTTCCTTTTTCATCTCATCTTCTACCGCGATTATAAGATGGAGTTTCCATTCAACTACATCAGCCAACACAGGTGTGTCTAGTTCTCTAGGATCAGTTATCACTTCTTCAACAACTAA
The DNA here is from genome assembly GCA_027924645.1 of Cunninghamia lanceolata. Classification (NCBI taxonomy): domain Eukaryota; kingdom Viridiplantae; phylum Streptophyta; class Pinopsida; order Cupressales; family Cupressaceae; genus Cunninghamia; species Cunninghamia lanceolata. The sequence goes on from BSBN01000829.1 coordinate 21,309,461, forward strand.
GATACTAGGATCCATATCGGCCATCTCTTGTATCTCTTTAGAGGCTAGAGATAGACAATGATGATCACTTCTAGCCTTTTCAAATTCCACTATTACATCCTCTCTCTTCACATATATGGAATCAAATAATTTTACTGCCTCCTCTATGAACACAAGACCATCAAAAATAACTTTTTTGACCCATTGATCCATACCATTTCTTAAAGACAGTGATGTTTTTACTTGTTGAAGCAAATTACGATCAAGAATGTGGTGGTCAGCATTTGAGGAAGCTTTAGCTATGGGCATTATTATCTTAGCAACTAAATTAACAAAAGATGATAAAGATCTTACATGGGCCAGCAACTTTGAATTTTCCTCCTGTAGCCCCTTTACCCTTTCAGATATGTTATTGACAAAATATTTGACATGGTAAAGGTCACCCTCTATAATAGAAGGTCCCAAATCCAACTTGCTCATTCTGAAGTTGGCTTCTATCATTTCATCCTCATTCTTATCCACTACTGAATCTGTAATTTCTAGAAATTGGATTCCTGAGGCAGGGTCAGTCACCATTCTCAACATTCTTTTGGCATGTTTGGGCTTAGGAGTTCTTTGCAAAAAATTACCTATAGTATCAATGCCTTCATCTGTAGGTGGAGTATACCTCTTTTTCCTTTAAACTACTTTCTTCAACCAATTAAGAGATGAGGCTGAAACATTAGCAGCATCAAGAGTAACAACTAGAGGCACAAGGTTAGAATCCTATTCTGGGGGTTTGTTTTGATGGGGGAACTTGGTGGACTTAACAGAGACTGCAACAAACTATCTTCTCCAATTTGAGAGAAAATAAAAGAATCACTATCACATATAGGGTTATTAATAGGTGGTACATGATCTTCTTTGGATGAAGAAGTAGCCATTCTGGTATTTCCTTTCACTGGTTGAGTGTCTCGTTCACACGTCCTTTTCACCTTTCCAGTCTCCTTAGGAGGCCTATCATCATGACCATTCGATTGTGAGTTGACTCTCTGAAGAGTTGGATCCAAACTAGAAGACCTTATGTATGAGTGGGTAGTTTGAGACCTGCTTTAGTTTTGAGAGGCCAAATCCTTTGCCGTCGTAGAACTAGCACATTCCTTTACCTTCCCCTTTACCTATTTCTCTGTTCCTCTCAACACATGAAGGGAAAGTAACTTTACATTTGTAATTTCCTTTTCAAACCATTTCATAGGAGTGAGTGGTTTCATTGATGATGCATGGTAACCTTCATCCATTATGTCTGAGTTATCATCAACTATATTGAGAACCTAGAGATTCAGCTTGAAAGCTCGAACCTGATCCATAGTTAGTCTCATCCACTTTCTCCTCTGCACTTCTCTTTCATCTACATAGTCTTCCCAAAAATCCTCAAGTTGAGGTTGATGTAGATAAGAACCATCCCCATGCATATTTTATTTTATGATATTCATCTGTCAAATGTCGTGTAGGGTGATAAACTGTGGAGACTGAATTCTGACAGCATCTTGTCAACACTTCTGTCTCCATCATTACTCTTGTAGGAATAGAAAGATAGAGTCATAGGAAAAGAATACACCCTCTTCCTCATAGCTTGATATTTTACATTTATAGATGCCATCTGAAGGCACAATTCTAGAAGCAGCAAATAGTCAGATGGGTATCGTGGCAATTTCAATGGGGCATTTTCATAACCCCCAATTCTCAAATAAGAAAAATGATCAAACTGTATATAAAAACTACCAAATTTCATGACCATAGTGGATGTTTCAACTAAAAACCTTTGCTCTATCAAGCCATCAATCTTCTTAGCTAACATCATAGAAAAACATCATTTACTCCCCTAAAATGTTTCATACCTTCCACTTTCTATACCTGAGGGAAAATCTGGTACACAGGTGTACTTGCTACAAGATTTCCTTGAATCCTCAAACCAAGCCAAGCAACCTCTCTTTGAGCCAACACATACACCTACTAGGAACACATGTGGAAACTCACGCTTCTTGTAAAATTCATCAACAGGTCATGCAGACATTTGCTAATAATCTTCACCCAATCAATGCGGTGGTCTCCACCAATCTGCAAAATGAATCTACACATCTAAAACTTAAAAGTATCCATTTCTGGGTTCCCAACTACTATGTTCAACAAGGTTATCATATGTAAAATCTCCTCGTTAAAATGGCTCCTTTTTAGATTGGCGGGAAGCTGAGATTTCCTAGTCTTTTCAATTTCCAACCAACTCTTAGCAATGCAAGTACAGCACCAATCTTCTCTTTCATTGTAGTAATTCTAGGAAGAAGACATAGAAACATCAACATTGTGTTCATGTTCTTCCAAATTCAGAGCTAGGGCAACAAATTTAGAATCAATTTTCACCACGATAGCACCATTAGAGGTTCCTATCTTCTGGGATTCTAGAAAGTAGCCATTGGCACACACAACTATCAATTTAGGATAATGAACTGTGGGCAGAAAACCTCCAGCTTTATCCAAACCACTACTAACAACCTTTTATGCCAATGGAGTTTGATTTTTAGACTGTATTCTTCTCTAGAAGTCTTCGAAATCAACATGGCCTAAATTGGTATCTTTCACCCCAAAGAAACCATTCTCCACTATAGAGGCCATGGAGACTCCTTGAAATTTGGACTTCATCTTCATATACTTGAGGAACCAAACACCAGAGACTTTGAAATGCAGACAACATAGGGTAATGTAAAGCACTAACATGAAGTTCTTTACGTAGATACATGGAAATGGAAATTTTCTAACTCCCAAAGAAAGTTTTGTGCATTTATAATAGAGTAGAATAAGAAAGAGATGGAGTTACTATTCATGCTAACCTATGAGAATGAAGTTATGCTAATATCCCACACGTGTGAAATTATACAACCTTAGGTGAGATGAAGAATTTATCAATGTCACTTCACATAAATTCGCTTGTGGGGAATATTAAATTCTGGCAGCAAATTTATCTTTTAAACTCATTAATACATGCCTTGAGTTTCCCTCCAAAGATTATGCCATTGTGTTTTCATGTACTTCTAATTAAATGCCAAGTGACAAGTGTCATTCCTTTATACCATATGCTAGCGTAACAAAAACATGGCATGAAGGAACAAGTTCTTCAAAGTCAGCAAGTCGAGCATAAACTAAAATGTTGAACACCAAATCAAAGGTTCAGAAGTTTAAGGAACTTTTGACCTCCCGACAACAAAGAAACTTCACAATACCAAGACACAAAGGAAGACTCAAGACATTGAACTTAGTGAGCAAGTCAGCAAGTCGGTGGTTCAAGAACTTTTGAACTCACTGACTTTGGTTCAAGAATGCAAAGAATCACCAACGACTTGAAATATGACTAAGTAAAGTTGCGCTTAGGGTGAAAAAGCAAGTGGCACATACAAGACGGATAAAAGGCTAAGGCATGAACACTTTAGTACATTTTTAAAAAAATAGGACAACAATAGGATCTAATTGGGGACAAGGACTAAGGATGATGCAGAGAATCTAGACAAACCATGGCAATCAAGCCTTATTCTAGGGGCGATAGAGTCACACCAAAAATGGGACAACACAAACAACAAAAAACAAGGAAAGAAACTATGGTACAAGACATGATTCAGAGATACTACTAGTTATATAATTTAAAATCTTGCCCATTATAGGCAAGAGGTGGTGATGTTCCATCTGGATAAGCCAACAAGAATGCATTTTCTTCAATAACTTCTCTAATCTTGAAAAGTCCCTTTCACAAGGAATCAAATTTCTTATGGGCTTCTTTTGGTTCTCTTCTCCTATCTCATAAAAGCATAGAATCCCCCACAATAAAGATCCCCTGTTTAGCCCTTTTGTCAAAGATCTTCTTAATGGTCTGTTGATGTTTAGCAATTCTATTTGTAGCAATGTCCCTTTTCTCCTCTAGATGACTCAAATATAATATTCTCTTCTCTAGTGCTGATTGAAACTGCTCATCTTCAATTGCCCTTTGTAAATTTAATGTAGACAGTTCCAAGGGAATAGGAATTACATTGTCAATACCATAAACTAGCTGAAAAGGTGACATACAAATAGCTCTTTTATATGTTATTCTATCAGCCCAAAGAGCATCATATAAACTCTTATGCCATCCCCTTTGATTTTCCTCTACTAAGTTTTTGACAATAGAAATGAGATTTTTGTTACTCGATTTGGCCTGCCCATTACCCTGTGGGTAATAATTGGATGAATGGGCAAGCCTAATACCAAAGTCATAGAAAAAAAGAGTAAACTCAGTAGATATAAAAATAGAAGCATTATCAGTCACCAACTTCCTAGGTACACCAAATCTAACCAAAATGTTTTCTTTAAGAAAGGTGCAAACTACCTTAGAAGTAGTATTCTTTACTAGAATTGCTTCTACCCACTTGGTAAAATAATCTGTTGTTGTCAGGATATGAGTATGTCCAGAACTAGAATTAGGATTAATAGGTCCAATGAAGTTTAATCCCCATTGCTGAAATGGTTCATCTATAACCACCAGTCTCAAAGCCAAGGTAGCTAACTGAGGTCTACCTGTAAAATTTAAACATTTCTCACACTTTGACACCCAATTTTAGGCATCTCTAAACATACCAGGCTAGTAAAAACATTACCTTAGCATCTTAAAGGCAGTCACTGATGCTAAAAAGTGTCCTCCATAGGCTTCATCATGGAAAGTCTCTAGCAATTTCTTCTATTGCTCTTTTTCTACATATCTCAGAAATGTTCCATCTATTCCTCTTTTATATAGATTACTACCCCAGAGAACATATTTATTTGCCTTGAGTTTTAGATTTCTCTTTTCCTTGGTAGAGAGGTGGGATGGACAATCCCCATAAGTTAAGAAATAGGAAACATCAGAGAATCAATCATCAGTATTACTAGTGAAAAGTACTAAAGGAAAATTCTCACCTTCATCAACCTTGTTTTTAGAAATCATCTTGCATAATCCTTTACCTCTAACCAAGTTGGTGGGTTTGATCTCAACATCATACTCCTAAACTTTGGCTATCTAGGCTTCTCTACTATTACACCCAATTTCATGTTACATAAGAATGCTTTTTACAGCTGATTCTAGGACATAAACAACATGTGAATGCAAGATGTAAAATCTTAAGCTTGTTAAATCTTTCACCACAACATATGCATGCTTCTGTAAAGTAGAGTATTTTAATTCATGTTTCTTTAATGGCACACTCATGAAGGCAATGGGAGCTTCTATCCCTTGTTCATTCTTTTGTAGCAAAATAGCTAATAGAGTATGCTCAGAAATATAGCAATAGATGATAAAATCTTTTTCAAAATTAGGATGTACAAGTGTGGGTACATTAGCAATGGCTATTTTAATGTCCTCAAATGCCTGTTTACCTTTAGTATTCCACTCAAATATAGGATGATTTTTCATCATTTCTACAATATGCCTAGTCAACTTAGCAAAGTTGAGAACAAACCTTCTTAGAAAGTTTACCTAAGTGAAAAAGGATCTCATGTTGCTCTTGGTCATGCGTAGACTCAACATCTAAATTTCCCTAACTCTCTCCAGATCAATCTTTATCCCATCTTTTGAGACAATGTGACCTAGTAGCTTCCCTTTTGTGATTGCAAAGATTGACTTCTTTAGATTTAAAGAAATGTCATGTTCTCTACAACGTTACAGGTCTACCACCAAATCATGCAAATGGCCAGCCCTCTTCTTAGAGAAGACTATTAAATTATCAAGATAAACCACAATGATTTTGTTCTTCAAGTCACCAAAGGTCAAATCCATTGCTCTCTAAAATGTGGCTCCAGCATTAATAAGATCAAAAGGCATTCTATTATATGTAAAGAAACCAATAGGAGTAGTAAAAGTTGTTTTGTGTTGGTCTTCTTGAGCCACTTAAATTTGATTATATCCTAAGAATATATCGAGCATAGACATCATCTCCGAACTAGACACAGATTGCAAGATATGATCCATTACTGGTAAGGGGTAGTTATCTTTCAGAGAAGCTTGATTCAAATTCCTAAAATCATTGCAAATCTAGATCTCCCCATTCTTTTTCCTAATAGGTACAATATTTGCCACCCAAGTAGAGTGATGAATGGGGTAAATGATTTTGGCCTTTAGCATCTTGTCAATTTCATTAAAAATAGTCTTAGCTACCTTTAGGTTATAAGTTCTATATTTTGCCTGAAGGCTACAGTGCCAGGCTTCAGTGGAATATGGAGTTGCATTTCTCTATTCTTGAATTTCTTTAAGTCAGCATAACACCATGTAAAAAGATCCTTATATCTAATGAGCAAAGAGATTAAATGTTCCCTTTCCTTTCGAGAACAACATTTGCCAATATAGAAAATCTTCAAATCATCCTCTATACCAATATTCACTCAATCATAATCAGCTGAAGCCATGATGGAAACTTTGGTTTTCTTCTTAAGATACTAATCATGTCAATTGAAAAGGTCTTCAAGTGAGACCGAATGTTTAGGAATTTTATTCCCTTTCAATTGAACAACTCATGAGTTATGGTCATTAAGGGAATTCATTTCTCCTTCCAACACATCATTACTCTAATCACTAAGTTACCCTTAAAGAACACACTAGCAAAAGATTCATCCTTTTCAAGAAAAGAAATAATTTGTTGATCAGAATTAAAGACTTGCCAATGATTAACATTGTCAGGAACACTAGGCCTATATACCACTTCAATCCTATATGGCTTATCTTTGAAATCTGGATACAGTAAGAGGAGGGATGTTGAAACAACTAAGGACTCAGCCCTAGTATTTTGTTCTCTAGGTATTGCCTCCATAGAAAAGGCATCAAAGTCCTTAATACAGTCCCACACTTTGTTCTGGTAATGCTTTAGTCTTCCATTTTTAACCATATATAACTTTTAACTACTTCACCTCCTTTTCCCTAGCCAATTCTAGACCTAGGAGCAAGGTCTCGTATTCGGTTGTTTTATTTATGTTTTCAAATTCTAGTTTAAAAGCAAATGGGAAGACATAACCATCTAGATAGATTAGAACCACCCCACCCCCTAACCCTATAGTAGAGCAACTACCATCAAACTCTAAGGTCCACAATTCATCGACCAAATTAGGGCTGATTGGGTTTACATCCCCATCATCTGATGATGTACACATGTAAGTGCCAAGCCCAGTTTCTAGAAATAGGATATCTGCTCTAGGGTCTCCAAATTTTAGTACAATAAATTTGGCCTTAGGCATTGGGTTCAAACAAACTTTCTTCCCATCTATAGGTATTAGGGTGTGTGACCAGTCCATTTGAATTTCACCACCCAAGTCTTTGCAACTAGGAATCCCATAACTTGCAGGTATGTCTGTTACTAGTATGGTTAGCTTCAACCTTTTCTTGGGAAAAGTAGCTAGGGCAACTTGAGCATCTTTGATTTGGCCAAGGATAGGTACTAGGGAACCATCCATTGAGAAGCATCTACCATGAGAAGGTGTATATGATAAACCTAAGGCTTTAGCAACTTAAGCAGACATCACATTCTCTAAAGCTCTAGAATCAATAACACAATTGTTAAGTTTATAACTAGCAATGTATAGAGAGATATAAAAAGGCTCCATTTTCTCAAATGGATTTTGAGGATTGGATTCTTGGGAGTAGGAGTTTGAACAATTTTATTTACTGACATGTATTTCAATATCATCAAAAACTTGAGCATTACAATTCGAGGAGGATGGTTCTTGTCTAAGATATCTGACCAATCTCTCTAGTTTAGATGGGTTGATCCTTAGGTATTCAACTTGTGAGATTTGATTTTTTTATGTTTTTACATGACTCAACAATATCAAATGAACTAGAGACAAGAGTTTCAGGAGATGAAGTAGATGGTACCTCTATAGCTGAACCTATAGGTGTAACATTCTCTGCCTTCTTGGTATGGCTTTGCCTTGTCATAATATATTTAGGTGCAAAGGATGAATTTCCAGGCTGGTTTTGAGGATTTTGTACTTTCTGTACTTGTTTCCCTCTGGTAAACACCACACAATTGGGATTATCAAGATTAGTGAAAACATCTTCTCCACTTCCATCATTTGACTCATATTCAAAGAAATTGACACCAACATCACCAAGTGCAGAAAGTTCTTCCACATGTGGTTCTTGTACATGTTTATTCATAGTGAGCATCTACGTGAATCTCATTATGCCTGGACAAGATGCTCCATCATGATCAGAGGTAAGATGGAAATTACACACCATATGATTATTCTTACTAGTGGAGGGTCCTCCTTCAATTGCCAACCTTTGGGCTAGACCAGGTAATTGTAATGTTCTATTATAACCCCCTTGAGGAGGTTGCTGTGGGCCTTTAGGCATCTGCCTTTTTAGAGAAATAATGTCATTTGCCAATCTCTAAATAATAGGATCCATAGAATTAACTATTGAAGGCTTGCCTTTTTGCAATTCTCTTTTCCACTTTCCTATAGTTATTAGATCATCTTCTATGGCAATAGCCAATGATTGAGCATCAACCAAGTTAGGAACTCGTCTCTTTATGTCATAACTAACATTAGAAGGCAATGAATTGATAAATAAACACATCAACAATCCATCACTAGGTCTAACATTAGAAGGAATTCTATTTTCTAGTTTGTTGAACTTGGCTACATATTCCCCCATTTGTTCATGAACCTCTTTCTTCATGGTGGAAAGTTGGGCTACCAATGTATGTTCATTGTTGGTGGTTTTGAACCTATCCTCAAATTGATGTCTCATAGAAGCCCAGTCTCTAATCGAGGCATTAAGGAGATGATAAAACCATTCAGTAGTAGTGTTAGCAAGAGACTCAACAAATAGCCTAATGGACATGTCTTCATGTTGGACTCCTAAAATAGAACAAGCGGCAAAGAAAGCATTTATGTTTCTTCTAGAGTAACTTTTCCACCACTCCTAAATTTGGGTAAGATATTACTTGATCCTCTAGGTAAATCATGTAAATTTTCCCCAAGGCTCAACAGTCCAATAATAGCTCCCCATAGAACAGGTGGAGGTTAGGGATGAGCCATATTGAAAAGGGGAAAATTTACTTGCAATGGCAAGATAGTACCATGTAAAGTCAATCTTTGATAGGATGAACTAGTAGAACCTCCTCTAGGTGGAAGAGTGTTGCAAGTATGGGCCTAACCGGTGTTGTCATTGATGTCAACATACTCCTATTGCATTGATGATAAGGATTGGATGAGCTGTGTGCTGAGGATATTGAGAAAATTAGTCCTAATCAGGAACAGAGAAGAATAGTAAAGATAGTAAGCTAAAGATCCTAGCTAAGATGATGATCAGAGGATGCACATGAAAGGGTTTGTAGATATGTGTCTTAAGGTGATCCAATAAATATTTCAGAGGTCTGCATGAAGATCTGAAGAAGTTGTGGCTGCTCAAGTAAAACTAGTTCCGACAGGTGTTTAGAGGTGAGAGAGTGACACAGATAGGTCTGGTGAGATCCAGAAATGCAATATCTTGTTCTATGGATTTGAGGGAATGATTAGGAAGTCAATATGAATTGAAAAATCAATTGGTTCATGGTCTGGAGGTCCGCAAGCATCTACTCCATTGTGATAGTGATGACAGACTGTGTTCTTGAGGTTCCAGATGAAGGATATAAGGATTTCAGTAAGCAGATGTATTGTGGATGTTCCTGGTGATTCAAGAAATCTTGTGGAGGTCTTTGGATCGTGTCTAGTTCATGTTGGTGTTCTGTATTGGAGTTTGAGCTTGCAATTGAAGAATTACTTCCAAATGGTGGTGTTCTTCCTAAGTCTAGCCAACCAGATGAGTTACACATCCTACAGATGATCTTGAAGATGTTATCTGAAGATTGGCGTGTTCCTAGAAGAAGATTGAAGTCTCAAATCTGTATGGCCAACAGTGTGTTGTTCTATGTGAAGTCTTTTGTAATCAGTCATGATGTATTTATGTATTTGCTCTGTAATATTTGCCGACTTAGATAATCATTCCTAATTTGATGTCTTGTATAAATAAGGAATTGTAAAGTCATTTCACAGTGATCTGAACAAGATGAGAGTGTGGTAGCGAAGAGGAGAGTGAAAAGTAGAGAAAAAGTATTGGGCTTAAATGGAACTGACTCAAGCATGGTGAAGATGCTATTCTCCAGTTCAAGTATGTGATACTCATTATTTTGTAGATAGTGTGTCTCTTGTAGGCAGTGGGCCTCTTGTGAGCAATGTGCTCAAACAGTGAGCCCTAATTGGCATGTGCCATTTTGTTCTTTCTATTCTTCTAATAGAGAATACAATCTTGAGTTAATCACCCTTAACTGGGTTTTCCACATCAAAAATCTTGGTGTCTTATGTGTTGATGTGTTTCTGCTCTTGATTTAATGAATATGTTTCCATGATTGATTTATTATTATGCTACTGAATTACAAAGTGGATTTAAGTGTTTAATTGGAAGAAAGTTTTGGACAACTGATTCACCCCCCCTCTTAGTTGTCTATCCTGAATCTAACAATTGGTATCAAAGATAAGTTCCTCTAAAAGAGCTTAATCACTTAAGGAGATCCAAGATGTCGTCCTACAAGAAGGATAGTCTAAAGTTTGATGGAACCAATTTTAATCTTTGGAATAGTTGTATGCAATGTCACTTACAATGTATGGGAATGTAGTACTGGACCATGGCTTCAACGAAGTATACTCCTCCACAAAATGGCCTAAAAACTACAAATGAAATCACAGTTGCTGAAAACAATCTGTAGACTAAAGAAGCTCTTCTAACTACCTTGTCTAATTCAGAGCTGACAAATGTTGTTGACCTACAAACTGCCTTTGATATTTGGGAAAAACTAGAACTTCTGCATGAAGGAGACAAGTATGTCAAATGTGCAAGGCTACAAAGTCTGAAAGGAAAATTTGAAAATCTGAAGATGAGAGAAGATGAAAATAAAACTACTTTTATGCCAAGAGTAAATGAGCTTGTTTGTGGCATTAGATGTGCTGGTGGAGTCTTGGATGAAGATGAGATTGTTGGAAAAGTTTTTAGATCCATTCTTGCTTCTTATAAATACAAGGTTGTTGCCATCAAAGAATTTAGAGCCCATTTAGGTGTCACAAGAGATCAATTGGTTAGTAAATTGGCTACATTTGAATTGACTGAGTTTGGAGATACCCCCCAAGACTGAATCTACATTCAAAGCTAGTGCCTCTATAAAAGGTAAACAAAGGTTTGATCTGGGAGAGAACTCTTCAAGGAAACTATCATGGTATGAAAAAGCAAGAAAAGACTTGGAAGAAGAAGAAGCAGAAACTGCTCAACTTGAAGCCCTTATTGCAAAAAGACTGCCAAGAGGATCTGGTAAGTATGAAGGGAAATTGCCCTTTAAGTATTTTAACTACAATAAGATTGGTCATTTTGCCTCAAGGTGTCTGGAAAGATTTTCAAGGCCAAAGCGTAACAGATCAAGGTTCCAAAAGAATTGTTACTATGTTCATGAAGAGGATGATAATGAAGGAGTACCAAATGATGAATCAGATATAGGAAACAAATCTAGAAGTGATTGGGTGTTTATTACCATCAAGGAAGAAGATCCAATGCCCTCTGAATATGTCAATCATAAAGTTGTAGAAAGAGCTCTAGCTGCCCAAGTTGAAGAAAAGGATGATTGGGTCATTGACAGTGGATGCTCTCACCATATGAGAGGTGACAAAAATAAGTTCATAGATTTGGAAAGGTATGAAGGAGGAGTGGTAAAGTTTGGTGATAATTCTACTGGTAGAATCAGAGGTAGAGGAACTATTTCTTTTGATGGAAAGAATAAAACTGGTAATGTTCTGTATGTTGAAGGATTGAAGCACAATCTTCGTAGTGTTGGATAGTTGGTGGACATAGGCTATGATCTTTGAAAGTTCTAGAACAGAGATTGCATCCAATACTCAAACAAAAGGTAATATCTTCCATTTAGTTGGTACTGGTAAAAGTTATCTTTTTTTGCAAATTGATTAGAGTTGGCTATGGCATAGGAGGATGTGTCATGCAAATTTTGATAATATCATCAAGATATGCAACACTCAGGCTGTAAGAGATCTTCCAAAACTAGTGAAACCTACAAATAGTTTGTGTAAAGAATGTCAGTTGGGGAAACAAAGTAGAGTCTCATTCAAAAGCAAGGAACAATCTTCTACTAGATTATTGGACTTAGTTCATACTGATCTATGTGGTCTAGCAAGAATCAGGAGTGTGTAAGGTGATAGATACTTCATGTTATTAATTGATGACCATTCCCAGATGATATGGGTTACTTTTCTGAAAGAGAAATCAGAAGCTCTTGAGAAATTCAAAATATTCAAGGCTATGGTAGAGAATGAAACCAGATTAAAATTAAAATGTCTGAGGTCTGATAGAGGTGGAGAATTCACATCCAGTGAGTTCATAGAATTCTGTGAGAAACTTGGAATAAAGAGAGTTGTCTGCTCCTAGGACTCCACAGCAGAATGGAATAGTGGAGAGAAAGAACTAAACCATCCAGGAAGCATCTTGGACCATGATGATGGAAGCAAATTTTCCTTAGATCTATTGGAGAGAAGTTGTTAGCATTGCAGTCTATACTCTCAATCGAGTACAAATCAGAAGCAATACCGGTAAGACTCCTTATGAACTTTGGTTTGGCATCACTCCTACTATGAGGTATTTCAGAGTCTTTGGTAGTAAATGTTACATTAAAAGAGATGAAGATCTAAGAAAATTTGATGCTAGAAGTGATGAAGGAATATTCTTAGGTTATTCTACTCAAAGCAAAGCATACCGGTGTTATAACAAGAGATTAAGGAAGATTGTGGAAAGTACAAATGTGAAGGTTGATGTAGGAATTGAGAAACTGTCAAGGTTTTATGAATATGATGAAGATGATCAAAATGATGTTTTTGTTCAAGAAGTCCAAGCTCACTTTGAAATTCAGATTCAAACTGATCCGGTAAATCAGGAAGAAGAGATAAGTTTGAATGAACCTGTTCAAGAATCAGAAGTGCAAGAAACTCCCAAAGTTCCTAGGTATGTAAGACTGAATCACTCTGAAGATTACATTATAGGTGATAAAAGTAAAGGTGTACAAACAAGAAGAAGGATTGCTCAATATTCAGAAGAGTATTGTTTGATTTCAAAAGTTGATCCTAGGACAGTGAATGAAGCTTGCAATGATGAAAACTAGACTAAGGCAACGAAGGAAGAACTAATGCAAATTGAGAAGAATCACACATGGGATCTTGTTCCTAGGCCTAAAAACAAGAATGTGATTGGAACCAAATGGGTCTTCCGGAATAAACTGAATGAAGTTGGTGAAGTTATTAGAAATAAAGCCAGATTGGTCTGCAAGGGTTACTCTCAAATAGAAGGAGTTGATTTTGAAGAAACTTTTGCTCTGCTGGAAAGAATTGAAACAGTTAGATTATTTCTTGCTTTTGCTGCCTTCAAGGATTTCAAAGTGTATCAGATGGATGTCAAGTCTACCTTCCTAAATGGTGACTTGGAAGAAGTATACATTAAGCAACTGGATGGATTTCAATTGTCTAATCATGGTGATATGGTCTGCAAGTTGTAGAAAGCACTGTATGGACTCAAGCAAGCCCCAAGAGCCTGGTATGAAAGATTGGACAAATATCTTTTGAAGATTGGTTTTAACAAAGGTACTACTAATAGTAATTTGTACTTCAAAATTGATCAGGAAAATATCTTGATTGTTGAAGTATTTGTTGATGATATCATTTTTGGAGGAAGAGATAGTATGTGCAAAACCTTTGCAAATCAAATGAAAAGTGAATTTGAGATGTCCATGCTTGGGGAAATGAATTTCTTCTTGGGTGTGCAAATCATTCAAACTAAGAAAGGAATCTTCATTTCTCAGACCAAATATGTGAAAGAATTGTTGAAGAAATTTGGGATGGAAGAGTCAAAACCAATGAGCACTCCCTTGGCAACTGGATGTAAATTGAGCAAAGATGATGACTCTCCTAAGACTGATCAGAAAAAGTACAGGTCAATGATTGGATGATTGTTATATCTCACTCAAACTAGACCTAATATTATGAATGTTATTGGTCTTGTTGCTAGATTCCAAGTTGATCCTAGAGAATCTCATGTCATGGCAATCAAGAGGATTTTTAGGTATCTAAAAGGGACAGTTGAGTATGGTTTGTGGTATCCTAGAGATCATAATTTCTCTCTTCATGCATATATAGATGCAGACTGGGTAGGAGATGTGGATGACTAAAAGAGTACCAGTGGTGAAGCATTCTTTTTGGGAAAAAGATTGGTTTCTTGGCTGAGCAAGAAACAAGAGGCAATATCTCTGTCCACTGCAGAAGTAGAATATATTGCAACAGCAGGTAGTTGTACTCAAGTTTTGTGGATGAAGCAAATGCTAAGAGACATAAGAGTGGAGTATGAGGAGCCTATCACAATCCTCTTTGATAATTCAAGTGCAATAAATATATCTAAGAATCTGGTGTTTTATTCAAAGACTAAACATGTATTCATCAAGTTTCACTTTTTGAGAGAGCAAGTGAACAAGAATGAAGTCAGATTGGAGTTTGTGCCTTCCAAGGATCAGATTGCAGATATCTTTACCAAACCTCTACCTAAGGACTCTTTTGAGTATCTCAAGGAGAAGTTAGGGGTTATTACCCCTTCGGTGATGAACTAAGGTGCACTGATGTGCATCAGTCTGGTAGATATCACAGTCATATCTTGTGGTCAGGATTGATGATGGGGAGCTGCTACTTAGAGGGAGCAGCTGATATGATTCTGAAGTGGTGGAGTTGCAAGTATGTGCCCTTTGCCATTGATGTCAAAGGGGGAGAGAAGACATGTGAAAAAAAGTGGTTACAAATCAAAGGGGGACCAGGAAAGGAAGAGAAGTTGTGATAGTGAGGAGAAGTTCTTGTCTTGATTAAAATAGTTTTTCACATCATATGTTGCCATCAATGACAAAGGGGGAGATTGTCGCAAGTATGGGCCTAACCAGTATTGTCATTGATGTCAACATACTCCTATTGCATTGATGATAAGGATTGGATGAGTTGTGTGCTGAGGATATTGAGAAAATTAGTCCTAATCAGAAATAGGGAAGAACAGTGAAGACAGTAAGCTAAAGATCCTAGCTAAGATGAAGATCAGAGGATGCACATCAAAGGGTTTGTAGATATGTGTCTTAAGGTGATCTAGTAAAGATTTTAGAGGCCCACATGAAGATCTGAAGAAGTTGTGGCCACTCAAGTAAAACTGGTTCCAGCATGTGTTCAGAGGTGACAGAGTGACACAAATAGGTCTAGTGAGATCCAGAAATGCAATATCCTATTCTGTGGATTTAAGGGAATGTTTAGAAAGTTAATATGAATTGACAAATCAATTGGTTCATGGTCTGGAGGTCCACAAGCATCTACTCCATTGTGACAGTGATGACAGACTGTGTTCTTGAGGTTCCAGATGAAGGAGATAAGGATTTTAGTAAGTAGATGTAGTGTGGATGTTCTTGGTGATTTAGGCAAGCTTGTGGAGGTCTTTGGATCATGTCTAGCTAGTGTTGGTGGTCCGCATTAGAGTTTGAGCTTGCAATTGAAGAATTACTTATGGATGATGGTGTTCTTCCTACGTCTGGCCGACCAGATGAGTTACACATCCTGTAGATGATGTTGAAGATGTTATGTGAAGATTGGCGTGTTCTTAGAAGAAGATTGAAGTCTTAGATTTGTATGGCTGATAGTGTGTTGTTCCGTGTGAAGTCTTTTGTAATCAGTCATGATGTATTTACGTATTTGATCTGTAATGTTTGCTAACTTAGATGATCATTCCTAAGTTGATGTCTTGTATAAATAAGGAATTGTAAAGTCATTTCACAGTGATCTGAACAAGATGAGAGTGTGGTAGCGAAGAGGAGAGCGAAAATAGAGCAGAAGTATTGAGCTTAAATGGAACTTACTCAAGCATGGTGAAGATGTTATTCTCTAGTTCAAGTATGTGATACTCATTATTTTGTAGATAGTATGTCTCTTGTAGATAGTGGGCCTCTTGTGAGCAATGTGCTCGGGCAGTGAGCCCTAATTGGCATGTGCCATTTTGTTCTTTCTATTGTTCTAACAGAGAATACAATCTTGGGTTAATCACCCTGTGGTTTTTCCCTTAACTAGGTTTTCCACATCAAAAATCTTGGTGTCTTATGTGTTGATGTGTTTTTGCTCTTGATTTAATGCATTATGTTTCCATGATTGATTTATTATTATGCTACTGAATTACAAAGTGGATTTAAGTGTTTAATTGGAAGAAAGTTTTGGACAACTAATTCACCCCCCTCTCAGTTGTTTGTCCTAAATCTAACAGGGAGAAGATGGCTTGCTTAAATATTTGACTCTTCTTGTGGAGGAAAAGGAGCAAATTTTAAAGATTGAAGCAAATTAAAGTCAATATTAGTGATACCCCTTTATCTATCCCCTTGGGTATATCTTTTCATAGCCCATTTTCACAACTAAAAAAGTAATAGTACGAACAATTAAGTAGAGCCACCAAACCACTTAGTGGTTATTGTGAGGGTGAGCTAGTCATGTAGGGACTTGATTTCTTGGTCTGATAGTGGGGTTCCTCGGTCTATTGTCAGGAACTACTTGAATTTGCAAAGGTCTTTCTCTCCTAGCATGAGGACAACTCCTTTGATAAAGACTATCTCCTGAGTGTTAGCAAAATGACATGCATTTTCTCTTATAATCTCACCAAGTTCTCCTTCATCTTCCAACACTTCATCAACTTGGTGATATTCTTGGTTTGTTCTTCAATTTTTCCAAGCAACAAGTCTAAGACTAGTAACAATATCTCCTTGGTCTACCACAAGCTAGTCTATGTTAGGTTGCAGAACAGGTGCACATCTTCCACGGAACCATAAAGTCCTACAACAAAGAAACTCAAACAACATACATATATACAGGTTTGATATTATTTTTACCCAGTGGAGTCACCAAAAATCTATTAGTTAACAAATTTGTCACCTAACTCTATATACTCTCTCCTAGACAAGTGACAAATGTAATAAACAGTTGAGCCTAATATATTGGTATTTTATAAAGGCTCTCTGCTTCTTTAACAAGGTGCTGCTACCTTTGAAAGATATTCTTATGAATGAAAACTAGAATTGCTTTTATCCAGAAAGCAAAAGACAAAGGTAGAGCTTTTGACCAGAAAGTAATAAAGGTAGATTTACAACCGCACTACAAGAAGCTCAAAGAATTCCACCAACATAACATCTATGAATTAATATAAACTGATACCATACACCATATATTCACCACCTCAAATAATATATTAAAAGATAAATGATTTGTAGCAGTGAGCAAGGACCACAGATATCTAACCACCAAGATACACAAATATCATCAACACCAACAACAACACATTCAACATAAGCAGAACATGACTTTAAATAATCACAACACAAAGTCCATGATCATTCAAAACTCTAGTGTATTAATTCTCATTCCATGTATCAAAGTAGTTGAAACCAAAATTTACTATTGCCCTTGCAAAACAAAGTTTATCCAAAGATCCATAAATCGACTAGCTATCTAGAATATATACCTAAGTTGAAAAGTAACTGTCTTTAAAAACCATAATGCCTTCTTGGAACAACCTATTTAAAATATGTTTAAACAATAATTATAATAAAAGCACCCTCTAGAGCCACTAGTTTTAGAACAAATATCATAAAATGACTAAAGCATGAAAATGAAATTAATTGAGGATTTTTAAATCCTCATCGCCATTGTCCACCTCATCCATCGCTTCCTCTTCCTTCATCTATTTGCCTTCTCCTATGCCACTTTGTGCTGCTTGGGGTACCTGTGCTTGCAATCTTGCCTTGTATGCACTATATTTGTTGATAACAGGTGTAAAGGATATCCTGAGTGGAATTCCTATCATGTTGATCCGATGCTTCTTCTTCATCACCTCTCTATCAGAGTCCACCACCTTTTGATGCACCTCATCAAACTCATTTCTGATAGTGTTGATATCAACTGCCATTTTCTCATGTCTCCCTAGTGATTCTCTTATAATTACATCATAATTTACTATTTCCTTAGTCACCACTCTTTTGAAATTATGCTTTATTACTTTGACATCCAAGAGTTTCTCATCATCGGACCCATTAGCCTCCACCTCTAGAGCAGCAAATTCCCTCTTAATTTTTATCATTTCTCTATAATAGATTACAATTACATTTTGCATCTCATCTTCTATTGCAAATATAAGACAGAGTTTCCATTCAACTACATCAGCCCACACAGGTGTGTCTAGTTCTCCAAGATTAGTTATCACTTCTTCAGCCACTAAGATACCAAGATCCATATCGGCCATCCCTTGTATCCCTTTAGAGGCTAGAAATAGACTATGATGATCACTTCTGGCCTTTTCAAATTCCACTACTAAAGCTTCCCTCTTCACATATATGGAATCAAATAATTTTACTGCCTCCTCAATGAACACAAGACCATTTAAAATAACTTTTTCAACCCACTGATCCATAGCATTTCTTATAGAGAGTGATGTTTTTACTTGTTGAAGAAAATTAGGATCAAGAATGCAGAGGTTAGAATTTGAGGGAGCTTCATCTATGGGAATTATTATCTTAGCAACTAAATTAACAAAAGATGATCAAGAACATACATGGGCCAACAACTTTGAATTTTCCTCTTGTAGCCCCTTTACCCTTTTAGATATATTATTGACTGAATATTTGACATGGTAAAGGTCACCCTCCATAGTAGAAGGTCCCAAATCCACCCTGCTTATTCTGAAGTTAGCTTCTGTCACTTCATCCTCATTCTTATCCACTACCGGATCTACAATTTCTACAAATTGGTTTCCTGAGGTAGGGTCTGTCACCATTCTCGACATTCTTTTGGCATGTTTGGGCTTAGGAGTGCTTTGCAGTAAATTAGCTATAGTAGCAATGTCGTCATTTGTAGGTGGAGTATACCTCTTTTTCCTTTGGACCACTTTCTTCAACCAATTAGGAGATGCGGCTAGAACACTAGCAGTATCAAGAGTACCAACTGGAGGCACAAGGTGAGAATCCTATTCTGGGGGTTCATTTTGATGGGGGAAACTCTGTAGACTTAAAAAAGACTGCAACAAACTATCTTCTCCAATTTGAGAAAAAATAAAAGAATTACTATCATTGTAACATCCATGTTCTAAAAACATAGTAAAACCAAAAATTTACCATAGAGTAAATCAACAAGGTAAAAATGAGATAGAAAAGTTTTTTCTTTTATTCAACATATATCAACTACAATTACAAGATTTCTTTTTACAAAATACAATAAACCATATTGTCTTTCTCATTTACAATATTTACAAATGTAAATCCATTACATATACAAATTTTGGGAATAAATACTGCTTTTGAATATCTGACATCTTTAACACAAGTCTTGGCATGTTTCTTGCTTGCAGAGAGAGTATCTTTCTAGTGATTTACCTCCATCCACAGACTGGCAGTCTCCCACACATCTTCCACATAGGAAGTGGCCCTACCCTTCACGAGGAATATAGACCAAAGGTGACCAATGGTAATTTTCCTTTCCTAAGTACATAGTGTTGTAATCTACTCAACTCTATCAACCATACAACCCTAGATACTCTCTAGCTAAGTATGATTTCCGATAGGATGAGCAATCTGAATACAGTGAACCAATAATGCATGCAGAAAACAAATACATGACTACAGCCAAAGTTTTTAATATCAATATCATTCATAATGAACATAGTCGTTGTGTTCACCCACCCCTACTCAACTTGGATACTGTCATATTCTCACAGTTTAATTCTCTTACCAACACTAATCATGTAATAGTTTAATCTATGAGTCATTATAATAATACCTTTTGACTTAAATAAGTCTATAAGACATAACCATTCAAATGATTTATAATCGAATCTAGGGTTTTCTTAATATCCTTTGTAAATATGATATAACAAAATAACCATATCTTATATCTAGAAGTCCTAGATTTACAAATATCCCCTGACTATCTCAACCAATCTTAATAATACTATAGGTCTTAAATAAATACTATCTCCTATACAAAGGAATGTAGAATAACTTTGGCAATGTGTTATAAACAAAACATACCCTGAATATATATCCCTACAAGGTCATTCTCTAGTAGACTTAGCCTACTCCATTGCATTGGATCTCTTCAAGGATAACGTGAATAATAAAGACAAATAGTCTTTAATGGGTTTCTCATAAAAATCCTATTTCAACTACCATAGTATCTCTTAGTTACTCTTGTTTGATGTGATATAATAGTTTACTAAAGATTCCTATGAATCTAGTTCTCATGGGTAGATAACATTATCTGATTATACATATTTATAGCCTATACAATATAATATGTTAAATCCTTTTAACCTCAATACTATATGGTTCAAGTTGAGAGTATGAAAACAAGGTTCATTCATTTCTTTAATATTCGAGAGCCTATTGTTTGATTAACTCACAATCATTCCATTGACTTGCTACAAACTTATTCGATAGGTGAACTATTTTCAAAGCCAAAGATAGCTATGATAATCTTTCACTATGATGGTCATTTATTCCCCATTCTTTGCATTGATATGATAATCAGTTTCTAAAGAATAGGAAAATGCTCAAATTAGTAACTATAACAAAGCACTCACTTGCATCACCAAGTGTCAACCATAGGATTTGCATTCTTAATTTCATTGTTTACAGAGATAGATCAATATAGTTTTCTCAAAGAGTTATCTGCATTTTCTGACGTCAAATTTTACTAGTTATCAACTATTACAGTATAAAATTAGAAGATTTAACTCCACTGGCGAACTCATATAGTTGCCATAAGTCTATGGTATATTCACTAAAGATATGATAATCGATCTATTTTTACATAATCAAAGAATACCTAAGAATGATTGATTTAGGAGTTGACAAATATTTGTAAACTAGTCACATGGTCAATGTCCTTCTATCTACATATTCCCTCTCTTCTCCAACTGCTTTACTTCTCTTTGCAACCATTTGATCCTTCTTCCTATCTGATGCAGAGCAGAGAACACTTCACTAAGATTGCAAAACTGATTTGACTGACCCAATCATGGGTGGACAATTTGTTGCACCAAATTTGACTTCAATACCTCTATTCAGGGGCTGAAATGGGTTTAGGTATATGGGATAGCTACCAACACTTAAGGAGACCATGAGGCATGTTCATTTCCCCTATGGAGACTTACCAAACTCACCAAATGACCTAGTTGACTGTCCTAGCCATCGCTCCTTCACAACTTGACCAAATTCCTTATAACCCTTGGAATAGAGTTTTTGGGGCATAGCTTTAAGACTTCCCAAACAACATCCTAAACTATTTGGTTTTTTAGATACCCATTAAGGCCCTCTATAACATACTAGACATGTAGGGTACCTTACTTTAGAACATGTGCCTTGAAAAAGGACTGTACCTATTGTTCTAAAGGGTAATCAGCCCTGTTTTGTACAGGAAATACCCTACCAACTTGCTCCAAAAATTCCTAACCTACTCTAAGGCTTGGCATGGATTGAAACTAGATGGATTAAAATAGTTTTGGGCCTCCTTGAGCATTCCAAGTCACTTTACCAATGAAGGTTCACTCTAGCTATGTCAAATGGCTTAATACATGATGATATAAAGCCAAATCCACCTCCAAACTTGTCTTAGACTGGTCCCCTGCTCCTATACACAAAACCTAATGGAAAACACATCTAACTAAACCTATTCTATCCATTTTTTGGGCTCTAACACAAGGATTTTGTAAAAACCACATCAATTTTACTAAACCCTCCAAAATCCTAGTTTTAAGAGCAAAATTAGAAAAACGTCTAAGAGATCCTTCCACAACAATGTCAAATCTTCCCAAAAGACTTAAATGAAAGTTAGAACAAAATTTACACCAATGTATGTATTGGAGCCCTTTACAGGAGTGTACGGGTGAGTACAACAACAAGGAACACCGAAAAAATAGGAAAAAGCATAAAATCATCTTATCTTTGCATTTCTTTCTCTTAAAACTTCATCATCATGTTTCCTTGGGCTGTATGAGGCTAATTACAATGTAAAAATCCTTTCCTTGCATCATTCAAGATTTCTTTTCATTGCAAAAGGGAAAAAGATGGCTAAAATTAGCCTTGCCACTCCTCTTCTAAACATATAAACAACAAAACATGAAGTTCCACTACAAAGTGGGTCATAAAAAGAGAGTGGTTTACCCATAGACCTTATTACATTAATAAATACACAAACAACCCCTCCTAGGCTCATAATGAGCATAAAACCCAAAAATATAGGCTCCTAGTGAGCACACAACCAAAATTAGCTATGGTGGTCTCTGCACCACTATCTTCTCCCTCTCAAGTTTTTAACCTTATTAAAATATGGATACCCCAGCTCAACTGAGTCATTCCCAATTATGACCTAGGCACGACTCCTAAAGAGTTGCCTTATTTCGTACCTCAATAGTGATTTATTTGCAAACTTAATGACATCTTAACAGTCACAAGTGACTTAGTCTATAACTGAAATCAATTTCTAAGCAAAAGTCCACATGTTGATTGTGGAAGGCCGCCATATGGTTCATTCAGTTGGGTTGTTTGAAAACATAGTCATCCCCATAAGGATGAGGCCAACACTTATTAAAATATATAACTGATCTTTTAATGATCAAAACATGTGGTTCGATCCACCACTTACACTAATGAAGGCTCTACTATATTTTAGCCTATGGCTCCTACAATACCATCAATTCATTAAGAGGTATTATCCTCTTATGATGCTAAGGCATTTATATATTTGATTACATTGAATATACTTCTTATAACATCACCACTATATTACATAATCATAGTTTAATCAATACAAATAATATTTAAACAAGGAATTACAGATAATGTGGTTGGGTTGAGCTTGTCTCCCCATCACAATCCATCGGCAATAATCACATATTCTTAACTCAACAAAAATGTCTTAACATTAAGAAACATTTATAACACCTCAAGGGTTTTAATAATAATATGACAACCAATTTACAACAATAACATCGTAATATTTACATTAAATGTAAATAGTCACAAATCAAAATCAAACAACGCCATTAACATTATTAATGACTAAGATGACTTACTATGACTTAGAAAGATTTGAAAACAATATCGACTATCTGTCGATTAGGTTCAGAAGTAAACTGACAAGACAAGGCTTACCTCTTACAACACATTGGTTCACATTTTTGTTAAACACTTATACCTAATTTGGTAAATAAACCACTCATAACCCAAGGTCTATATCTCTCTCCCAGAAAGATACTCTCTCTTTTCTTTGAGAGTCATCTGAAAACATGTAATCCTATATCAAACTTGTTACCAAAGAAATTATGACCAGTGCATCATTACTCAAATAACAAATCAAATCTCATAATGCAAATATTAAATCGATAATAACATAATCATTCCCATAATTTCATAAATGACATTCAATATAATCCATGTTTTTCCTTGTCATTAATCTAAACATCATAATAAATTTACTTATGCCCAAGTAAAAGGTAAAAGTATAACAAGACAAAAATTGGGGATGTAACATATCCTTCCCCTAAAGATTCATCGTCCTTGATGATATAGAGTATTTAAAAAGTAACTAAAAGCAAGTTCATTGTTTTCAACTAGTAACATTATTAAATAAATGAGGAAACTTTTGATAAAAGTCATGGTAATCCTCCCATGTAGCATTTTCCTTAGCTTATTGGTCCCATTGGACCTTGCATTACAAGACCTCTTTGTTACGCAAGTGGAGCTTGCACATTTCTAACACCTTGAGTGGCTCGATCATGACCACCCCTGGGTCTTGCATCTGTAAAGAATTCCAAGTCAAAATATGATTATTACCTACAATATATTTCTTCAAATAAGATACATGAAAAACATTGTGCATTCTAGATAATGTTGGTGGTAGAGCAATTTTGTAGGCAACCGAATTGACTACTTTAAGCACTTCAAAGGGTCCCACATATTGAGGCACTAGTTTAGAAGACTTCCCAAACTTAATATCAGTTTTCTGAGGTTTGACCTTCAAAAGAACTTTTTCTCCAATAGTGAATTGCCTTGGTACACATTTTGCATCTGCATATCTCTTTTGCCTATCATTGGCTTCTGCCAATCTTTTTCTAATCAGCTTAACTTTCTCTTCCATTTTAGCTAGCATTTCTAGCTTGATGCTAATCATATCCTCTAGCTTATCCCAGCTTATAGGAGTTTGACATCTTCTCCCATACAATGCTTCAAATGGTGCCATCTTAATAGCAGAATGATAGGAATTGTTGTAAGCAAATTCCACAAGTGGTAAGTATTCTTCCCACTTATATTGCTGATCCATGCAATACATTCATAACAAGTCTTCCAAGACTTGGTTAACTCTCTCAATTTGCCCATCGGCTTTAGGATGGTAAGCTCTACTCACATTGAGCTTAGTCCCTAATGTAGAAAACAAAGTTTGCCAAAACCTTGACGTTACATGCGCATATCTATCTGAGATAAT
This sequence comes from Cunninghamia lanceolata, assembly GCA_027924645.1. Classification (NCBI taxonomy): domain Eukaryota; kingdom Viridiplantae; phylum Streptophyta; class Pinopsida; order Cupressales; family Cupressaceae; genus Cunninghamia; species Cunninghamia lanceolata. The sequence goes on from BSBN01000829.1 coordinate 21,334,076, forward strand.
CTTTTCAGGGAAGCCATGCAATCTAAACACCTCTTACACAAATTTGTAAGCTAACAAAGGTGCTCCATCAGTCAAATTTTGTTGTATGAAATGTGCTACCTTTGTGAGTTTATCGACCACCACTAAAATGGCATCATGTCTATTCCTTGACATAGGAAGACCTTAAACAAAATCCATGCTAATAACTTGCCATTTCCACTCTGGCACATCATGTGGGTACAACAATCCTGTAGGGTGTTGATGCTCTACTTTTACCCTTTAAAATTCTCAACAACTTGCTACAAATCTTGCAGCATCATTCTTCATTCCTTTCCAGAAATAAAGAGGTTTAACATCCACTAGAAGTTTGGTCACTCCTGGATGTCCCGAATATGGTGCAGTATGAACTTCTTTCCATACTAGATCCCTTAATCTAGCTAAATCAGGAACATAAATTCTATCTTTATACCTCAATAGTCCATCTAACTCAACCAGAAAACCATCATACCTTGGATCTCCAGGATTATCTTTCAGAGCTTGCTTAATCTACTCATAAAACTCATCACTAGACAAATGTTGCAACACCAAATCCATGAAATTTCCATGAATAGAAATAATAGAAGCTATGTGTCTTCTACAACTCAAAGCATCAGCTACTCTATTCTCTTTTCCTTTGATGTAGTTTATCTCAAAGTCATAGTCAAATATCAATTCTAACCATCTCCTTTGTCAAGAATTCAAATGCATTTGAGAGAAAATATACTTAAGACTTTGATGGTCTGATTTAAGTACAAAAGTCCTCCCCAACCAATAATGTCTCCACATCTGTAAGGCATGAGTTACTGCTACCAATTCTAGATCATGTAGTGCATAATTTTTCTCATAGGATTTCAATTTCCTTGACTCATATGCTATAACTCTTCCATCTTGCATAAGCACTCCTCCTAATCCTTCTCCCGAGGCATCTATAATTACCTCAAATTGTCCTTCGAGGTTAGGAACTTTCAAGATTGGAGCTGTAGTTAACTTTTCCTTTAAGATATCAAATGCTTCCTGACATTTGTCTGTCCATTCAAATCTCTTTCCTTTCCTCTGCAAGGAAGTGATTCGACTAGCAACACTGGATAAATTTAGAACAAACTTTCTATAATAGCCTGCCAAGCCCATGAAACTATGCACCTCATGCACATTTGTTGGTACAGGGCAATCTAGAATGGCTGTGATTTTTGTAGGATCAACAGATATTCCATTAGCTGATATAATATGCCCTAAGTATTGAATATCCTTCTAGAAGAATGTACACTTTGACATTTTCCCATATAACTTATGTTCTCTTAACCTTTGCAAAACTATTTGCAGGTGTCATTGATGTTCTTCATTCTTAGAATAAATGAGTATATCATCCAGAAAGACTAAAACAAATTTGTCCAAACAATCTCTGAATATACTATTTATGAGATTCATGAATGCAATAGGTGCATTTGTCAAACTGAATGGCATCACTGTGAACTCATAGTGTCCATATCTGGTTCTAAAAGTTGTCTTATGAATATCTTCATCCTTCAGTCTTAACTGATGATATCCTGATCGCAAATCAATCTTTGAAAACACAGCAGCTTCATGCATCTAATAAAAAATATCATCAATACATGGTAAAGGATATTTGTTATTTACTGTTGCTTTATTAAACATACGATAATCTATACACAATCAAAGGGTTCCATCCTTCTTCTTAACAAAAATAACCGAAGCACCCCAAGGTGAAACACTGGGTCTGATCATACCTTTTGCCAACAACTCTTGTAATTGTGCTTTCAATTCCATTAACTCCATTGTTGTCATACGGTAGGGTGCTTTTTATATAGGCTCAGATCCTGGTTTAATGTCAATAGCAAAATCAAAAACCCTCTTAGGAGGCAATCCTAGAAGTTCTTTTGGAAACACATCTTGAAATTCCCAAAGAAAAGGATACTTTTCTCCAAAAGATAAACTAGGGTTTTCTACCCCTTCCTCCACTTGTTCCATTTTGACTGCAAACAACTGACAACCTTTCCTTCTAGCCCTTTTTAATTGCTTGGCAGAAATAGGTCTAATTTTAACTTCTCTTTGAATCCCTTGGAGTTGGGTCAGATTTCCCAAATCATCTAAGCATTCAACTATTTTTGAAAAATAGTCAACCTTACCTCTGTGTTTCCATAATCAACTTATTCCTAGGATTACCTCATAGGAACCTAGGGGAGCTACATATAGATTTACTTCAATTGAGAAAGTAGGGAGGTTAATTTTGGCTTCAAACAAACATTGTTCTTGCTTGATCACCTTCTCGTACACTTGATCCATTGTTGTGGGACCATGCATGTCCACTTTACCACCAATTTGAGCATTTAAGCCCATGATAAATTTTCTGATCCTGAATCTCTCATCCTTTTGATATTGTAGAGCATATTTCAGGAGACAAGTGAATTTTTCTCCATATTCTGCCACTGTCATTTTCCCTTGTCGAAGATTCTAAAAACTAGTTAGTTTCTGATCAAAATAGAGTTGTGGTAACCATCTCTTGCAAAAGAGTTCCACGAACTCATCCCAAGTTATCCTTAGAGAGCTTAAATTCAATTCCATTTTCTTATTCATCCACCAAGTGGATGCCTCTCCTACCAGTTAGAATGCTCCCCATACTACCTTGGTCACCTCTAAGTAATTTCTTATCTTGAAGTACTTTTCCATCTCTTTTAACCAAGCTTCTATAGTATCTCCGGTCTCTATCCCATCAAATTTTGGTGGAGTAACCTTCTTCATATCCTTTGAGAGCTCCAAGGTCAATCTATCCCTTGCCTCTTTATGAGGTTCAATACTCTTACTTGGATCTTCACAATTTTCTCTACTTTCACCATGAGAGTTTTCACCTCCTCCCTCAATATTCCCTTTATCATTCACCTTCTTTTCCAAATCACCAATCTTTTCTTTGTTTCCTCAAGCATGGTTATGATTTGGTCTAGCCTATTATTTGGTGGGTGGTTTCCCTCCTCACTATCTCATTGGTTAGTTCTTGTCCGCACCATGTTTATTGATTTCTCACACATGAGAATATTGAGTTGTCCATTAGTTCAAGATTATAATGTATCCCATTAAATCTAAACATAATACTCAATTTAAACAATAGTTTGGCACAAAAACAACTCTTTTTATTTATTTCATTTCAAAAGTAAAGAGTATTCTTCTTTTATACAAGAAATGACTTCAAAAGTCATTCTCAAGAGGAGTATATCCTTCAAACTCATTTTTAGATACATAATCTCAAGGTATATAACCCTCTGACTCACTATTAGACCTAACTTTGATGATCTCAATAGTTGGGGGTATGCATGGATCTAACCTAACCATAGTTGTTTCCTCATTTGACATATACTCTATGATTTTGGTAGTGATCTTAACTCTTTCCTTATTTTCCCTTCTCACTCGCTTGATTCAAGTTAAGGTAGTCGCCAGATTTTTAGTATCACTTAACCAAATGTTACTCTCACGATTGGTTCCCTCAAAGGTTTTAATAATGGCCTCACGTTCTCTTTTTGCTTTAAGGAAATATTGACTCAAATTAATAGACTTTCTTATTATCTTCTTAAAATGTACCATCCTGGCATAGAAATTTTCAAACATTAGCTAACTGCATAATGTTAACTACAGGCAAGCATAGTGGTCTCATAAGCCCTAGTGCTGAACCTAGTAGCTCTGACACCATATGTAACATCCATGTTCTTAAAACATAGTAAAACCAAAAATTTACCAAGAGTAAATCAACAAGGTAAAAAAGAGATAGAGAAATTTTTTCTTTTATTCAACATATATCAACTACAATTACAAGATTTCTTTCTACAAAATACAATAAACCATATTGTCTTTCTCATTTACAATGTTTACAAATGTAAATCCATTACATATACAAATTTTGGGAATAAATACTGCTTCTGAATATATGACATCTTTAACACAAGTCTTGGCATGTTTCTTGCTTGGAGAGAGAGTATCTTTCTAGTGATTTACCTCAATCCATAGACCGGCGGTCTCCCACACATCTTCCACATAGGAAGTGGCCCTACCCTTCACGAGGAATATAGACCAAAGGTGACTAGTGGTAATTTTCCTTTCCTAAGTACATAGTGTTGTAATCTACTCAACTCTATCAACCACACAACCCTAGATACTCTCTAGCTAAGTATGATTTCTGATAGGATGAGCAATCCGAATACAGTGAACCAACAATGCATGCAGAAAACAAATACATTACTATGGCCAAAGTTTTTAATATCAATATCATTCATAATGAATGTAGTCATTGTGTTCACCCACCCCTACTTGACTTGGATACTGTCGTATTCTCACAGTTTAATTCTCTTACCAACACTAATCATGTAATAGTTTAATCTATGAGTCATTATAATAATACCTTTTGACTTAAATAAGTCTATATGACATAACCATTCAAATGATTTGTAATCGAATCTAGGGTTTTCTTAATATCCTTTGTTAATATGATATAACAAAATAACCATATCTTATATCTAGAAGTCCTAGATTTACAAATATCCCCTGATTATCTCAAGCAATCTTAATAATACTATAGGTCTTAAATAAATAATATCTCCTATACAAAGGAATGTAGAATAACTTTGGCAATGTGTTATAAACAAAACATACCCCGAATATATATCCCTACAAGGTCATTCTCTAGTAGACTTAGCCTACTCCATTGCATTGGATCTCTTCAAGGATAACATGAATAATAAAGACAAATAGTCTTTAATGGGTTTCTCATAAAAATCCTATTTCAACTACCATAGTATCTCTTAGTTACTCTTGTTTGATGTGATATAATAGTTTACTAAAGATTCCTATGAATCTAGTTCTCATGGGTAGATAACATTATCCGATTATACATATTTATAGCCTATACAAGACAATATGTTAAATCCTTTTAACCTCAATACTATATGGTTCAAGTTGAGAGTATGAAAACAAGGTTCATTCACTTCTTTAATATTCGAGAGCCTATTGTTTGATTAAGTCACAATCATTCCATTGACTTGCTACAAACTTATTTGATAGGTGAACTATTTTCAAAGCTAAAGACAGCTACGGTAATCTTTCACTATGATGGTTGTTTAATCTCCATTCTTTGCATTGATATGATAATCAGTTTCTAAAGAATAAGAAAATGGTCGAATCAGTAACTATAACAAAGAACTCACTTGCATCACTAAGTGTCAACCATAGGATTTGCATTCTTCATCTCATTGGTTACAGAGATAGATCAATATAGTTTTCTCAGAGAGTTATCTGCATTTTCCTCTGTCAAACTTTACTAGTTATTGACTGTTACACTATAAAATTAGAAGATTTAACTCCACTGGAGAACTCATACAGTTTACATAAGTCTATGGTATATTCACTAAATATATGATAATCAATCTCTTTTTACATAATCGAAGAATACCTGAGAATGGTCGATTTAGGAGTTGATAGAGATTTGTAAACCAGTCATAGGGTCGACGTCCTTCTATCTATGTATTCCCTCTCTTCTCCAGCCACTTTACTTCTATTTGCAACTATTAGATCCTCCTTCCTATCTGATGAAGAGTAGGGAACACTTCACTAAGATCTCAAAACTGATTTGACTAACCCAATCATGGGTGGACAGTTTGCTGCACCAAATTTGACTTCAATATCTCCATTTAGGGGTTCAAATGGGTTTAGGTATATGGGCTAGCTACCAACACTTAAGGAGACCATGAGGCATGTTCATTTTCCCTATGGAGACTCACCAAACTCAAAAAATGACCTAGTTTACTGTCCTACCCATCGCTCCTTCACAACTTGACCAAATTCCTTGTAGCCCTTAGAATAGAGTTTCTGGGGTATAACTCTCAAACTTCCCAAACAACTTCCTAAACTATTGGGTTTTTGAAATACCCATTAAGGCCCTCTATAATATACTAGACATGCAAGGTACCTTACTTTGGAACATGTGCCTTGAAAAAGGACTGTACCTATTGTTCTAAAGGGCAATTAGCCCTATTTTGTAAAGGAAATACCCTACCAACTTGCTTCGAAACTTCCTAACCTCTTCTAGGGCTTGGAATGGATTGTAACTAGATGGATTAAACTATTTTGGGCCTCCTTGAGAATTCCAACTCACTTTACCAACAAAGGTTCACTCTAGCTATGTCAAATGGCTTAATACATGATGATATCTAGCCAAATCCACCTCCAAACTTGTCTTAGACTATTCCCCTACTCCTACACACAAAACCCAATGGAAAAAACATCTAAATAAACCTATTCTATCCATTTTTGGGGCTCTAACACAATGATTTGGTCAGAACCCCATAGATTTTACTAAACCCTTTAAAACCCTACTTTTAAGAGCAAAATTAGAAAAACATCTAAGAGATCCTTCTATAGCAAAGTCAAAGCTTCCCAAAAGACTTAAATGAAATGCAAAACAAACATTTCCACCATTGTACGCATTGGAGCCTTTGACAGTACTATACGGGTGAGTATAATAGCAAGGAACAATGAAAAAATAGGAAAAAGCATAAAACAGTCTTATCTTTGCATTTCTTTCTCTTAAAACTTCATCGTCATGTTTCCTTAGACTGTATGAGGCTAAATACAATGTAAAACTCCTTTCCTTGCATTGTGCAAGATTCCTCCTCATTGGAAAAAGCAAAAAGATGGCTAAAATTAGCCTTGCCACTCCTCTTCTAATCATAGAAACAACAAAACATGAAGTTCCACTACAAAGTGGGTCATAAAATAAGAGAGTGGTCTATCGACAAACCTTCTTACATTAATAAATACACAAACAACCCCTCTAGGCTCATAATGAGCATAAAACCCAAAAATATAGGCTCCTAGTGAGCACACAACCAAAATTAGCTATGGTGGTCTCTGCACCACTATCTTCTCCCTCTCAGGTTTTTAACCTTATTAAAATATGGATACCGTAGCTCAATTGAGTCATTCCCAGTTATGACCTAGGCATCACTCCTAAAGAGTTGCCTTATTTTACACCTCAATAGTGATTTAGTTGCAAACTTAATGACATCTTAATAGTCCTAAGCGACTTAGTCTATAACTGAAATCAATTTCTAAGCAAAAGTCCACATGTCAATTGTGGAAGGCCACCATATAGTTCATTCCGTTGGATAGTTTGAAAACACACTCATCCCCATAAGGATGAGGCTGACACTTATTAAAATATATAATTGATCTTTTAATGATCAAAAAATGTTGTTTGATCCACCACTTACACTGATGAAGGCTCTACTATATTTTAGCCTATGGCTCCTACAATACCATTGATTCATTAAGAGGTATTATCCTCTTACGATGCTAAGACATTTATATATGTGATTACATCGAATATACTTCTTATAACATCGCCACTATATTAGATAATCATAGTTTAATCAATACAAATAATAGTTAAAAAAGGAATTACGGATAATGTGGTTGGGTTGAGCTTGTCTCCCCATCATAATCCGTTGGCCATAATCATGTATTCTTAACTCGACAAAAATGTCTTAACGTTAAGAATCATTCATAACACCTCAAGGGTCTTAATAATAATATGACAATGAATTTATGACAATAATATTGTACTATTTATGTTAGACGTAAATAGTCACAAATCAAACTCAAATGACATCATTAACGTTATTAACAACTAAGACGACTTACTACGACTTAGAAATATTTGAAAACAATATTGACTATCTGTCGATTAGGTTTAGAAGTAAACTAACAAGCATGGCTTACCTCTTACGACACATTGGTTCACATTTTTGTTAAACACTTATACCTAATTTGGCAAATAAACAATTTATAACCCGAGGTCTATATCTCTCTCCTGGAAAGATACTCTCTCTCTCTCTTTTCTCTAAGAGTCATCTGAAAACCTGTAATCCTGTATCAAACTTGTTACCAAGGAAATTATGATCAGTGCATCTTTATTCAAATAACATATCAAATCTCATAATGCAAATATTAAATTGATAATAACATAATCATTCCCATAATTTCATAAATGACATTCAATATAATCCATGTTTTTCCTTGTCATTAATCTAAACATCATAATAAATCTACTTATGCCCAAGTAAAAGGTAAAAGTATAGCAAGACAAAAATTGGGATGTATTAGTCACTTACAGGGTTATTAATAGGTGGCACATGGTCTGATTTAGATGAAGAAGTAGCCATTTTGGTATTTCCTTTCATTGGTTGAGTGCCTTGTTCACATGCCATTTTCACCTTTCTAGTCTCCTCAGGAGGCTTGTCATCACCGCCATTCAATTGTGAGCTGACTCTCTGAAGAGTCAGGTGCAAACTAGAAGACCTTTTGTATGAGTGGGTAGTTTGGGACCTACTTTGGTTTTGAGAGGCCAAATCCTTTGGCATCGTAGAACCAATACATTCCTTTACCTTCCCCTTTAACCATTTCTCTGTTCTTCTCAACACATGAAGGGAAAGTAACTTTACATCTATAATTTCATTTTCAAACCATTTCATAGGAGTGAGTGGTTTCATTGATGCTGCATGGTAACCTTCATCCATTATGTTTGAGTTATCATCAACTATACCAAGAACCTAGAGATTTAGCTTGAAAGATCAAACATAATCCACGGTTAGTCTCATCCACTTTCTCCTCTGCACTTCTCTTTCATCTACACAATCTTTCCAAAAATCCTTGAGTAAAGGCTGATGCAGATAAGAACCACACCCATGCATATTTTCTTTTATGAAATTCTTACTATGAATTGTTGTGCGGGGTGATAAACTGTAGAGACTAAATTCTGACAACAGCTTGTCAACACTTTTGGCTCCATCGTTACACTTGCAGGAATAGAAAGATAGAGTCACAGGAAAAGAATACCCCCTCTTCTTCATAGCTTGATATTTTACATTTACATATACCATCTGAGGGCACAATTCTAGAAGCATCATATAGTCAGATGGGTATTGTGGCAATTTCAACGAGGCATTTTCATAACCCAAATAAGAAAATCAATCAAACTATATATATAAAACCTACAAAATTTCATGACCAGAATGGATGCTTCAATTGAAAACCTTTGCTCTATCAAGCCATCAATCTTCTTAGCTAACATAATAGAAAAGCATCATTTACTCACCTAAAATCTTTCATACCTTCCACTTTCTACAACTAAGGGAAAATATGGTACACAAGTGTACTTGCTATAGGATTTCCTTGAATCCTCAAACTAGGCCAAGCAACCTCTCTTCGAGCCAACACATACACCAACTGGGAACACATGTGGAAACTCACATTTCTTGTAAAATTCATCAACTATTCATGAAGACATTCGCTAATAATCTTCGCCCAATCAATGTAGTGTTCTCCACAAATCAGCAGAATGAATCTGCACATCCAAAACTCAAAAGTATCCAATTCTAGGTTCCCAACTACTTTGTTCAGCAAGGTTATCATATCTAAAATCTCCTCCTTAAAATGACTCCTTTTCAAATTGGTAGGAAGCCCAAATTTCCCAGTCTTTTCAATTTCCAACTAACTCTTAGCAATGCAATTATGACACCAATCTTTTCTTTCATTGTAGTAATTCCTAGCAGAAGACGCAGAAACATTAGCATTGTCTTCATGTTCTTCCAAATTCAGAGCTAAGGCAATAGATTTAGAATCAATTTTTGTCACGACAGTGCCATTAGAGGTTCTTATCTCCTGGGATTCTGAAAAGTAGCCATTGGCACACATAACTATCAATTCAAGACAATGTACTGTAGGCAAAAAACCTCCAGCTTTATCCAAACCACTACTAACAACCTTTTCTGCTAATGGAGTTTAATTTTTAGACTGCATTCTTCTCCAGAAGTCTTCAAAATCAACATTGTCTAAATTGGTATCTCTCACCCCAGACAAACCATTCTCCACTATAGAGGCCATGGGGACTCCTTGAAATTTGAACATCATCTTCATATACTTGAGGAACCAAAACACCAGAGACTCTGAAAACATGCATAGATAACACAAGGTAATGCAAAGCACTTACAGGAAGTTCTTTATGCAGATACATGGAAATGGAAATTTTCTAACTCCCAAAGAAAGTGTTGTGCTTCTATAATAGAGTAGAACAAGAAATAGATGGAGTTGCTAATTATGCTGACCTATGAGAATGAAGTTATGTTGATATCCCACACATAGCAAGCTAGCCATTTAACACTCTGTAATGCAATCTCTTTGTGAAATGACACAACCTTAGGTGAGATGAAGAATTTATCAAAGTCGCTTCACATAAATTCACTTGTGGGGAATATTAAATTATGGTAGAAAATTTATCTTTTAAACTCATTAATACATGCCTCAATTTTCCCTCTAAAGATTGTCACTATGTTTTCACGTACTTCTAGTTAAATGTGAAGTGACAAGTGTCATTCCTTTATACTGTACACTAGTGCAACAAAAACACCGCATGAAGGAAAGGCTCTTCAAAGTTGGCAAGACAGGTAGAAACTAAAGTTTTGAACTTGAAATCGGGTAGAAACTAAAGTTTTGAACTCCAAATTAGAGGTTCAAAAGTTCAAGGAACTTCTGACCTCCTGACAACAAAGAAACTTCACAATATTGAGACACAAAGGGGGACTCAAGACATTAAACTTCACAGGCAAGTTGTGCAGTTCAAGAACTTTTGAACTCACTTACTTTGGTTCAAGAATGCGAAGAATCAAAGATGACTTGAAATATGACTAAGTAAAGTTGGGCTTGGGATGAAAAAGCACGGAAGTGGCACACACAAGACAGATAAAAGGCTAAAGCATGAACACTTTAGTACATTTTTTCAAAAATGGGACAACACTAGGATGACTCGAGAGACTTTTGGTTGATCCTGGTGTGCCCCCTAGGTCTGGGTGACAAACTAATGTCTTTGCTCCAACCTATCATGGGTGTCAGAAGAGTGCTACCTTAAAAGTTGAGAATCTCATCCTTAGGGGTGAGAATCAGGTTCTTCGTGATATGGTTAGCCTTGGGATTCAACAGTGAGAGTCTATTACTGTGGTACACCTTCACTATTACTGTGAGAGTCTATTACTGTGGTACACCTTCACCTTCATGATATGGTTAGCCTTGGGATTCGACAGTGAGAGTCTATTACTGTGGTACACCTTCACATTCTCACACTCATAGTAGGTCACCTCACTCACATAGGTCTCATGGAGAGATAGAGGAGAAGTAGTCCTGAGGGTTCCATTGGAGGGAACCACCCTTGAGCTTTTTTTTTTTTTTGAAACCATGCCCCCTTGCATGGGGAGCCTTAATTTCCTTCAAGAGCATTTTGTCCTAGCTCTTGCACTCTTATGAATGTAAACTTCTAATATATCAATGAAAGTTCGTCTTATATGGTTGTTTTGCTATCATATGAGTACTCATTTCTTGTTCACTTTCAAAGTTTAAGAACTCTTTGATTCTGTTTAGACCTTCAACTCTAAGAATGCAAGTATGATAACGAATGACATATTTTTTTAGCTTTTTGGAATATATATGAAATGTACGTTACGATATGAAGATGAAAGAACACAAGTGATGCTAAAATGAAAATTTTACTTCTATGGAATGCCATGAGTTATGACATTGACTTTATTGCGTTGGAACTCTTTTTCTAACTTTGATATGAATGCATTGTGGAACAAACAATATGACTACTCTTTAATATTATTTTCAATCCAAGGGATTGTAGGTTATCTTTGTATAAGAGACCTAATCAAGCCTATGAGATAGGAGTTTAGAACTCAAGTGGGGAGGAGGAAGGAGATGGAGTACTAAATTTGGGCTTTGATAAGGGCTAAACATTGAACCTTATCTAGATGAGACAATCTGACAAGCTTTCAATTTTAGACAAGTAACAAATTTTAGTGATGTTCGCTAGACTTAGATCATGGATGGAAAGAAAGATAGACCAAGGGTAAAGGATAAATGGGAAAGAACCAGAGTTCCTAGATAGAAAATGATCCTAAAGCCTACTAGACCCTCGGCTTTTCTCAACTAGTGTGTGTGTGTGTGTGCTTTGTACCTTTCTCTTTTATTTTCTCTGGTAGAATGTCACCCTTGAAGCTTTGAGCTTAGATTGATCTCCACCCAAGAGTATGGATATTCATCAATCTTCTATCTTTCACTCTTTTTTTTGTAACTCTCTTTTTTTATGCTTTTTCTCTTTTTTTGTATTTTTGCAATGCCTCACTTGACATTCTCATTTTTTTGGATTTTTGACTTTTATGAAATGAATGCTTTTGGAACTTTGGATATGCAATAATTTGATCTCTTAGTTCTCACTTTTCACAACACTCTTATTTTGACAACCCATTTTTTTATTCACTCATATTTTAGATTGCTTCCTTCATAGTTTTGATCCTCCTAATGTTTTTGGCCAAGAAAGATAAGGGGTTGAGCACCACCAAAAGTTTTCATAATCCAGTTGGACTTCTCTTCTACTAGGGAAGAATTGGGAAGGTCTACTTGTAAGCTTCCTTTGAACTATGTAGGTTTGAATACCAACTTTTCTTGGGCCTAACAACTTAACTCATTAAGATGGGGATCACTGTAAAGCTAAGAGCTAGGCTTTGATTAGAATCATTGAGAATGAAAGGGGAGAATGATGATTGTGAAGATGGGGAATCTCAGGACTTAAAAGGATCACATATACCTAGGCAACCTTAGAGTCCTTACTAAAATGGAAATAATACAAGAGTGAGTCATTCACTATAATACAAGATGAACAGAATGATATAGAAATGCAAGAAACAAACTCTTTTTGACATTTTTTTTATTTTTGATTTATTTTTGTATTTTTTGAATATTTGATTTTTTTTTATATTTTTATGTTTTATGATTTTTATGATTTTTAGAAATAGTATTTCTTGAGCTGAAAGGCATTGACTATTTCACCAAATTCCTCTCCCTCCATTGTGCACAAGAGATAGGCATCGTTTCTGACATCTTCTTTGACCAAATAGGGACCTTTCCAATCTTTTGTGAATGTTCTCTTTCATCTTCTCCTTTTGTTTTTCATTCTACCTCTTCTTGGGACGAGCTCTCCCATATTGTAGGGTATTGTGACATCATTTGGCTCTACCCTTTATAATTCCATGGTTTCCCTTGGTAATGTGAGATGGAGTAAATCTAAGAAAGATTGTTGATAGGACGAGGTCCAATACAAGACTCCATCCAAATTTAGTAGTTCCATTAGCATATTGAATTGATCTTTCATGTAAATATTTACGTCTTGTCTTTCTTGAATGTTTTATTAAAATTGGAATAATTCAAGGTGAGTTTGAGGTTCCCTTTTCTCAACAAGAGGGACAAAGTTTATACTTGTCCTTCCGTTAGGCTCAGTCCTCAAATTCATAGAATATCCAATGTAGCTTCCTGGCAACTCAAAGATGACAGGATCATATGTTTCGACTGACACATGCATTTTCCATTCTTTATGGAACGTTCCTTCACTTTCTTTGTCTTCGTCTGGGATTCTCTCAACCATTTCAATTTGCACTAAGGGTGCTTCCCACTCACCAAGCTCATTTGACTACACTGAGGCAGAAGTGGTGGGCTGCACTTGTGGTTGAGATTGCATGAACATCCTTGGGAGAACTTCTATCACATTGCTTGATTCATTGTCAATAGAATTTATGTCCTCCATCGATGTTAATGATCTATATGACTCTTTTATTGGTGTGAGAGGTTCATACAACTCACATTTATTCTGGTGTTTTAGGGATACATGACTCACTCAAGGGTGATAGAGGAGTGTAACTTTTTGTCACGCCTTCTTTAGGATCTAGGAAAGCATGGGGATCTACATTTCTCAAATCTAATGTAGTTGTTTCAAATATTGGCCCTTTAGTTTTGTGAGGCTTCTCCCCTATACAAGGAAAGTGCTTGTAAGCTAGTTGTACATTAATCATGAGTACTTCCAAAGAGAATTGGAGAGGTCCATCCTTCTCTATCCATTCCATGAGTTTCACTATCTTTCCTATGGGAATAACCTCTTTTTTCTTTGGTGGTGCCTCTTACTCCAAGGATTTCATCTATGTGTTGTTTATAGTCTTTTCTAGGATTTATGTCCTCTTGGTACATATTGATTGTTGAATAGGACTAGGAATAGAAAGCTTGTTTGTAGGAAGTTCATAATCTTTGGGGATGCCTATCCTTTTGTTTGATGTGTTTGATTTTATCATGCTCAGAGGCTCTAGATCCCCTTTTGCAACATACACCTTCCCAAGATGTAAGAATCAAGCTTCCTAGAATAATGTAGATGGCACAGCTTTCATTTTGTGTATGCAAGGTCTTCAAAGAAGCATATTGTATCTTGTGTCCTTATCAATGAAATAAAATGTGGTTGGGATAGTGTTTGGTCCTAGAGTTATAGGAAGCATGATCTTTCCTATCATAGCGGCTTTTAAATTATCATACCCACTTAGCGTGTCGCTTGAAGCGGTGATGTTGGTGTGCCCATAACCCATTCTTTCCAAAAGAGAGAATGGAACTATGTTCACTATTGCTCCATCATCAATTAGCATTCGTTTGATGCAGGTGTCATAAATCCATGCTTGCAAGTATAGTGCAGGGTCTCATTTCTTTGTTAACTCCACCTTAGAAGGCATTTCCTTTAGGTCAAAAAAGAAACTTGGGTCTTTGAGCCTAGAGTTTGGCAAATTTATGTCAAAATCCACATGGTTAATTTTCTCACTAGGCAGAGGTGTGATTTGATCAAGGTACTTCAACCCTATTTCTTTCAATAGTGCTCAGTGGTGAGAGGGGAGTTCCTGACTAGGTCAATGAATGATATGTGTGCATAGGTTCACTTTAGATCTTTGATGAGTTTGTATGGTCTAATCAGTGCTGGTATTGGCTCAACCATCAAGACTGTACCTTAATGTATTTCCTCTTTCTCATTACCAAGATCTCCTTGCTCTTCTTCATTATGTAGTATTTCAACCAACTACAACATCCTATCTTATCCTTTTTGTCCTAACTATAGTGAGATATTGGTGTTGCTACCTTGGGCTATGCCATTTTGATTTTTTGTTTTCATAACTTTGTGTGTAGGAAATGGGTCCTGATAGATTCTCATGTTAGCATTCTATGGAGCTATCGGGGCTTGGGTTTGTCCTATCCCCTTGTTATCTAGTGTGACCTCTTGAAGGTTCAATAACATCTCTATGAACAACTATTGTTGGTCTTTCGACAATCTTGCTATAAATTTGTTGTACTCTTTACAGGATTCCATGATATACCCCCTAGTTCTATGAAATTGTACTCATAAGGGGGTCTTTCGTACCTTATTTCATTACCATTTGCATTCTGATTCCAATTCTAATAATTGTCCCTTGGGTAATACCCATTATTTCTTGGATGATCAATTAAATTGGTATCAGAGCCATTCTCTCATTCTATGTTTTTCTTTTTTGCCCTGGGTGAGTTATATTACTGAACATACTGCTAAGTAGCGTGCTGTAGTACCTGTGGAGGATCGCAGTAAGACCCGTTGTTGAAGGCCGAAGGATAGTGCCGTGTAAAGGGCAGTTAGTCGAAGAAAGTAGCAGGGAATATCATGAAAAGAGTAATCAGCAAGTTATATTTTCTCACTTATGGCTCTTAGAAGATCTATGGATGCAAGTTCTGCTCTGTCTGATATTTTGCACAATTATTTCCAAGATGGTAATACGCATGTAGTTGATAATAAAGGCAACTTTAGATTCCCTGATGTTAAAATCAATACATTTTATCCTGAAAAAGGAATCAAGGCTAAAGTTTGTGACTCAGTCAGACAAAGTGAAATAAATCTTTTAGTATCTGGAACTGGTATATGCCCTATTTATCTTCCTTTCTTAGTCCCTGAAGATGTTGATAGATGGAGAAGCAAAGGCTTTTTTCATGTTCACTTCCCGCATGTTGACTTGATAGTCCATCCACATTTTAATTATAACATAGGTGCTGAGTTTTTTGCCACTCTCATTGATACCCACTGTCAGATCTGGGATCAAGCCATCGTAGCCCAATTCCGTGGTATACTCAGTGCTGAAAAAGGCGATGGAGTCTTGTCTGTCCAACCAAACTTTACTCTTAGTTTGTCTGATAAATTTATTTCTTCCGCTTTTTGTCTGTTATTACAAGTTAAAGGTGTGTCTTTAATGCCTAGTTCTATCTATGCCACGATTGGTGGTCGGTGCATTTATAGGATAATGAACACTGTGTCACCTCCGGTTTCTTTGCCAACAGGGGTATCTTTCCCAAAAGGATCTTCAAATCTGTTAGATTATGGTAGATTCATTGATCCTACTGGTTTCGAGATTGGATTCCCCATTATCGAACAGCTATTAGAAAGACAGAAGCCACAGTTTGCTAACCTTCCCATCCAGCGCAATCGTTTCTCTGACAGACCTCTAATGTAGTCCTGCAGAGTTGGTACTATTGCTTTACAAGCAATCCCTCGCCAAACAATACTCGAGCAACCCATTATAGATGAGTCCCAAGCTCGTGCTCAACCTCTAGCCCGCAGTCGCTC
This sequence comes from Cunninghamia lanceolata, assembly GCA_027924645.1. Lineage (NCBI taxonomy): Eukaryota > Viridiplantae > Streptophyta > Pinopsida > Cupressales > Cupressaceae > Cunninghamia > Cunninghamia lanceolata. The sequence goes on from BSBN01000829.1 coordinate 21,350,646, forward strand.
TATGGCACACTCTTATGCCAGCTCGAATAGAAAACTCTTTGTTGACTACAACCCAGAAGAAGCCTCTACCTCAGGATCTACCTCTAAAAAATTTGTTCCAGGATGATCATCCTTATCCTCTAGGTCACAAAGAATATCTGGTCAACACCCTGACCAAATAGATGAATTAGCCAGAAGGGTCAATGATAGATTACATCTTGCTCCTAAGCAAGACGAACCAAATAAAAAAGGAAAGGGTCCTAAGATAGCAAAGTTAGGTGAGCATGCAAGCATGATGCGAGAACACCTACCAAGATATGGATCTGACCGTAGAACAAAATGTGTTGTCCAATTAGATTCTTCTACAGCTACAGAACTGATCAGTTATACACCTGGTAGATGGCCAACAGAAGATAGTTATCAGATGGTAAATCTAGATGATAAAACAATGGGAAAATATGAGGCTAGAGTTCATACTAAGATAGGCACAAAGCAAAAAAGCTCAGAAGCCCAACAAAATTGGCACTCTGCATGGATGAAAACTGCCTTTGAAAATATTAATGACATTGCATTAGATGTTAAGCAGAATATTAATAGAAGAATCTCTGTTTATGATGGAATGCTTCAGATTCAGGGTAGTCAATATAAGTCAGAAACTACTCTAGGAAGAATTGATAAACAGTGTACCTCTACACTGAATAATTTTGGTTCATTAGGATATCAGGTTAGCCAGACTCATACAATGGCTACTAGCATACAAGCTACAGGAGAACGCATAGAGAATGTTGCTAGCCAGGTCTATTCCATTGTATCTACTGCAGATGACATGAGAGACACCCAAGCCCAAGAACAGAAAGTTCTTCTTGACACTGTTGCAAAAAACTTAGAAAAAATTAGGAAGTATGTCAAGAAAATCAGAGTATCTCAGAAGGGTGCAGATAGTTCTGAAGAAGAAACCTCTGAGAGTAAATTACAAAAAACCCAGAAGTCTGATTCAAAGCCTCGACCAAGAATACAAAAGAAAAAGAGTATTCTATTCACAGAAGAAATTGAAGAAGATAAACCAGTAGTTACACATAGAAGTCACAACCCTCCTATGCCTTCCAAAATTGTTCTCCCTAAGAACAAAGAAAAAGAACATATGCTGCAAGCTAGTGAAGGACTAAAGGATTGGTTACAAGAAAATGATTTAGAAGTACATCAACCTGTGTATATGGATGAACCTGCTGCTGCAATGAATTCTTCTGATGAAGAACTTTTTGAAACTATTTCTCTTGCTATGTCTGAATCAGAAAAAGAAGATAATTTGCCTATGGTTGAGGAAGAAGCAGAAAATTGGTTACCTATAATTGAGATAGAAGAAAATTGGGAACCTCTATACAAAACTGTTGTAGATGATAATTTTGATATAGAGATGAAAGATGTCCTATTTGAAAATTCCCAACCAGAAAACTTGAGAGCTTACGCTACTTCAGGTTATATTCTCAACATAGATAAAATTCTAGATCCTTATGACACTATCTGTACATGGTGTGATACTTTAGAAAACTTCTTTGATACCAGAGGCACAACTTGGTCTGAAGCTAATAAAGTCCTTTATGCAGTTAGACTCATGTCAGGTAAATTAAGAAATTGGTGGAACTCTCTCCCAGATGATGGCATAATTTCTATAGATGCTGATGGAGATGAATATGTCAAAGAAAAAGATATGGGACGTAATGATATTTCTGCTGAAGGTTTTGCAACCTTAAAGTTGTATTTAGTTGGCTTATTCAGTGGTAATAGGAAAAATGAAGTTCATGAAGCAGAAAGAATTCTATATTCTCTACAGGTAAGAGATCTAGGGAAATTGCACAAGTATAATTTAGTATTTGAGACATATATGATTGCTACAGGCAAATACTATGATACTACTATAAAAAAATTCTACTTAAATTCTCTTCCCTGTGGTCTAGGAGCTTATGTAGAAGAATATGTGACAGAAAAGTACAAATCAAATATTGGTGCTCATGGCTTCATAGAATTGAGACAATTAGTCACTCATAAGGTAGAAAAGGGATGTTTGATGAAAACCTTGAGTGATAATAAAGATCAATTCAATTCTTCATGTAATCTACAAGATTATTGCAATCAGCCACCACACAGCCAGTTAAAAGAATTTAAATCTCTCAGAAAGTTTAGCAGAAATTCTTGTGGAAAACATTGTTCATGTAAAAAATGTAAATAATCTGGTGATAATGATGAATATAGAAAGCAGAAGTATAAGCATAAATCTTTCAAACGAAAGAAATATAGGTTTGCACCTGTCAGTAAGCATTCCTTTAAGAACTGCAAACCTCCCAAGTATTTATTTAAGAAGAATAAATTTCAGAAAGGTCAGAATAAAATTGTACAGTGTTTTATTTGCAAAGGACCCCATTATGCTACAAATTGTCCAAAAAAATATCAGAACACTAATAAGGTCTATGCTATGTTTGATGAGAAGTATAGAACAGATTCATGGGAAATAGTTCATTCTTTTGATGTTCTTGGCAAGACTTCAGAATCTTTGTTCCAACTGGTTGAAATATTTCCTGAACAATATTCTATGGCAAGAGATAAACACAAGAAAGTCCAGCCTTCTAGTTCTAAGCAATCTGACTTTGACAGTTCTTCTGATGAAAAAACAGTGACTAAATCTCTTAAGAAGACCTTGAAAGATCTGGAATTCAAGATTAGTATGGCAAAGGCTAAAGATCCCTATCATATGCCTGGATCTCTTGATGATCGAAAAGCAGCTGCCAAGAAACAGGTCAAAGATCTCAAAGAATGGACCAAAGAGAAGGAAGCCTTGCTCCGCAAACTTAAACGTCCTTCCAACCATTCTTCCTCTAGCTCTCCTTCTCCCCATCCTCGCTCTTCCCGTACATCCTCTCATGGTTATACCATTCCTTCCTGGTCTTCCTCTCATAAGTCTAAATCCACACATCGTCGATCTGTTTCCCGTTCCCTTGGCCGCAGCATTGATACTCTATGCCTCAAAGTTGACCGTTGTCATGAAGTTGTTGATATCCTTTCCCGGCAATCTGCTCTTCATGATAAAACCCTTAAAAAACTGTCTTCTCAGCTGGGGGATATTTTAGACCTTTTAACCAAAGCTGATGTTGTTGCTACTTCCCAGTCAGAATCTGAGTCAGACTTGTTAGGTGAACCTGCAAAAGCTTTATACATGGTAGAAAATTGCACTTATATCAGGACTAATCTCTGTTTTCCAGGATATAAGCCAATTACTCTTGATGCTTTTGTGGATTCTGGTTCTTCCAGAAGTTTTGCTAAGACTGGTGCCATACCTCCTGAATTCTGGAAGGAAAAGTCAGATCTTCTTGTTGGATATGCAATAAATGGCCATGAATTAAATATGGGCAGATATGCACAGGATGTTCGGATAGAAATTCAGGGTAAGCATTTTGTTGTTGATTTTATTGAGTTAGACAGCCTCAGAGAAGACATCTTGTTAGGATATACTTTCCTTACTAAATATCAGCCATTTGTGTTGAGAACCCATGAAATTACTCTAAAGCACATAGATGGCCCTGTGAAGATTCCTTCACTGAAGGTGGTAACTCATAAACTCTCTGACAAAGCCAAAAAATTGAAAGAATCCCTGAAATCTCAAGGACCAAAGTTACCTCTGTTGCTAGAACCAGTAAAGGCTAAATTTGAGAAAGATTGTTGCAGCTTGAACCCTTTACAGTCCTGGACAAAGGATCATGAAGAGTGTGAGATCAGATTGAAACTAGAATGCCAGTCAGTCATTCCTTTTGAACCTACTTATCTCATGAGTCCTACTGAGGTAAAAGAAATTGATGAACACCTGAAAGAATTGATTGATGGAAAATTTATTAGAGATAGTAAAAGCCCTTTCAGTTGTCCAGCATTCTTAGTAAATAAGAGAGCAGAACAAATCAGAGGCAAAAAGAGGTTTTGCATAAATTACAAACCTTTGAATGATATTATTTTGCCATTTAACTATCCTATTCCATTCAGTACAGATTTGATTATAAGAGCAGCATCAAAAAAGGTTTTCTCCAAGTTCAACTGCAAATCTAGATTTTGGCAAATGAAAGTTAAAGAAGAAGACAGGTACAAAACTGCTTTCTCAGTTCCTCAAGGACTTTATGAATGGAATGTCATGCCTTTTGGTCTAAAGACTGCTCCTGCTTATTTTCAAAGGCGCATGGATAGAGCTTTAAGAAGTTTAAAAGATTTCTGTTCAGTTTATATAGATGATATAATTGTCTATTCTGAAGATGAATCACAACACTTACAACATCTTGAATCTTTGTATAATGCTATTAGAGAAAATGGAATATGTTTGTCTGCCAAAAAGATGGTCATTGGCAAGCAAGAAATAGATTTCTTAGGACTGGTTTTGTCTAATGGCAAAATAAGACTCCAGCCCCATATCCTTAAGCATATTTCTGAATTCCCTGATATCTTAGTTGGTACTAAACAGATACAAAGATTCCTTGGTTGCTTAAATTATGTGAGTCCCTTCTACAATGGACTGGCTAAGGACAGAAAGAAAATATAGGCACAACTGAAAGAAGGAGCAAGTCCCTGGACTGATGAACTCACTGAAATTGTCCAGCGGATAAAACAAAAATGCCAGTATCTCCCCACATTACATCTACCATAAGATGGTTTTGTTTTGTTCTTATTCACTGATGCTTCTGACGAAGTTTGGGGTGCTGTGTTGTTACAAGAAATTCCTTTTAAAGGAACACAAGTTTGTGGCTACAGATCTGGTACATTCACTGATACTGAATGTAGATACACCATCTATGAAAAAGAGATACTTGCTGTAAAAAAGGGAATAGAAAAGTTTAAGATTTTTCTTAAACCTGTACACTTCATTGTGAAGATTGACAGCCAGCCCATGAGGTCTCTCCTCAGCAAGAAGCCTAACAAAGACTTAGCTCATGGCAGAATTGCAAGGTGGTATATTGATTTCACAAGTTATGACTTTGAAATAGAATGGATAAAAGGTGATAACAATCCACTTGCAGATTCTCTAACAAGAGAAATGGCCAAATTAGTAGAACCTACTAATATGATGATTGAAATAGGAGAAACCCTGGTAAGAAATGATGGTGTTAACATATTCCTCAGTCAAGATGAAGCAGGAAATGACCTATGGATTCCCCAGCTTCCTCCAGAAATAATTTCTTCAATTTTGGAATGTTATATTTTGAATAAATGGTTACTAGAATTAAGATCTGTCATAAGAGAGAATTATAGCAGAGGTGTGTTAACAAATGAGCAACAGTTTGCATTTCTGACTCAGTTTGGATTAGAAGATGCTGCTATCTATTTTGCTATCAGAAATAGCATTATGTTTGATGTATGTATAACATCCTTGCTTCCCATGAATTGGCCAATAAGGATCAAATGCAATCTTCTTAAGTGTGTCAAATTTGGGTTGATTAATAGCATCACACTTCTCCAGACAGAATTTGAAGACTATGCAGATTTGTTTCTAGGATATTTTGATAAAATCCTTCAAGATGATATGAAAGAGTTTTTCAACCTCCTCCAAAGAAATTTTGCTTGGGCTGTTGAAGAAGGAATGAGTGGTCCCTCTGGCTACTTACAGATGAGATTTAATTATGCTTTACCCAGAGTAGAGTATTATCCTTTAACAATGGATTGGTTTCCTCAAGCACATTTGGAAGAATTGGAAGTTGTTTTATTCCCAGCTTTAATTGCAGCCAGGACCGAAATAGATTTTGCATCTCCTGATCAGATAACTAAAATCATCTATACTTTCCATCAGAGAGATGATGACCTGGAAATTGCTTTCCAACCTCTGCAGATGAATCTACTCCCACCGACAGATCTGGATTACCACTATGACGAGCTGGACCTACCTCCTGCACCAGCATATGAAGAATCTACGGATGATGACATTGATGGTTATCAGTTTGATGGCAGCTAGCACATGGGCTTGTCTGTGCCGTGACGTCAGCCACGTTAAGTTCTGACAATAGGATGTAACCCTATCTTAAAAATAAAAATCCCCGTAGCTACTTTCGGGTGTAAAGTGGGCCGTGTTCACATGCGGTGCTTTTCATGTGATTCCTTTGGTCTCCATGTCCTACAGTGTCGAGACACGTGTCATTTTTCTATGGTTGGAACTAAAAATCATTCTATTCTTTTGGCGTCCGATTTCTTGTATAAATAAGGCCTTTGAACACCATTCAAGGCATTCAATCTTCGGATAAAAGGTTTAGGAAGAGTCTTAGAAACCAGTTTCACAAGAGCATGCTCTTGTTCTGCGCTTTGAGCGATCTGAACAATTAGAAATTGTGCTAAATTGTAAACTTTGCCTATATGAATTCAAAAGTTATTGCGCTTATCAAAAGTTCTTGTGCTAAATTGTTCTTGTGTTAAAAATTGGTATCAGAGCTATATGACTCTTTTATTGGTGTGAGAGGTTCATACAACTCACTTTATTCTAGTGTTTTAGGGATACATGACTCACTCAAGGGTGATAGAGGAGTGTAACTTTTTGTCACGCCTTCTTTAGGATCTAGGAAAGCATGGGGATCTACATTTCTCAAATCTAATGTAGTTGTTTCAAATATTGGCCCTTTAGTTTTGTGAGGCTTCTCCCCTATACAAGGAAAGTGTTTGTAAGCTAGTTGTACATTAATCATGAGTACTTCCAAAGAGAATTGGAGAGGTCCATCCTTCTCTATCCATTCCATGAGTTTCACTATCTTTCCTATGGGAATAATCTCTTTTTTCTTTGGTGGTGCCTCTTACTCCAAGGATTTCATCTATGTGTTGTTTATAGTCTTTTCTAGGATTTATGTCCTCTTGGTACATATTGATTGTTGAATAGGACTAGGAATAGAAAGGTTGTTTGTAGGAAGTTCATAATCTTTGGGGATGCCTATCCTTTTGTTTGATGTGTTTGATTTTATCATGCTAAGAGGCTCTAGATCCCCTTTCGCAACATACACCTTCCCAAGATGTAAGAATCAAGCCTCCTAGAATAATGTAGATGGCACAACTTTCATTTTGTGTAAGCAAGGTCTTCAAAGAAGCATATTGTATCTTGTGTCCTTATCAATGAAATAAAATGTGGTTGGGATAGTGTTTGGTCCTAGAGTTATAGGAAGCATGATCTTTCCTATCATAGCAGCTTTTAAATTATCATACCCACTTAGTGTGTCGCTTGAAGCGGTGATGTTGGTGTGCCCATAACCCATTCTTTCCATAAGAGAGAATGGAACTATGTTCACTATTGCTCCATCATCAATTTGCATTTGTTTGATGCAGGTGTCATAAATCCATGCTTGCAAGTATAGTGCAGGGTCTCATTTCTTTGTTAACTCCACCTTAGAAGGCATTTCCTTTAGGTCAAAAAAGAAACTTGGGTCTTTGAGCCTAGAGTTTGGCAGATTTACGTCAAAATCCACATAGTTAATTTTCTCACTAGGCGGAGGTGTGATTTGATCAAGGTACTTCAACCCTATTTCTTTCAATAGTGCTGAGTGGTGAGAGGGGAGTTCCTGACTAGGTCAATGAATGATATGTGTGCATAGGTTCACTTTAGATCTTTGATGAGTTTGTATGGTCTAATCGGTGCTGGTATTGGCTCAACCATCAAGACTGTACCTTAATGTATTTCCTTTTTCTCATTACCAAGATCTCCTTGCTCTTCTTCATTATGTAGTATTTCAACCAACTACAACATCCTATCTTATCCTTTTTGTCCTAACTATAGTGAGATATTGGTGTTGCTACTTTGGGCTATGCCATTTTGATTTTTTGTTTTCATAACTTTGTGTGTAGGAAATGGGTCCTGATAGATTCTCATGTTAGCATTCTATGGAGCTATCGGGGCTTGGGTTTGTCCTATCCCCTTGTTATCTAGTGTGACCTCTTGAAGGTTCAATAACATCTCTATGAACAACTATTGTTGGTCTTTCAACAATCTTGCTCTAAATTTGTTGTACTCTTTACAGGATTCCATGATATACCCCCTAGTTCTATGAAATTGTACTCATAAGGGGGTCTTTCGTACCTTATTTCATTACCATTTGCATTCTGATTCCAATTCTAATAATTGTCCCTTGGGTAGTACCCATTATTTCTTGGATGATCAATTAAATTGACATTGGGAGGGTAATAGTCTCTTTTGTTATAATCATCCCTCGCCTTCCTGACTGGGGGTTGATCTATTGCCCCATTGGTTGTTCTATTTCTATTATTTTTGAGAATCTCTATGATAGGGCCATTATTCCCTATATCCGCCCTCATTAGTTTTCCATTTGACCCATAAAACATTCTACCAAGTTATCAATGGTTGCTTGGTCAATCCTTAAAGCACTTTTCAAGGCCTCTTTGTAGGACTTGTAAGGTAACTTTTGAATGTATTCTCTCATATCTGTGTTTAAGGCATGTAAGAAAAGATCACATAACTTGAGATGGTCTGTGCTTGTAGCACTAGTTTAAGAATAGAGAACTTTTCTCCATTGAGTAACAAAGTGGGCTACTAATTCATTTAGTTCTTGTTTCATGGATAAGAATTCTAGGATCCCTTTTTTCATGAGTTTTTTCATGTTGAAAGCCATGACAAACTCTCTGATTATCTACCTAAATGAGTGTATTCAAGCTTCTAGTAAGCAATAATACCAATCAAGAGTTATTCCTTCTAAGGTCTTTTGGAATATTTTAGTGACAACCCCATCCCAAGGGAGGAGTTCTCTTATCGTGGTAGTATAAGCTTTGATGTGCGAGTTGGGATCATCCTCTCCTTTGAACTTTAAGAGATTAGGTTTAATGGTCAAGGTAACTAAATGCTTCTTATGGTTATGTCAAGTGGTTCTTTTAAGTATTCCAAGTATGTGCCTAAGAAGGCACTCTACAATTGAGGAGTTGATAGCATTAATCCCATAGGAGGGTTTTGTTGATGATTATTTTTACACATTCATAACAAAAGTTAAAATTCACAAAATGAACCTAATTGTCTTGAAAGATATGAAGAAATCAATTAAGATTACTTAATCCCAAGTTTTCGTATGGTTAGGTCTTGACCTTGTGGACAATTTAGTAGGTTAATGTGAAACTGTAATATGCAAGGGGCCTTACTTGATTCAAGGTGACTTATGACTCACTGGACTTGAATTATGCAAATTGTTATAAAGATCATCAAATTATACATTCTGTTGCATAAACTTACTACTATATTATAAAGCTTTGTATGATTTATAGTAAAACAAGCTTTTCTTTTCAAATATTATGAAAATTGTCAAATGCTAACTCAATTGCTCATGTCTCTTTCAAATGTCAGACAATTTCCTTTAAATCTCTACGTTGAGGCTAATTATTTGAAAGGTTTGTGGAAAAGTTAGAGAATTCTAAATTGAACATCATTCTATTGTAGGATCTAAATGTTCTATTATCTACATTGCAAAGATCATGTCACTTGATTAAATCAACAGACTAAATCATTAAATGTGAAGCCCTGCATATTTTCATGAATGCACGTTTAAGATTGCAAGCATTGAAAGAAGTAATACATTCAAATATAAGTAACAATCAGAAAACACTCAGAAAATAGATGCATAATCCTGATCTTACTTGTATTTGAAGTAAACAGTCATGTATGATTTACAATGTATGAATAAATGGCTTGTTTCATTAATCAAATCAATAAAGAACTTACAAACATCTTACAGATACAATAAGAAAGCTGGACATTCAACGCATTCCTTAGTGCAAACACAAGTGACCTCCTTCTACTCTAAACTAAAATATTCTTCTATTCAAAATGCTCCAACAAATTACAATTGCTAGCTCTATTTCACAAATACCTATGTGATTAATGTACAAGTAGCAAAGTTCCTTATATAGATTTTGAACTTTCCATTGCTATAGCTACAAACTTCATCTACGGTTGAGATCTTTCTATTATTGATCAATGGTGTACATTCATCTCTAACCGTCTATCAAAATATATGAATGACATCTTTTTCTCCTCAAAGGATGCTATTGGAATTTTTTCAAAGAATAAGATTCTTCTTGTCTTTGACTTATCCTCGCTGATACTCTTTACTTGACTTTTCTAAAACTATTGCTTCCCTTATCTTTTCATTCTTTTAAGTATATTTTGAAATTATTGATCACACCTTCTACAAAAGTGCAGTCCCCTCCTAGACTCTTTGTCCATATATACTCCTGCAGTGCAACTCCTTCCTTTAGTTTCTTTTCTCTATATTCTGAACCCTTACTCCTTTTCTTGTACTTCTTCATTTTAGCATTGTCTTCCATTAATGAATCCATCATCTGTTTGCTCAAGTATGCTTCAAGATTTCCAATGCATGGTGTACAAATGGTATTAAACTCTGTTAAAGCCATTTCCAATTCGTATGCTGGTATGTCCATGCATTCATGCTCTAAGAGTCTTTCTATTATCTTCTTGTGCATTCTAATCATTTCATTTGCTTTTTCTTCTAAATCCCGTGCAACTATTATACATTTTCTGAGATTATCCTCCTCGAATTTGAGTTCCAATCTTACCTATGGCACTTGATTTTCCAGTGAAGGGGTAATTACTCTTTCATTGATTTACTCCTCTATTCTATCCTCAATTTCTATCAATTGTTCCAGTTTAGATCTACATTCTCCCTTTCTAAATTGGCAATTGTGTACAAGTATCATGCATTTGTTCTTTTCTCTTGCAACCATCTCCCAACTTCTCATAGCCTACTTTATTACTTGTTCACCTTCCTGCATAAAATCTTTGAACCATTCATCAAAAGTATTAGCCTTAAGATTTTTATTTTCCATGTCCCTTATTTCTTCTTTAGATATAATTGCTATGTCACTGGCAGTTCTGGGACTGTTATACTAGGATCAAATATCACTTTAATAAATTGCTATAGCTAGATAATGTGTCCTTTCATATATTCTTGCTTGTCTTTGTCTTTTCTCAACATCTCTGCTGTCACTTGGTGCATATCTTCCCATTCAGAGATGTGTTGCTCCCGTGTAGTATGCCCAAGGTCAAAATTTAGTATCTTATATTCTTCTAAGGTTATTTCACCTTTTGCCTTCTCCTTTTGAGGTATGGCTAGGTTTATCGTCCTAGATCCATCTGGACCTCTTTGGATAGCTAACATTGTTCTAGTCTTTCTCTTTTCTTTGCCTGGTGTTGTATTATCTAACAAGCTTTTAATGTCAATTGGTACCAATTGTACCTCTTTCTTTTCCTTTTTTTATCTCTCCTCTTGACCATGTAGGAATCTCCTTGGTGCCTTCTATAGTTTTAACTTCATTAATTACTTCTTCATGAGGCCTCTCTATTTCTACTTCTTCCTGTTGCTACTGTTATTGTTGTTGCTTTTGAGGTGGTTCATGTTGTTGTTGTTGAGGTGGATGCTCTTGTACCATGGGGTCATTTTGTTGTTTGGACTCACCCTCATTTTCCTCTTCTTCAATTTCTATGTCCCCTCTAGCCTCATCCTCTTCTTCAGGACCATCCCCTTTTGATGTTTCTTTTTCCTGATCTTCCTCTTCCTTGTATGTTTGTTCTACATTTATCTTGTTTATATCTTCTGCTAGTTCTTCAGTTTTACCCTTTTCAACATCTTTTGTTTGTACTTCCTCTTCAGACCTCTTGGTTACATCTTTTGTTTTATCTGTATCCTCTATTTGTACCTATTCTGTATGTACAGGTGAACCTACCTTTGTATCATCTTCCTTTACTTTGTTTCCTTGTTCCTGCATGTTTTCTATGTTCTTCTCTTCTTCGCTTTGTTCATCATACATATTCAAAATATTCAAGACATCTACATCTGAAGTGCCATCTTTTGTTTCTTCTTCTACTTGAGCATGCTTTTCTGTGATTATCTCCTCAGGTGCCTATTCTTTCTCAGCTTCTTCAATTTTATGTGCCTCCTCTTGCGCATCTTTAATGGCTTCGGGAGGGACTAGGGTACCAAATGGATCCACTACTCTTTCTTCTTCCTATACCATTTCTTCTTCATGCTCTGGGCCTTGTTCAATTTCCATTTTAGCCTGAGTGCTTTGTTCTTCCTCTTCACTTAGGAAATCACTAAACGTCTCCTCTATTTCAATCTCCTTTCTAGCATACATTCCTCTTTCTTCACTTTCACTAGTATCACTCCCAATGTGAACAGTTTCAATAGTTTTTTTGGTTTTATGTGTTTCTGACTCTTGCTGCATTTCTCTAGCCAACTCTGTCTTCACTTGAACATATGTTTGTCTCTTTTCTGATAAAGTAGAGGCACTAGGTATATTACTCAATTTTTCACCTACTTGTTGTGCTCCTACTACCTCCCTTGTTTTAGAAGTCTCACCTTTTGACAAGCTTATTGGGATTACCTTTCTGACTTCTTGTCCTATTACTTCCTTAAAAGTCTATGCCTCCTCTACACTAATTTCATGACTTAGTGATTTTGGGTCTACAAAAGTATCCAATGACACTGCTACTATTATTCCCAATGCATAGGGATCCATTAGAGTAGCATTCTTATCTCTCTCCACAATCTTAGCCTCTACAATTTTTCTCTTCTTCTCATAAAAACACTACGGATCATCACTGGGTTCTCTTACTCTCTTCCTTCCCTTCTTAGGATATGTGATCTCCTTCCCCTCATCTTTGAGCTCTTCAATTCTATCTTTTAACCATGTCTTTTAAAACAATATAACTAGCTTGGATAATATGTCAAGAGATTTGTTCCAAGGCTGTGACCAATCAGGCTCTATAATAGGAGCCAGCCTGGCCTCTACATAACTGTGATGTAGTAGTTTACCATCTTCTTGAACCTCTGGAGGAACATATATGTCACCCATGGTTCTCATTTGCTCAATTGTTAATCTTTTATGGGCCCTTTTCCTCACTTCTTTATCAGTCTTGCAATCAGACCAGAAATCTTCAATATGTATCTAATGCTTATACTTTTTGTCAATTGTATTCTAGATCCTATGGAAAGGATCAAACTTTCTAGCTAAATCAAATTCCTAAAAGCCATAATATCTTAATTCTTTCTCTGAACATCCAACAACCTCCTCACTGTAACACGAGTGCCTTCCAATGGCCCAAGGTAGCTTAAGGTTTCCTCTGCTAAACTTCCTTTTATACATTCTAAGGGCATTCAGATTTTGCTTGAAAACTCCAACACAATTAATTTATCAGAAGGATATCGGGGTAGCATAAAAGGTTTTCCTTCAAATCCTTCAGTCCTGATACAAGTAAAATGTGGAAATTGAATATACCATGAACTGTGCAACCCAATTGCATCTTCTGCATCCTTAGACAATCTTTTATCAGGTTCTTCCCTTAGAATTCTAACCATGTAGGTATAAAACACATCATTAACCAAAGCATACTTCTTCATTGCATTTTCTTCTTGTAAATCTGGGTAATGTTCATACACCAATTTTTATCCTGGACCACTTCCTAAGGTCCCAACCCTTTCTATCCCATGTATGTAAGGTCCAATTTCTACTGCACATGAATACAATACATATGAAGACAAATAGAAAGGAAGTAATTTCTACTTCCTTAGCATGACCTGTTTCCATATAGCTATACTTATTGCTTTGATCCAATGAATCTTTTCCTGCTCTTTTCCTACTACTCTCATGAACTTAATAACAGTGAACATCCATGGTTCACATTTGGTGCCATCTCTCAGTCCTACCAATCTACTCAGCATTGTGATCATCAAATAGATTTCTTCCTTGAAGTATATTCTCATCAGATTCTTGTGTACCTTGGCTACAGCCTTGGGTTTATTTTTTGGGCTGTACCAACTGTGGAATATTTTACCTTTGTACTCCCTTTCATTTGTATGAAAATCTTCATTATATTGATCTATATCAATATCTCTCATTTTCTCATTGATTTCTAATCCAAATGTCCTTACAATCCCCTCTGTGGATAAATCAACAATAAGTCTATGATAAAACATTATCTTCTTGGTTGATAAATCATATAGAGTTACACAATCTAAACACAAATCTCTGGCCTCCATAGCCAATGGAAAACCCATAGCCTTATACAATCCACTTTCCCATATACATTTCATATCCTGTGTAGCATCTGCAGTTGTGATTTTTTGTAAAACATCATTTGTATCATAATTTCCAATGTTTGTATCTGTCCCCACCCGAGTGTAACTAATCAATGTCTGATATCCTATGTGTAACGATAACTCTTCTTTTTCTATCTCCTTTCATGGTTTCCTCTCCTTTTTCACCTCGCCCCCTGTATCTACCTTTTTCTGCTTAGGGGCCATCCTGTAGAAAATATAGCTTTTAACTTTTGTTTTACTTTCCTATCTAGGGTTTTACTATGAATTTCTGCTTTTTACCATTTTACCCTAACCCAATTTGTCCTTTTTGTTTTGACTTTTAAATTTGTTAAATTTTACCCGGTTAATTAACATCTAAAATAGTAATTTGACAAATGCCTATGTTTTATAATGAAATTACTAAAATTTATATGCATTTTTACCATTTGAAATGTAACGGCACTTTGAGATAAATACCTCTATTTCTTTGACTACTTGACTTCAGTTGTTGACTTACTTTTACCATTTTTCTTTCGTCCAGCTACCGTAATTCCTTCTCTCTGATGAGTTATGTTCAAATTACTGTAACCATTCTTTCTTCTGCAATTTTAACTCTTAACAATGTATATCTGAAAGTAAAATATGTCAAATTTACACTAACTCTCATTAAATTTTACTCTTTTATGAGTGTTAGATTGGCATTAATTACAACAATTAATGATCCAAAAGTTTTAGCCATCTATTTCAGTATTTGAGTTTTTTGAACCTTTTATCCGTTAGTTCACTTATGCATACCTCCCATTTTCCTTGTATGTTTCTTTGTATGTTATCCTTTGTATCTTTTTAAACATGCAAACATATATGCAAACAACCATGACTCATGCTATTTCACTTTTCCTTTGTCTGTACTTGTATCTTTGCTTGTATATCACTCTTTGTATGTTATCTTGTATAAGCGAATATACAAACAACCTTATACAAACCTCCTTTTTACTCTTTATCTTCTACGATGCTTTTTATTCCTTTGTATCCCAAAATATGTATATCATAAACATACAAATGCTCCAAACATATAGAGGTTTTTCCATATTGAACTTCCTTTTCACATCTGGCTTGTATCTCCTATTCACATCTTTTCTTGTACATCGACTCGTATATCGAAGATATACATTATTATTATACAAGCCCGATATGCAAACAATGGGACCTACTTAACTTTTCACTTGTATTTCCATGCTACAATAATACTTGTATCAAACCTTTAGATACAAGCCTGATACATACAAACTCATTTGTATCTTCCTTTTCAGACTTCTCATGTTTTATAAACCGCAGTTCATTTACTTTCCAACTCCAAAATGCATCTTTTAATATACATTAAGTCATGATGCATCATTTTAACTAGATTTTAACTTCCTTTGAGTTCCACATTGTATGTATATCACAATGTATGTATTTGAAACATACACATACAAAGCACGAAACATACCTCAATAAAGCCTCATTTCATATTTTTTTCGGTTTTGCTATATGCATATACTATTGTATATCACGTTGTATGTTTCCCTCTACCAAACATACAAACTTAAATACATTCGATGGACTTTAATCGATTATTCATTTTAACTCTAAACTCGGTCAGGTCTGACTTGTATGTAAGGATAAAGTGTTAGCGAAATGCATACAAGTACAATGGTGCAATAAACCTGATAACTCTTTTATGTGACTCATACAGTGAATTGACATACAAATGACTTTGTATATGCAACATACAAACTCTCCCATAGTGCATTTACCAAAAACACACATATCTTGCAAAATATTGGGAATTCTAAAATGGTTCAAAAAGAAACCCTTACTCATTTTTGACAAGGAATTCACCTATACTTAGCTCTGGTATGTAATGCTATTTTTCTTTATTTTCAACAAGTTTTGTAACATTCACTTCCTTTTCCCTTTTACCACCAAGTAGACCCACACACAAGCAAAAAAGCCACAGCCATAGCAAGGGTCCTCATTTTACTAAGAAGTAAAATGGGGTGTGTTGTGAGCATCACAACAGGTTTTCGTAACCTATTGTCATTTCTTGATTTGCTTGACTTCCTAGCATTGCTTGATTGTTCTCAATAGGAGGGGTCCCATTCAGGAATGTGTTGTTACTCCCATTTCTTGAGTAGTAGTTGAGGTAGGGGGATTCTAAGATGCCCCTAGTCCTATTCAATTCTAATATTTTCATACAAATTCTATCTTCTTTCTGGAGCAGGTTGTTTTGCTTTACGAGTTCTGATTCTTTTCACTAGCATTGCAATTAGGTCTGCAAGAGTGGAACCTCTAGGCACTTCCTCATTTATAGGGTTTTCCCTTCAAGTGTTGTCATGATTATGTGTTCCTTCTAATGCAACATTTTCTCTTTGTTCTTCCCATAGGGAAATTTTCAATGCTTCTTGGGTATCTCTTGCATGTTGTAAGTTTCATTCCAACCTTCTTACTTCCTCATCAAGGTGAGTACTTGAGGTACTTGTGGATGGTTGATCTAGGTAGTGGATTTTTTATCTCAGTTGTATTCTTTTTTCTTTTTTAGGCACATTTGGTATGGTAGGGTTATGTTCCCATGCAGGGTTGTTAAAAGAAAGAGAACGCTTGGGTTCTCTTTGGTCTTGCTCATAGTCAAAGTCTTCATAATCGTAGCAATTCGAGATTGGTGCATTTGGGTCAGGTGGCACATACCTATCAAAAGAGGGACTTTTTGGTTCCCTAGAGGGAACATTCCCTAAGCTTAGGTTTGGTTCTGTCATATTTGGGGGTGCCATAGACACCACAAAATAAATGGAATGAGCCTCTTTACATGCCACGAGGAAAACTACCACATCACTCTTAATCTCATGGATAGCTAGTCAAGAGGAGGTGAGACACATGGGTGGTTTGGCTCATTAGAGAGTTGGACTTGGTGGAGAGGGGTTGGTTAGTCCTAGGACATGTGTTGTGTGTTTCTTTGAGTGCGGTGTTATGTGACCGTAGTTGTAAAGATAACTATATGACCTGAAGGGTCACTAGTCATCATTCTTCTATTTGAGTTTCTGATGTTCCAACGTTGTGTGGGTTGACTTTTATTCTCATTGATGTTTAGTTTTTGTTCATGTTGTTGGATGAGTTCTTGTTGTATCAAGAGTTGTCTAAGTCCTTGTTGTTTTTGAATGACTAATT
This sequence comes from Cunninghamia lanceolata, assembly GCA_027924645.1. Taxonomy (NCBI): domain Eukaryota; kingdom Viridiplantae; phylum Streptophyta; class Pinopsida; order Cupressales; family Cupressaceae; genus Cunninghamia; species Cunninghamia lanceolata. The sequence goes on from BSBN01000829.1 coordinate 21,367,922, forward strand.
GGTCTTGTTGTTGTCTAGGGTGGACCTCCTCTATCTCATCAAGGATTGCCTTCACCCACTCACCTCTAAGTCCAAGGCATGTTTGTGAGCCTAAACAAGAAAGAGATGGTTTAACCTAACCTTGACTTGACCTAGGGTTTGTGTGACCTAAGATTTGACTTTGTTCGACTTTGTTGGACCTTGTGGTGAAACCAAGGGTTTTGACTAAACTTGACCTTGTGTTGGGACCAAGGATTTGTAAACCTTCTACACTACTAATATTTTTGTTCTTTTTGGATTTTATATGCATGAAATCCTATATGAATGCAAAACATTTTTTTTGTGATTTTTATGTTTTTAGAAATCAAAATGCTTTTTCTTAATATAGGAATTAGAAAATATATGCAAACTAGTATGAGATTACCTAATACAATGTAATCTATGTTTTTGTTTGTTTTCTAGATATGTGGATGAATCTAATCTAGGAAAGGAAATTACTTTTTAATCTATGAACTTTGGAAAGGGAAACTAATTTAACAATGCAAATCTACTTAGCCTATCAAGGAAAAAGCAACATGTAAAGAGCAAAGTTTTGATTATCTAATTACTATGAAATAAATAAATAAACATAAAGGAACTTGAAGATGCATGAGCCTCCACTACCCTCAGAAATCCTTATATTGGCAACCTCTAATCCTCTTGTAGTAGCGGGTTGATCCTCTTAGTGATAATAAGAAGAGAGAAGCAAAAGAAGCTTTGAAGCTTTGAAATGAGCTCAAGGAGAGATTGATGAGTATTGTGGTTTGTGATGTGAGTAGAGTATGGATGCAAAATGATCTTGTATGAAATCTAGATGAGATAACAAATAAAAGAAAAAGGCTCCTATGTCCTATATGAGCATGAGATTGCTTGATTTGGAGAGCAATAACCTGCAAGAATTGTATGCATAAATGAAATTACCTCCCTTTGTGCTTGAGGGATGGGGTATTTATAGGTTAGAACAAGGGATGAGAGGTGAAGAAGAAGAAGAGTTAACTCGCTTTGATTGGAGAGATAACTTGGAAGACACAAGAATGATTTGGGCTAAAATTGGAGTGATCTACCCAATAAAATCTTAACACTCAAGAAGTGAAGAAAGAGGAATGCATGAGAATCCATGGGAATTAATGAATTGATAACTAAAGATGAAAAAGAGATAAATATGCATGTATGTGTGCATGAAATAGTTAGCTCTATCTTTGGCATGAAATTTCATGCAAACAAGAAGAAAAATGGGCAAAAATGGAGCTATTTTGAGCTAGAAACTCAAGTGAACTCACAACTAGAAACACGACAAGGTTACCCATGGGTCACCCCTTTCACCAGTCAAGGTCACCCAAGGGTGACCCATGGGTGACCCTTAGAGGTGGGCAACTAGGTGAAATTCCATGGTGGGAGATGGAAGAGGAGATGAAAAGGAGGGGATTTGCCTCTAGAAACATGTCAATCATATGTTAAAATCCAAATCTCCACTTGCAAAAGTAGGATCTCCCAAGGGAGATCTGGAAATAATAGGGGGAGATTTGGATTGGTTGAGTGAAACTGAAAACCAAAAGTTGAAGATGGCTAGGGAGGACCTCTAGAAGGCCTCTAGGGGTGGGAATGGATGAAAAATATTGGCGAAAGGTGAAAAGACACCTACAAGACACATACAAGGCTTAGGAACAAGGTTGCAAGCATAGGGAATGCAAATCTACAAGTGTCAAAAAGTGTCGAAAGAAAAGAGAGACAGAGAGAAAATGACAAAGGGGAAACAACACAAGGAGGAAGAAAAAACAAATCACCAAGAGAATTGCTACTGAGAGGATGTTATTCCATGCTTACATGTATGTGACAAGGATTGTGACTCATCATAGGGGTCCTCATGGAGGCCATGCATGATTTTAGTGCTTACAGACACTGGAATCAATTTTCACCATTCCCATTAATCCATTCTTTACCATATTCAACATAGTTTTCTCTTTCTTAATAATCTTGAAATTAGCCAAATCTCAGTCTGCTGGTTGGACATTTTGGTATATAAAAGAATGGTTTCATGAATAAAGAGTAATCCATCCATAGTGATTTTTTCTACCCATTCTTCTACTGCTTTACCTAGAAATTTGTACTTGTTAATCTGATCTATTACCTCTATACTTACACCCTTAGGAGGGGTCTTTGTAGGAATGTCTGTGGCAACATCTAGGGTTTAGATGTAGTATCTATAATGGACCTGATGTAAGTGGTCAAGATATTCACCTAATCCTCCAAAAGTTCATTCTCCCTTTCGTTCTCTTCCAACATGCTAGCCAAAATTTCAACATATAGCTTAGCGTTGTGTATATCTCCTTTAACAAAAGGAGGTCCCAAGTCCACTTTGTTAACATGAAAGTCATGAATAGAAATATCCCTTACTTATTTTTCTACCATTGGTTCTACAATCTCTACATACTAGTGTTTGGTTATGGGATCCACCATTAATCTTGACATCCTTTTTTCTTAGGAGTAGACTCTAATTTTAAGATCCTTACAATTGCATCAAACTCCATGTCTATAATCTGAGAATACCTCCTTTTGTTTCCAACCTCTATTTTCAACCAGACAGGAGTGAATAGAGTTGAACAGTCATCAATAGAAACATGAGGTACATTGTCTATTTTAGGACTACTAGTTACTCTTTGTTGTTGTTGAGAAGATGGGGGAGTTTGAGACATTCTATCCTGAAAAAATAGGAGTTTGTGCAAGGGGTGGAGAAATTATATCCTGGGTCAGAGAGGGTGTTGTCTCCTTATTCTCCTCATCTTGTAACATATGTTCTTGCTCTAATGGCTTATTGGCATGAGGATTCAAACACCTCTTAGTCTTCAATTTTTTCCTAGGGGGTCCATTGTCCCCTTCACATTGTCCTTTCAAATTTGCATTCTTCTTGGGATCATCTCCACCTTCACTCCCATCTCTGACTAGAGATTGTGAGTTTGTGTAGTGTGTAGTGATAGGTGTATCTAGGTTGGAAGTGCCTGTAGAAACCTATTGTTCCCCCTAATTTTCTCCTTGTGAGAAGGAGAACCTGCACCATGACCATTCACCTTAGATCTTAGCCACTATTGACTTCTATTCATCACAAAATGAGATCTAGGATTAACATCCATAATTTCATTTATAGTCTAGTCAATCTCAAGTAGGGGTTTAGTGTTTTGAATAGAAAAAGCAAGGTCAATCAAATTGGAATAATCATCTACTAAGTTAGGATGATCTCAACCAAGCTTGAAGATCCTCATTTGGTCTAGGGTCAACCTTGACCAATCTCTTCTCCTCACTTCATACTCATCTACACAGTCAACCCAAAAATCTTGCAAGTGAAGTTGATGTTCTTGTAGCATGGGGAAATAAAGGTTTTTCTTCACAAAATATTTACTGTCAAAGAAACTTCTAGAGTTGTATGATAATAAATGAAACTTAGCAAAAAGTCTATCCACATTCTTAGCATTTTCTAGTTTGGTACAAGTATAATGAGTCGGTCTTAAAGGGAAAGGGTATCCTCTTTTCTTAGAATCATGATATCTCTTACTTGCAAGAGATGTCTACCTTCATACTTCTAGGAACACAAGATAATCAAAAGCATACCTACATAGCTTTAGAGGAGGAAACTCAAAGCCACCTATTCTGAGGTATGTGAATTTATCAAACTGAATGAAATAACTCCTAAACTGCATCACCTAATTAGTTGCCTCTATTGAGATTCTAACCTCAGGATTCTCATAAATTATTCTCACCATTAACATAAGAAAAGCATCATTGACTCTCCTATACTATTTTTTTCCATTCTATTCTTGTAAATGAGGAAAATAATCATACACCTAAGTTTTTGAGTCATGGGGTTGGCAATGTTTAACCCTAGCTAAACCTGTTGCTCCGTCAAGTTGTGGCTAGCAAATAGATCAAGTAGGAACACATATTGAAGATACTTCCCCTCTATTGAAAGTTTACTAATTGATCATGCAAATGCTCATTTATTATTTGGGACTAATATATGTACTGCAAGCTCCTAGTGTAAATGAGAACTATAAATTGGCACATCCACTAAACAAATTCATAAGAATCTTCACTTCCAACCACTCTATGTAACAATGTGATGATGTCTAAAATATCATCTTTAAATAAGGCTCTGACTAAGTGTTTGGGAAGTTGTGATCCACATTTCTTCTCTTTCTTAAGCCAAGTAGTAGCAATGGCATCATTACACATTTTCTTGCCATCAATGAAGAAACTCCAACCAGTTTGTTGTGAAATATCATCATATTCATCTCTTATTGTTAATCCCAATGTACCATTGATGGTATTAGTATTTATATGTAGAATTGTTTTACCAATGGTAGTCCTAATTTCATGAGACTTGGCATGGTAATTGTGAATACAAGCCATAATTAAATATGTGCACTAAATGGCGAGAGGGAAACCACCCGTATGCACCAGCCCACTATCTAGGGTTTTCTAGGCAATGGGTGTCCTTGGGTTGGTGTTCATCCTTACCCAGAATTCTTTAAGGTTAATGTGACCCAAATCTATGTCCTTCAGTCCTGATAGTTTGTTCTCATTTATAAAGGAGGTATTGAGCCCTTGATATTTATACTTCATTTTGACAAACCCAAGAAACCAATCTATGGAGATGTTGACAATGACTAGGATCAAGGGGTTTAGGTTTGATGAGAGAGGGTTATAGTTAACGATTGGAAGAAATGGGGTTTTGCAAGTCATGAAAATGTAAAATTGCAATGTACAACCCTTCCACCAATGCTAGCAGTGTACTTCAACTGAAAAGAGAAGGTGGCAGTGCACTCACCTTGACTACAATGTTTGTCGAGAGGAAGAAGGTAAATTAACTATAACCAAGCTCTAAATCATGTTCCAAGTAGAAAATGAATTATACCTTAAGAAATTTTTACTTTATGAGGTAAATAAAGTGTGAATGGGGTTACATTAAATGTTTCTTCGTAATAAATACACAACTCATTATACTAAAACACTTTATCAAGTATCTTAACCTTTTACAAACCACTCCTTTTACTTGAGATGCTTTGTCAGTAGAAATGACAATCACTGAACTTAACCATCAACAAACTTTCCACTTCATGAACCAAATCTTAAGCCTTTGTGTTTACATATCAGCAAAAAATTAATTTTGTAAACTTAATCTCCTTTTGATTGTATGTGTTTATCACTTTATTAGAAAATTCAAGAGTTTGCAAACCAAGCGATTCTTTGATACACTTTGTAAGAGCTCAAAGTTTATAAAATAGTCAGTCAACTCTTTCTTTCATGAAATTTCAAGCAAAGGCCATGGAAAACAAGACTTCCCCTTTATTCGAAACAAGAACTTAACATGAACAATTACAACTATTGGGTTATCAACAAAATCATGAACTCAAGAAATAAGGTTGAATAATGATAACATAAGTTAAGTTTGTGAAAGGCGAAAAAACCAATAAAGGAGACTTTCTTGACAAAAGAATGACAAGACAATACCCTAAGAAAGGTTATCAAAAAATAGAAGGTTTGTGAACTTGAAGTTTCTCTGATAAAGTTTGTGAACTTAAGAAATTTCTAACAATGTTCACTGATGAGAGATTTCTCTCATAAGATAGGAAGAAAGACCAAGTTTGGGAGAAAAAAAATGTTGATAACAAAGGAAAGTTAAAATGGAAACATCAAAACTTAAGGTTTGAGGAATGAGGATTTTTTTGATAAAGAAGACAAAAGACTTACACACTAGAGAAATAATGTCAAGGCAAGGGAAGAAAATCAAAATGGACCAAGCTTGAGTTATACAAGGACAAAAAACAAAATTGGGGAAACAAAGATGTATTTGTTGATATGCATTGGACAACTAAGAGGGGGTGAATCAGTTGTCACAAAAACTTAAATACTTTCTACATTTAAACACTCATCACTTATCCACAATTATTATGATTTAACAATGAGTGCATGAAATCATAAACTTAACCACAGATACAACATCAAACACAAGAGACACCAGATTTACGTGGAAAACCCCAAGATGGGGAAAAACCATGGAGAGGATTAACTCTCAATATATACTGCAATCTTGAAATAGTGATGTTCAGGCTTAGTCAGCCCACGGGCCTAAACATACTGACTTACTTGCATGAAGAACAACTAGGTCTAGCAAGCTCATTGCCTCAACCCTAAACCTAGCAAGATTACAATAAGGGCTGTTAAACCCTAAGGGCTATTAAACCCTAAGCAATGTTAAACCCTATTGGTGGCTTACTTCCAAATTCACTACCATGATCAACACCTTTCTTTGTTGTGAATAAAACAATTCCTTAACACTGCTCTTCCTCTACCTTGCTCTTCCTCTACTTTGCTCTTCCTCTTCTTTCCTCTACCTCTTCTCTGCTCTACCTTTGGACCTTTCTTAATATATTCTTATTTTCTCTCAAGGACAACTTTTCCACAACTTAGCTACAAGTATTTATACACTACATCAACCTTGGAATGATCTTCAAGGTCGGCATCAACCATTGGAACAATCTCCAAGGTTAGTATTACAAACATTTACAAAATAGCTCCTAACCTATTGTAATATCATGCAAAGGGAATGAAATGTGGATCATTTCATGCCTTAGTTGGGACTCAAACATGATCTTCCATGCCACAACATGCTTCAACAATCTTCTAGAGATCTCCGCAATCACTGGAATCAACCAGGTCAGTGAAGACTGGTTACACACTACATTATCTAGGAACAATCTTCACACACCATCTCAATTTCTTAACGCAGACCAAAGTCTAGATAGGAACATGATTAGGAGACATCCACAAGCACACTACAATCATCAGGAATAATTGCACAAACCTTAACCACTTTATTCATAAGAATATTCTTACCAGAGTACATGAACTTTACTGTCTTCAACTATCATAAAAGAAAGATAGCTTGCAGACCACCAATCCATGAACCATTGCAACTGTAGGCACTTATCACCATCCCAGACTTCCCTCTAGAACCACATAGCAAAATACTTTCTTTTGGAGGAATGCGGAGCCAAATATTATCTTCCTATCTCAACTAAACTTACAGAAAAAGTAGGCTTCACTATGGTGAACATAAGTCACTCAGATCTTTATGTGGATGGCTTAGACCCAAAATGTAGCATCCTCAGACATACCTCTAGCTTAATTCAAATCTGCAGACCACTATCTTCAAGAAGGAACAAATGTAGAGCAGTTTACTGGACTATTCTTTAGCATACAACTCACTATTTGTACTACACTTCTCTATGGTTTACTTGTTTCTTCTAGAGAGGCTAATTTTATGAATATCCTCAACATATAATTATTCTAAACAAGTAATGGAATAGGATACAGTTGACACCAATGACAACAAGAATATGTTGACATCAATGACAACACCGATTAGGTACATACTTGCAACAATCTCCCCCTTTGTCGTTGATGGCAACATATGATGTGAAAAACTGCAATAGCCATCAAGACAAGATTCTCCCCCTTTCTCTTTACATACATGCACTCTTTCTTTCTCCACAATTCTCCCCCTTTCTCTTACACATTTGCACTCTTTCTCTTACACATCTGCACTCTAAGTTTTTCACATGACTTCTCTCCCCCTTTGACATCAATGGCAAAGGGCACATACTTGCACTTTTCTGCTTTGATCTAATCTCTCTTCTAAAATTTTTGACTACTACCCTTAGAAGTAGCCCTAAAAAGCATCAATCCAGACCTCTGAACACCTCTAGACTGATGCACCATTGTTCATCTTAGTTTAGAGCAGGAGGGGTGACGACCCCTAACTTTTCTCTAAGATACTCAAAAGTATCCTTAGGCAAAGGCTTGGTAAAAATGTCTTCCATCTAATCCTTGGTCGAAACATACTCCAACTTCACTTCATTCTGCCACCTTTTCTCTAAAAAAATGATACCTAACGGATATGTGCTTGGTCCTTGAATGCATCACTAGGTCCTTTGATATGTTTATGGCACTTGTGTTGTCACAAAAGATTGCAATAGGTTCTTCATACACAACTTTGATGTCCTTCAAAGCCTACCTCATCCATAACACTTGAGTGCAACTGCATGTTGTTGCAATGTATTATGCCTCTATAGTAGACAAGGATATTGAATCATGTTTCTTGCTCAACCAAGATATTAATCTTTTTCCTAAGAAGAATGCACCTCCACTTGTACTTTTTCTGTCATCCACATCTCTGGCCCAATCTGCATTAGCATATGCACTGAGAACAAAGTCACTGTCCCTAGGGTACCACAAACCATAATTTGTTATACCTTTTAAGTATCTCAAAATTCTCTTGACTGCCATCACATGTAATTCCTTGGGTTCTGCCTGAAATCTTTCCACAAGACACACTGCATGCATTATGGTAGGTCTGGTTTTACTTAGATAAATTAATCCTCAAATCATAGATCTATACTTTTTTTGGTCTACCAAGGGTGAGTTATCATCTTTGCCCAACTTACAACTAGTTATCATAGTTGTGCATACTGGTTTAGAATCTTCCATCCCAAATTTTTTTAACAACTCTTTCACATACTTAGACTGAGAAATAAAGATACCCTTATCTAATTAACTTATTTACAGATCTAAAAAGAAGTTCATCTCCCTAAACATAGACATTTTAAATTCACTTTGCATTTCTCCAACAAAAACTGAGCACATACCTTCATTGCCTCCAAAAATAATATGATCAACAAAGACTGCAACAATTAGGGTTTGTTCGTCATTGATCTTGAAGTAGAGATTACTATTTGTCATACCTTTACTGAACCCTATTTGTATCAGGTACCTATCCAACTATGCATACCATGCCCTTGGAGCTTGTTTTATTCCATACAATGCTTTCTTCAATTTGCATTGCATGTCCCCTTGCTCTAATGACTAAAATCCTTCTAGTTGTTCAATATAGACTTCCTCTTCCAACTCTCCATTTAAGAAGGTAGACTTCACATCCATTTGGTAAACCTTGAAATCTTTGAATGCTACAAAAGCTAGAAACATCCTTATTGCTTCAATCCTTACTACTAGAGAAAAAGTTTCTTCAAAGTCTATCCCTTCAACCTGAGCGTGTCCTTTGCATACTAATCTTTCTTTGTTTCTTACCACTTCACCATTCTCATTCATTTTTTTTCTGAAGACCCACTTTGTACCAATTACATTCTTGTCTACTAGTCTGGGAACAAGATCCCAAGTCCAATTCTTCTCTATCTGCATCAATTCTTATTCCATGGCCTTTATCCAATTCTCATCTTTGCATGCCTCATCCACAGTTTTAGGTTCAATCTTAGAGATCATACATAAATTTACTTGTTCTTCTGCAACTTTTCTTCTGGTTAAGATCCCTTTTCTCTAATCTCCAATGATTTGATCTTTGGAATGACTGATTCTTACATATCTTGGAGTTTTTGTAGCACTTACCAGAGCTTGTTCTTCTTCATCTGTGATGTCTTCATGTAGTACCACTTCTAAAACATCTAGATCATCTGACTCATATCCTCTTGGTTCTGAAGACTTTTCTTTACACTCATTGACTTTAACATTTGGACTTTCAATGATTTTATTCAACCTCTTATTATAGCACCGGTAGGCCTTACTCTTGGTGGAGTAACCAAGGAAGATTCCTTCATTGCATCTAGCATCAAACTTGCCTAAATCTTCTCCTCTTTTGATATAACATCTTCTACCAAAGACTTTGAAATATTTCATAGTAGGAACTCTACCATGCCAAAATTCATAGGGAGTTTTTGAGCTGTTACCTTTTACTTGAACTCTATTTAGAATATATACTATGATGTGAATTGCCTCTCTCCAATATGCTTCTAGAAGATGAGCTTCCTTCATCATGGTTCTAGTAGCTTCTTGAACTGTTCTATTTTTCCTCTCAACAACTCCATTTTGTTGTGGAGTTCTGGGCATAGATAGCTATCTCTTTATTCCATGCTCTTCACAAAAGAAATTGAATTCATTTGATGTGAACTCTCCTCCTCTGTCAGATCTCAAACATTTGATTTTGAAATCCATCTAATTTTCAACCATTGCCTTAAATGGCTTAAGTTTATCTAGAGCTTCAACTTTTTCTTTTAATAAGGTGACCCAATTCATTCTAGAATAATCATCAATGAGTAGGATGAAATACCTCTCTCCTTGCAAACTTCTTACTTTGGTAGGTCCACACATGTCTATATGGACTAGCTCAAGTAGTCCTCCAATTGATTGCTCCTTGCTTTTGAAACTTGTTCTTGTTTGTTTGCCAGATTGACACTCCTTGCAAACTGGATTAGTAGGCTTCACAAGCTTAGGAAAATCTCTAACATTCTGTGCAGTACTTATCTTCATAATATTATCAAAATTTATGTGACACAACCTTCTATGCCATAACCAACTCTCATCAATCTAAGTCAACAAGCAATAGTTCTCAGTTCCTTTCAAATGATAGATATTACCTCTGGTCTTCTTACCAGTTGCAATGATTGTTCCAGAGCTTTCCCTAATCTTGCATCCATTGTCCTTGAAGCTTAAGTCATAGCCCTTGTCACACATTTGACCCACACTTAGAAGATTGTGCTTTAATCCATTCACATATAAGACATCTTTAGTATTATGCTTTCCATCAAAGAAATAGATCCCTTTCCACAAATCCTACTAGCTGTATCATCTCCAAACCTAACCAGTCTACCATCATATATTTCCAAACTTACAAACTTACTGTTGTCACTAGTCATGTGGTGAGAGAAACCACTATCAATAACCCATTCATCTTTTTCCTTGATGACTTGAGCAGCCAAAGCACTTTCCACTAGTTTTTCTTGCTTCATACAGCTAGAAGAATTAGTAGACACAAGATCTTCCTTAATAGAAATGAAGAAGCATTCATTTATAGAGGTATTAGCATTATCTCGTTCACCATTATCTGATACTCCTTCATCATCATCAAAATATTCAACATAATAACACTTCTTTTAGGTCCTAGGTCTATTCTCATATCTTCTTCTATTTCTTTCAATTCTTTCAGGATATCTAGAAGCAAAATGACCTACTTTACCATAGGAAAAACATTTAAAATGTAATTTTCCTTTATACTTATTGGATTCTCTTTGCAACCTATCCACAAAGTTGGCTTCAACTTCATCTACCTCATCATCAGATTCTACCTTATACCTTTCTAATCTAGTACTTACAGGAGTACTGGATTTGAAGGCAGTCTCAACTTTTGGCAGAGCATCATCTAACTCCCTCATCTCAAAAGAAGTAAGCTTACCAAGCAACTGATCCATGTTAACTTTTTTTAATTGCATGAATTCTTCAATCATGGCCACCTTGTGATAGTAGGACTTGGGCAAAGATATGAGTATTTTCATGACAATTTCTTTTTCATTGAGAGTTCCACCTATGGCTTTTATCCTTGTAACAAGTTCATCAACTCTTTGCATAAACATTGACATGGTTTCATCATTGTTCATCTTCAAGCTTTCATATTTCACTTTCAGACTTTGTAACTTGGCTTCCTTCATAGAGTCATCTCCTTCATACAAATTTTTCAACTTTTCCCATACCTTATTTGTAGTTTCAAGATCTACCACTTTTGTTAGTATTGAGTTAGTTAATGAGCTTAGCATAGCATCCCCTACCTTGATATCTATCTCATATTCTTTGATTTCATCTTCAGTCGTCAGACCATTTTGAGGTATGGTGTATTATGTTTCCACATCTTTCCAAACTTTGATACCAAGAGAAAGAAGATGGCTTTTCATCTGAGCCTTCCAGAGAACATAATTTGTTCCATCAAAATGCAGTGCTTCCTTCTTGTAAGAAATCTTGGATCTTCCTCAAGCTGTTAAACTTTTTTCAGAGGAACATGGCTCTGATACCAATTGTCAATATGCATTAGACAACTAAGAGGAGGGGGGGTGAAGCAGTTCTCACAAAAACTTAAACACTTTCTACATTTAAACATTCATCACTTATCCACAATTATTATGATTTAACAATGAGTGCATGAAATCAGAAACTTAACCACAGATACAACATCAAACACAAGAGACACCAAATTTACATGGAAAACCCCAAGGTGGGGAAAAACCACAGAGAGGATTAACTCTCAATATATATTGCAATCTTGAAATAGTGATGTTTAGGCTTAATCACCCCACGGGCCTAAACATACTGGCTTACTACCATGAAGAATAACTAGGTCTAGCAGGTGTTGGTTGTTTTAAATTCCCAACTTGATTCTCGCAACAAATCTATAAAATAGCCACTTATTAATGATGGATCTTCCTTGAGGGATTGGCCAACGAATAGGAGATTTAAGGGGAGGAGGCCTTTTCTCAATCCCCTTGTTCTTCCTCTGCACTTTAGGCTCTATGAAACCAAGGAGGGTGTTTCCTATGTAGGATGGACTTATCTCTAACTCTTTGGCTATTTCTTTTAACTGATGTCTTCCTTTCTTGGGGATAACAGTGTTCTACTCAAAGGGATGGGGTTTTCTAGAGATATTAGATTGTCAACATTATTTATATCATAGATATGTTCCTTGTAGGCTACTTGAAAGAATGTATGATAAAGTAAGGATTGGCTAGATTCTTTAAGATCTTATCTTATTCTTTTTAGAGGAACATGCAAGACTTAACTTAATCAAAATAAATATCCTAAAAGCCTATTGCTGGAAAGGAAAATAATTGGATTGAAAAATATTTTGAGGATAACTAAGGGGGCATAAATTTAGTATAGTATCCATAAAATAGATCAGTGCCTATCCAAGGGCGAAGGAGTCAAAAAGGTTAAAATGATAAAATTTAAAGAGATAGTGATGTAAGAAACTTTAGTTTATTGTAAAGATACAACAATGACATACATTGAAAATACTTTTACTAGCTTTGAATCAACCACACTTAATTATCCATGTAGACCTGAATCACATCTGATATTTTCTAATAGCAATTTTTACATTACTCCTTGAGTAAAATCCATAAGAGAAATATACCAGTAGAGGAAAGATTGTGTCGATGAATAAAGATGATTTTTAACCAAATATATATTCATAATGTGAAACTGTATACATGAAGTAGGAGACAGTGTATTCCAAAAATCAACAAAATTTGTAAAATAAAATGTGCAGTAACTTGCATCATAGCTTTCAAATATTCTATCAAGAAACTAGAAGAGACTCAAATTGGAAACCTGAAAACAGATAAGTAATTCTATAGTAGAAAATAAACTTATTTACAACTCCTCCCTGACTAGATTGATCCCTATTTTAGATTCAGTCTGGAAATATGACCTCGAACCAATGCTTTTTCATAAGCCCTGAATTCCCTTTTATAGAGGTAAGGGAGCAACAAGCTTTAGGCTTATGACAAAAGAAGTTACAACTTTTTTCTAACCAATAGATGTAGCTGAAGAGGCTAGTGCAACCACTTCACAACTGTATGCTTTAATTTCATGGCACATGCTGAAGTGCGTGCTTCCCACAAATATATCCTCTCAATTTTAGAGGGAAACAAATAGTAATTTTTGATGGGGATTCATTTGTTTTGATTTTGTGGAGGCCCTTATCTCCATCCTATGCCACTTATTTGTTAAATAAGAGCATTTCACTACCCGTTTGTCCTCCTTGATTGAGAACGACTGCAAGCATCAATATCTGAAGAAAATCCCATTAACTGGAGTTCTTCGCTTTATGCCGATTGTTGTTTGCAAGGATGTCATTACTCTTTTAAAATTGAGTGATCACCAACCAACTCAACCAGATAGAAACCAAAAGAAATCACATCAGGCTAGATATGGCAGTGCTATTCACCTAGCAAAGGGGGCAACAATAGCAATGAAATGAGAGCACTCTATCTTCTTATGCTACATCTGGAGAGGAAACATCCCTACAACTAGAGTTGATGCTTTGTTAGGAAAAGTAGAAGAGGGATGGAGGTAGAAGGAAAAATGAGTTTCCTCCACACTTGATACTAATCTGCCAAATCATAGTCATAAGGGATGGCTGGAGTATGGAGTTAAAATTTGTGGTTCCAATCCAGATGAAGAAATAGGAAGAAGAAATGCCCATAAAAATTTGCATAGTGTTGCTATTGTTGCCTAATCTTTCTTATACCACTGATTCCAGAGGAAATAATTCCAAGGCCTGTATAATTCTGTAAGGACATATCAAGAGCCATGAGAACAAGGAAGAAAATCCTAAAGAATATGGGAGTAAACAAAACACATAGGAGCAGGGGAAAGCCATACTGTTAGAATGTCTTTAAACAATATGAATTGGAACATCAGTGCCTGCCCTTTTATATAAATTCAGGGACATAAGTATACATCCACACATCTGTGGTGTATTAATTTTCTAATCACTTCAAAACATTCCTGCTTAAATGGAAATCTGCTAAAGATTACCATGAGTGAACAGAAAGGTTAGATTTCATAATTCTGTGTAACTACAAATATCACCTCTCACATTGAATTTTGCCAGATTAGGTGTCTTGGTTATCCCATTTATGCACTGTCATCATATCAAATTTTATCACATAGTAGGTGAAATGTCAATCATGGTAGAGGCATAGATTTCCAAAGGTCAAGCTTGCATAAGCCAAATAATTTTGTTATTAAATTCCTCAAGAGCGACGGCGATGCAGACCCTACACATGCTTGAGTAATTAATGTTGTGTAATGAAGCCCAATCAGATTTGGTACCAATAAATTCTTCTGTTATAACTTTGAATCTAGGTCGTTGATCTTGATCTCAATTGGTGCAACTTGATGGTGCTGATTTGATCTCATTCCAGGTCGGACCCTGCTACTTGCTTCTTTAAATAATATTCTACCATCTGGCTAGCCTTTCCCAGTCATGATCTCGAGGAGAAGTCCTTCTTGCAGTGTAATTAAGACAACACCTGCCATTCCTCATATGAGGGATATGGTCAGAGATAAGATCTCAGTGGAATAACAGATAGCCATCAGATCTTGATCTTCCTATACTTGATGGGAGCATTTCTCAAAAAAGCAGTCACATTTCATGCCACGTCAGGTCCTCATCATTAATGCAGCAATCCCATCACTTAGAAAGCCACATGTCTAGATTCTGTCAATCTGCGGTTGCTCAGCAAACCCTTTTGTTGAGTATGGCAGAATGTCAGAATTGAAGAGAAACTATTTTGTAATGCCTAGCTAGGACCCACCTCCCTACCATCCTAGATGGTCCTTGACCAGTTGTCATCCTTCCCACATTTCCACCAAGGCCAGTCATCTTTGTATCTCTTCATGGGTGGATTGGGAGAAATGAATCTGCTAGTGCCACTTGCCAAAAATTGGTTAGTAGGACTAGACCTTGACACGTGTACCATTTCTGTTGTCTTTAGAAGGGTGGCCAATTGGGTCAGTTCTCCGTTCAAAGAAAAGTTGTTCTAGGTGTGGGCTATCGATGGTAACAACTTGGCGAGGGGCTGGTAAACAACATTGCAAGAAGGCATAAAGGAAAACTTAAAAGGATGGTGACAGGAAATAAGCAGTCACCAAAGAATTAGATTGAATACGGCCATTTGCATGACTTCATACTATGAGGGTTTAGGGTTTTAGCAATTTTGGCTTACTCAGGGTATTTTCTAACAGGGGAAACCCTAATTTTGGAAACCTAATGATCCAGTGACATAGAGCTTAGGAACAAAATTTGCCAGAAGCATGAAAATTTTATATGGTTCCATTAGTGGCTCTAGTTGGGGATGCCTGTTCTATCATGAATAGAGTGAGATCACAGAAGAACTATGGAGGAGAAGACACACACATAATGATCCCAGACCATTATGTAAAGAAAAAACCTAGCCTACCTCTATCAAACATTCTATTCTCCAATGATTCTGTTAAACTGCTTTGAAAAATTTCATTGAAATTTAACTTGCCTCTAACAAAGATATTTGGATAGCACGTTGGACAATTATTTTCATTTTCTCCATGATTTTCCCCACTATTCTAAATTACAAATAGATGATATATAGTGTCATCAAAAAGAGATTCAGTACTTGGTTCAATTGTTTCTAATCCTGTGAAAATATTGTCATCATCTAATTTCTATTTTTTGCATAGATCTGAAAAATAAAAGCAACCATAATCCATTTTATAGTTGGTAGTAGGGGAATTCTTAATTTCTCCTAAATCAATGTCAAATCTAAAATAATCATATTCTATTTCCTTGTAGAAATCTGATACTCTATTTTTGTTTTCTACCTTATGAACTAGGTTTTTATCTTGATGATGAATATAGGATAGGGAAACATGAACAGGTTGAAAATTTAGGTCCTAATCTATCATCTCAGTACTTATCCTCCTATATTCTTCATGTTGAACCAATATTGTTTCATCAGTTTCTTCATGCATTTATAGGGCTCCACATCTTCTCTTACTGATAAATTCACATGTTCCTCATATAGTGGGTTGTCTCTTATATGTATTCTATCTACACAATCTCCAATATCACTACTCTGATAGCCTGTATCATTATTTGATTCAAAACTCCAATTATTTTGATATGAGCATTCTGACAATTGATCACTATTTTCTATGTGATTAACAAGGACCAATCTCTCCTGATATTTAGACTCAAAGCAAGCTACTTCCCTAAGAGATTTTGATATAAAATTGGTTTCCTCACAAACAAGGGAAATATTTTCATAATTTGTCATTCTTTCATAAGTCAAAGGAATTTCTTCAATTGTTATGTCCATTATCTCATAAGATGCTTTGCAAGGCTTTGGAGATTTCCTTTTATTTTGGTACTGAGGGGAGCAATGAGCAACAGGGATATAGAAACTTAGAACTCCTTTGTTTCGATCATAGTCCTTGTCCCCTTTAGTATATTGAGTGATACATATTGGTTGCTTTGGCATGGGTTTGTTTGAATAGCCCATTTCATTTTCTCTTTGGTAAATGGGAGAGCAAATGGATCCATTATCCCCCCTATACCCATTTCTTATAAACTCACAACCTTTTATCTTTGAATGCTCCAAATTATTTTCTATTTTTATGGCTAAGGATTATGCTTGCCTCATAGTAGTTGGGTTCTTAGCTCTTAGTAGATAACTATAGTTTTTATTGAATGCACCTAGATATATGATCAAACACATAGCCTCATTGGGTCTGACATTTTCAAGAATTCCCTTACTATTTTGGCAAATCTTAAATTGAAAACTGGGATTGATTCCTTATCTTCCTTTTCAATCTACACGATCTTTTTAATTAGCATACCTATATCTATCCTTTCCCCAAACTGTTCCATGAAAGCAAACCTTAAATCTTGCTAGGAAAAGATAGACTGATTAGGTAAATATGCAAACCAATCCCTAACTTCCCCTTTAAAAGTTTGGACAAACAACTTTATAACCACATCTTCATGATCTATTTCATAATCTCCCATTAAGTCACAGAATTCTTGTAAATGGATGCTAGTTGTTTTGGATCTGTCATTACTAAACTTGGTTATCTAGATTCTAACTTCATCTGGTATATGATTTGGAAATCCACAAATACTTTTGAAATTAATAGCCCTATATCTTTCCATGACAAATCTACTTTGACAAAAGGAGTGTGGTTGCTGTTCATACATCTTTAAACTTTTGAAGAAGCTTTGGTAAAATACCTAAAAAGAATTTTTTGTTTCTGGTATGAATTATGTTTTGATTTTCAAGAAAAAATAATAACACTAGATTGCATCACCAGATCCTTTCTCATCGAGTCGCCACCTTTGCTTTATAGAGGAATATATTGTTTCTTCTTCAAAATCAACCTTGGAATCCTGTTTCACAGTAGGGTTATATGGAACACTATGATGCATAAACTTTGTGTAATAGTCATGTATCTATCTCAAAATATGATAGAGATGCCACCCGTTTAGGGAAAAATAATAAACATAAATTTTAAAAAACCCATTGACAATCTACTGCACTTAGTATTTAGAACTTCATACAACATCCCTAGTAGAGTCACCAATCTGATGGTTGTTTTAAATTCCCAACCTAATTCTCACAGCAAATCTATAAAATAGCCACTTATTAATGATTGATCTACCTTGAGGGATTGGCCAAAGAATAGGAGATTTAAGGGGAGGAGGCCTTTTCTCAGTCCCCTTGTTCTTCCTCTACACTTTAGGCTCTGTGAAACCAAGGAGGGTGTTTCCTATGTAGGATGGACTTATCTCTAATTCTCTGGCTATTTCTTTTAACTGATGTCTTCCTTTCTTGGGGATAATAGTGTTCTACTCAAAGGGATGGGGTTTTTCAGAGATATTAGATTGTCAACATTATTTATATCACATATATGTTCCTTGTAGGCTACTTGAAAGAATGTATGATAAAGTAAGGATTGGCTAGATTCTTTAAGCTCTTATCTTATTCTTTGCAGAGGAACATGCAAGACTTAACTTAATCAAAATAAATATCCTAAAAGCCTATTGCTAGAAAGGAAAATATTTGGATTGAAAAATATTTTGAGGATAACCAGAGGGGCATAAGTTTAGTATAGTATCCATAAAACAGATCAGTGCCTATCCAAGGGCCAAGGAGTCAAAAAGGTTAAAATGATAAAACTTAAATAGACAATGATGTAAGAAACTTTAGTTTATTGTAAAGATACAACAATGCCATACATTGAAAATACTTTTACTAGCTTTGAAATAAACCATACTTAATTATCCCTATATACCTGAATCACATCTGATATCTTCTAATAGCAATTTTTACATTACTCCTTGAGTAAAAGCCATAAGAGTAATATGCTAGCACAAGAAAGACTGTGTTGATGAATAAAGATGATTTTTAACCAAATATATATTCATAATGTGAAACTGTATACATGAATTAGGAGACAAGTATTCCAAAACTCAACAAAATCTGTAAAATAAACTGTTTAGTAACTTGCATCATAGATTTCAAATATCCTATCAAGAAACTAGAAGAGACTCAAATTGGAAACCTAAAAATAGACAACTAATTCTATAGTAGAAAACAAACTTATTTACAACTCCTCCCTGACTAGATTGATCCCTATTTCAGACTCAGTCTAGAAATATGACCTTGAACCAATGCTTTTTCATAAGCCCTGAATTCCCTTTTATAGAGGTAAGGGAGCAACAAGCTTCAGGCTTATGACAAAAGAAGTTGCAACTTTTTTCTAACCAACAGATGTAACTAAAGAGTCTGATGCAACTGCTTCACAACTGCATGCTTTAATTTCATGGCACATGTTGAAGTGCACACTTCCCACAAATGTATCCTCTCAATTTTAGAGGAAAACAAGCAGTGATGTTTGATGAGGATTCATTTGTTTTGATGTTGTGGAGGCCCTTATCCCCATCCTATGCCACTTATTTGTTAAATAAGAACATTTCACTACCCCTTTGTCCTTCTTGATTGAGAACGACTACATGCTTCAATATTAGAAGAAAACCCCATTAGCTAGAGTCCTTCACTTTATGCCTGTCGTTGTTTGCAATGATGTGATTCCTTTTTCAAAATTAAGTGGTCACCAACCAACTCATCCAAATAGAAACCAAATGAAATCACATCAGTCTAGATATGGCAGCACCATTCACCTAGCAAAGGGGGCAACAACAACAACAAAATGAGAGCACTCTATCTTCTTATGCTACATCCAGAGAGGAAACATCCCTACAACTAGAGCTGATGCTTTGTTAGGAAAAGTAGAAGAGGGATGGAGGTAGAAGGAAAAATGAGTTTCCTCCACACCTGATACTAATCTTCCAAATCACAGTCATAAGGGATAGCTAGAGTATGGAGATTAAAATTTGTGGTCCCAATCTGGATAAAGAAATAGGAAGAAGAAATGCCCGTAAAACTTTGCATAGTGTTGTTGTTGCCCCCTGATCTTTCCTATACCATCAATTCTAGAGGAAATAATTCCAAGGCCTTTCTAATTCTATAAGGATAGATCGAGAGCCATGAGAATAAGGAAGAAAATCCTAAAGAACAAAGGAGAAAATAGAACACATAGGAGCAGGGGAAATCCATACTGTCAGAATGTCTATAAACAGTATGAATTGCAACATCAACACCTGCCCTTTTATAGAAATTTAGGGATGTAAGCATACATCCACACATCTATTGTTTATTAATTTTCTAGTCACTTCAAAACATTCCTACATTAAATAGAAATCTGCTAAAGATTACCATGAGTGAACAGAAAGGTTAGAGTTCATAATTCCACGTAACTGCAAATATCACTTCTTGCATTGAATTTTACCAAGTCAGGTGTCTTGGTTATCCCATTTATGCACTATCATCATATCAAATTTTATCACATAGCAGGTGAAATGTCAATCATGGTAGAGGCACAGATTTCCAAAGGTTGAGCTTGCATAAGCCACATAATTCTATTATCAAATTCCTCAGTAGCGACGATGATGGAGACCCTACACATGCCTGAACAGTTAATGCTTTGTAATGAAGCCCAGTTAGATTCAGTGCCAACAAATTCTTCTTTTATAACTCTTAATCTGGGCCATTGATCTCGATCTTAGCTGGAGTAACTTGACGGTGCTAATTTGATCTTATTCTAGGTTGGACCCTGCTACTTGCTTCTTTCAATAATATTCTACCATCTAGCCAGCCTTTCCTAGTCGTGATCCCGAGGAGAAGTCCTTCTTGCAGTGCAGTTAAGAAAGCACCTGGTATTCCATGTATGAGGGATATGGTTAGAGATAAGATCTTGATGGATTTCCATCAGATCTTGACCTTCCTATACATGATGGGATCATTTCTTGAAAAAGTGGTCATGTTTCATGCCACATCAGGTCCTCATCATTAATGCAACAATCCCATCACTCCGAAAGTCATGCGTCTAGATTGTGTTAATCTATGGTTGCTCAGCAGACCCTTTCGTGGAGTATGGTGAAATGTCAGAATCAAAGAGAAACTATTTTGTAATGCTTGTGATCCACCTCCCTGCCATCCTAGATGGTCCTTGACCAACTGTCACCCTTTCTACCTTTCTGCCAAGGTTAGTCATCTTTGTATCTTTTCGTGGGTGGATTGGTGGAAATGAATCCGCTAGCACCACCTACCAAAACTTGGTTAGTAGGACTAGACCTTGACATATGTACCATTTCCATTGTCTTTAGAAGGGTAGCCAATTGGGTCGGTTCTTTGTTCAAAGCAAAGTTGTTCTAGGTACGGGCTATAGACGATAAGAACTTGGCGAGGAGCCAGTAAACAATGTTGTAGGAAGGCATAAAGGAAAACTTAAAAGGATGGTGACAGGAAATAAGTAGTCACCAAAGAATTAGATTGAATACGGCCATTTGCATGACTTCATACCATGAGGGTTTAGGGTTTTAGCAATTTTGGCTTACTCAGAACATTTTCTAATAGGAGAAACCCAAATTTTGGAAACCTGATGATCCAGTGACATAGAGCTTAGGAACAAAATTTGAGAGAAGCATGAAAATTTTATATGGTTCCATGAACAGGTTCATTGCCTCAACCCTAAACCTAGGAATATTACAATAAGGGTTGTTAAACCCTACTAGTGGCTTACTACCAGATTCACTGCCATGATCAACACCTTTCTTTATTGTGAATAAAACAATTCCTGCTCTCTGCTCTTCCTCTGCCCTACTCTTCCTCTACTCTACTCTTCCTCTTCTTTCCTCTACCTCTTCTCTTCTCTACCTTTGGACCTTTCTTAATATATTCTCATTTCTGCTCAAGGACAACTTTTCCATGACTCAGCTACAAGTATTTATACACTACATCAACCTTGGAATGATCATCAAGGTTGGCATCAACCATTGGAACAATCTCCAAGGTCGGTATTACAAAGATTTACAAAATAGGTCCTAACCTATTCAACATCATGCAAAGGGAATGAAATGTAGATCATGTCATGCCTTAGCTGGGAATCAAACACAATTTTCCATGCCACAACATGCTTCTACAATCTTCTAGAGATCTTCGCAATCACTGGGATCAACCAGGTCAGCCAAGACTGGTTACACGCTACGTTATTTGGGAACAATCTTCACACACCATCTCAATTTCTTAACATGGACCAAAGTCCAGATAGGAACATGATTAGGAGACATCCAAAAGCATGCTATAATCATTAGAAGCAACCACACAAACCTTAACCACTTTATTCATAGGAATCTTCTCACCAGAGTACATGAACTTTACTGTCTTCAATTGTCATAAAAGAATGATATCTTGTAGACCACCAAACCACAAACCATTGCAAATGTAGGCACTTATCAACATCCCAGACTTCCCTCTAAAACTACATAGCAAAATACTTTCTTGCAGAGGAATGCAGAGCCAAATACTATCTTCTTGTCTCAATTGAACTTACAAAAAAAGTAGGCTTCACTCTGGTCAACATAACTCACTTATATCTTTATGTAGATGGCTCAGACCTGAAATGTAGAATCCTTAGACATATCTCTAACTTACTTCAAATCCCCAGACCATGATCTTCAAGCAGGAACAAATGCGAAGCAGTTTACTAGACTGTTCTTAAGAATTCAACTCACTATCTGTATTGCACTTCTCTGTGGTTGACTTGTTTCTTCTAGAGAGGCTATTTTTCTCAATATCCTCAACATACAAGTCTTCTAAAAAATTAATGGAATAGGATACAATTGACATGAATGACAACAAGAATATGTTGACATCAATGACAACACCGATTAGGCACATACTTGCAATAGTATCAACATTGAGTTTGTGTAACAAGTCTATGCCACAAACATTAAGACCTGGTCCACCATAAATCATAGCGTGTCCCACCCTCATTTTGTTAATAATGATGAATATCACATGAGAGGGTCATATTGGTTTTAAACTCCTATGGAAGGTAATTCATGTTGTTGAAATAAGATATCTGATGTTGTCACATGCATACAACTAAACAAAGATGCTAAATCATTCAGTCTAATATAAGGTGTAACATCTACCTTTTGTAGAGCCTCTTGGAGCATTCTATGGTATGTAGGTGATTCTTGTATTAAATCCCATAAGGAGATCTTATCCAGAGTAGCACGAAGTTGCTCAACAAGATCATTTTCTCTACAAATATGTTGAGGAAGATGAGGTGCTTGAGGAAGAATAGGTTGAGAAAGTGGAAGAGAAGTGGGCACACTTAGTACTTTCTTGATTTGCTTGTTATTATAGGCATTGTATGTGTGAGAAACCACATGAGGTTGCTACAACACATTTTGAACACCTTGATTCCTTTGAGGTATTTACTTTGCAAAATTAAAGATGTAACCAGTAGGTCAAGATGGTTTTGGAACACCTCAAACCGTAATCACAAGTTTAGATAAAGGAGGTAGATTAGATGCCTCATGTGCCATGATTTAAAGAATATTTTGAACATTAATGTATTTATTCACTATCCCATTAGTGTGTGGAATAAGTCTATTAATGATGATAGAATTGACCTTTTTATATTTTTGAGGAATACAAGAATTAGTATGATGAGATGAATTCCTAGTATCTACCCATAGACAATCCATTATAGGAGAAGGATATTAATCCTCTAATGCTTCATCTTTTGAAAGGAGAGCATTGGGATGAAGAGAGGGTAGATTTATGTTAAGAAATGTATCAATGATCTCATCCTCTTGCACTAAAATATCCTCATGAGTAGAAACCATTTTGGGTGAGGGATCCAAAACAAGAGCAACATAGGCAAAGCTAGGTTCACCAACATATGGATTAGAGAGGATATCCATGGGAATAGACATGGATTGTAGTAGAAGTAGAAGAAGAAATATCACCATCATCTTTCTCATGACAATTCATGGAGTTGAATTTAGTGATGTCTTCTAGTATGGAAGGATATTCACTCATGAGATTCATGAATCTAGTAAAACTAGATATGTAACAAAGGATATCATATATGGAATGTATATAAATATCAATATCATACATGGATGCTATGTGATCTAAAACATATGGATGCATATTAATGAATTTAGAAAAAAATCAAAATCTATAATATATGCATGCAAAGATTCCAAAGAGGAACAACTAGAATAAAACCATTATGAAATGACTTGTCTATTATATATAAATATGATATGGAATGGAAATGTACAATTCATTAATCAAGTACAACCAATATTAAAGTAAGATTGCAATCCAAGACCTACAAGTGCAAGAGAAGTGGGATTTTTTAAAAAATGTGGTATTCTTGGTAACCACAACTTATTATTGAAAATGTAAGGTGTGTAGTATGTGCAAATAATTTTCCTAAGTAAACATAGGATGTATTTATAAATTTTTTCTTTAAATGATGATGCAAAAGTGTCAAATGAAGCTAGATAGTTTTGTTTGTGCTACTGCTTTACAATTTTAAAGAGAAGATGAATGCATGAATGTTCTTTCTTCCTAATTTAAACAAATATGACACATATGATGAGTTACAGAAACTTAAAATCATAATTATAAATCCTTCATCATAACAAAGATCTGAAAATAAGATTTCCAATATAATAACTAGATGCAACACTAGCTAGGGTTTTACTATCAAACCCTAGATCTTATATGCTTATTCCTTACACCAAAATGCTTTGATGCAAGAATGTTTTTTCTTCATAATTTAAAAAAAAATGATATTTATGAAATGCTAAAGAAATGTAAAATGGGATTTGACCACTAATTATCATCAACAAAAACTAAAATAAGGTTCTACTCAACAAACCCTAGGTGCAATACTAGCTAGTTTTTCCAAAAATGCAAGATTTTTGAAAACCCTACTTATAAGAAGTGCCAATGCAAAAATATGCAACTAGGAAATGATTAATTAATGAAATACCAACTAGATATTATGCAAAAGTCATAAATTTATATCATGCTATAATGATATAAACTTATGAAATATAGACAATGTGACAACTATGCTTTTTCCTAATTCTACACCAAATGCTTGATTTTCTAATTTCAAATTCAAAGATGAAAGAATTTTTTAACACAAGGGAAGATAAGGTATAGATAATGAAATTAATTTAATAAACCTTATAATTTCACCAAGATCTGAAAAAACACACTAATCTATAAACCCTAGGTTCAAGACTAGCTAGATTTTCTAGGAATGCAAGGTTTTTGTAAACCCTAACAATGAAACAATGCAAAATTAAGCTATATAACTATGTAAATTGATTAATGAATTTAATATAATCAAATATAGGGCAGAAAATAACTCATATTTTAAGCAAGAAGTATGAAAGGTTAAACTGGGTCAAACCCTATTCCATAAACATTGAGACACAAGTCAAGCTTGGCTTCTACCCTTTAAGGAGAGCCAAAATGCAATGGCTTTATCCCTTTGTTGTATAGAGGAGAATCAGCCCAATCTAACCAATCAAACTAGGGAAAACATGAAACCATAATTGAGAAAGATCGGAGCATAACAAATTGTTGGAAATAGATACAGAAAATATAAAAGCACAACAGAGACCAGTGAATATAGAAGAACCTAGATCTAAGTTTAGGAGTACAAAAGGACTATGGCATTGGATTCCCTAGACCCAATTTAGGGTTTTACAGAAATTAGAGCTTCACCTAACCTATACCTACAAAACCTTCCTTCTTCCCAGATCTTGTCTCCTAAAACATGTTACTTCAACTTGCACACACAAAAGAATGAAAGAAGGTTGGTGCTATTTAGGAGCTTTCCTAAGTTAATCTCCATGAATAGTGTTTCTACCTCCACAATATCAATGATGAGAGATCAAGGAGTGTGTACCCTAGGACGACAAATGCAAATCTAAAGGAGAATGGAATGTTGTAGCAAAGCACGAAGGAAAGAAGTCACTATGAGCATGGAAACCCTAGCTTACTTGATGTGGCATGACATCTTGACTCAAGAAGTTTATGTAGCTTCAAAGAAGTAGCAAGATACTCACAAGACCTGCAAGAAGTTAGCATAATAGAAATAATCCACCATATAGGGATTTAGAGAAGAATAGAGAGCATGAGAGAAAGAAGAGAGTACAAGTGTGTCTAGATTGCTTAGAGAACTTAGAGATGTTCAAATGAATAAACTAACTTGCTTATATATGCATTCTTTCTCACCAACAATGAATAAGATCAAATGGGGCTGACATGTAAATGTTAAGGAGGTGTTCTAAGCTGACACCACAAAAATAGCTCTAGGGCTAACATTTGGGACCAGGGTGCTAGGCATCCTGGTCCTTTAGCCCCCAAAACTATGGGGAGTGTCCATTTAATTGGACTTGGACCAGTCCTAACTTTATTTTGTCAAGTTTATTCATCAAGATCAAGATTTAATTATTTTAGGTCCACCCGAGTTCTAAACTAGGTGTAAAATGGCAAAGGTACACATTTTACTTCATAACAAACTTATTTAAATGATGTTTTTGTATCATGATTGTACATAAGAATGAAATTTGTCAAGGTCATATCTTCAACTAAAACTTTGTTATGGATTTCTAATGTTTATTGAAAATATAATATCATTCTTTGAGATTACATTCCCTTATGATCTTGACTAAAGTTATGTGAATGACTTGGATTTGGTAACTAAAGTTTTATGACTACATTCACTTAAGGCTTTTCTATAAAGACATGAAATTTGACCCTATTTGTTTTGAAAACCTTTAATTTCTTGTCGAGGCATTGTTTTAATTTTGGAATGCATATCAATACCCTTGTTTTCAAAGTTTGTTTGTAGAATATGTAAGCAAGAAGATTTATATGTTAGGATCAATGAAGAAATTTTGCTTAGACTATATGAGTAAGGTCCTGAAGCGTTAATCTATAGAATCATTTTAACCCTCTAAGTTCTCTATGGATAGTATCTTTAGTGATAACAACATTTAGCCTTACTTGATCCTAGTTGTTAATAGTACATTAAATTTTCAAATTGGATTAAGGTTAGTAACAAGGATAGACCTATTTTGTTGCCAATATATCCTTAGTGTACTATGTATGAATTGCATCTTACGTTCTTCATAATATGACACTTGTTGTACTTAAGTTTCACAAATGTAAATATAACCATCATTTGATGAGAATTTTTTCTTCAAGTGATATTATGCATATTTCAAAATGATTAGTAGGATACTATTATATCTTGTAGCATAGAATGATACTAACTGAAATGTTCTTTCTATTAATTCATGTCATTACATATGAAAGGGAATTGATTAAAGTATAGCATCACCTAGATTATGAGTTAGTTAGAAATGGATAGTATGATATGATTTATGTATAGGAAGGTAGATCTGATTTGTAGAAAATGATTAAGCTATTGGAAATATTATCTTTTTCCTACATTATCTTAAGATTTTAATTTCAAAACGATAGTCAATTGTAAGATTACATTCTTTATGCGCTTGTGGAAATTTGTATACAATAGTATGACAAAAGAATGATTAGATTATTTAGTTAGCTAATTGTCTTTAACAAATAGTAGAATTAAAACCTGTGGAAGGAACCGTATAATGCCCATTTGATTTGAACTACATAGAACATGTGTGATCCAATTGTTACCTATTTACACTCCTTGGCCCAAATAGGAAACCTAGGTATCAAGATTGGTCTAAAAGGTCTTAGCTGTCATTTTTCATCATTTTGTTGTCTCCTTGTTTGACAAAGTTTGAGAGTTCTAAGGTGTTGTAGTATGCTCTATAAGTCATAGAGGGTTGCGCAGGAGTTTTGAGATGCCTTTTAGACTCTAATTTATCATATGTTATCTCAACATTGTTTTAAAGGTCATATAGGGATGTTTTGTTTTGTCTTTTAAATGTTAGACTTGGTCAAATCTCTTCCACCTCTCCCAACAACACCTTTCTCCATGTAGAATGCATGTATCTATCAGTCAAAGGTCAAGTAAATTAGTTTCTCCATGTCTAAAATACCTTATGTTGTAAAAAAGCTCAGGCATAGTGGAGGGAAGACCAGTTCCAACCTAAGCCATTTGTTTTGTTCATGAGTTTTGAGGTTGAAGTTGTTTGGAAGGGTTGAAAATAGATTAAGTCATGGTGCAGTCAAGTTTAGGGTTTCTTGAAGTCCATTTCTAGGTTTTCTATAGAGAAAACAATTGTCTCCCTCTTGCATGGTATGTGAGGAAAAGGCAGAATGGCCTTAAAGTAGATAAACATGCCCCTGATACCTTGGAGTCCCTTCAAGGAGCAGGAATCTATGCAAAATCTACAAGACAATCATCTACAAAAGGAATGTTTGGTGATGGTTTAGAAGATAAAGAGCAAAGTAGACAAAGATCTACATACTAGATAATGTGCAGGAGTTTATGAAAGATGGCATAATGGTTATCAAGTAAGGATCTACAAGGATGCAGTCCTAAAGAATACAATGAGGAAGACTATCTCATAGTAAATAGAGGTATGTTGGGTTTTTTGACCTTATGACTGTTTGAAGGACACTGTTGGATGTTCAAGGATATTGAAAGCTTTGTAGAGGTCAGTTAGGATGTCCTCCAAAACCTATACTAATCATGAAACCATACATATACAGTGGATTTGTAAGGTACAATATCATCTATCAAAATCTTAAGAGGTCCTACTCCATTAGTCCATTATATGAAGTCACAGAGTTTTATAGTACCATGAGATTTTTGAGAAGACTATAGAATAGAATAATGCAAATACGTGACATCCTCCAGGCTTGATAGTGGCTAGTGAAAGAAGGTGACAGTGACCATTTAAGATAAGTGATCTTGAAAGATTGTGTATGAAGGTTTCAGTGAAGAACAATAGATAAGATCACAAGGAGTTAATAGTGAATAGAGAAATATTTAAAGGAAAACTCACAAATGCAATATTACAACCCAAACCCTAGAGGAATTGTCACTACAATTAGACCTTTGAGTAATTTACACCATAGAGTAGTTTTATATTGAGTAGTATGAGCATTCGTTAGGTTTTCTACAAGATTAAACAAGAAATTTGGATAGTCTACTTTTCCTTGTCTATTCTCATGATTAAAACATTAAACTTAAAGGAAAGCAAAGTGCAGAAAATGCCTTCATAATACTAATCTTTAGGAGAGAGATATAGAAATTTACAAAACTTTGCAACTACAGTTCATTTAAGATGCACAAACAAGAGTAAAAAAATAGACAATAAAGAATGAACACCAAATATTACATGGGAAAACCCTCTTGAAAAAAAACCCACACACCAAAGTAGAGATCTCTTGTATTATAGTAAAACATAAATTACATACAAGTCACAGAGCTATGCTCTTTTAGGTGTCGATTCATAGAACGAATCCGGTAGCATTACAATACAATTCACTCTTGTTTATCCTTCAACTCAATGCACTACTGCATTACATTACAGACTTCACAAGCATTGTCATTTCAACTTCCATACCAGACAAATGGTTACTAACTGACTCAACCATGACTACCTTCTTCCTTAGTCAAAGTCATATTGGAATATTGAAGCCTAGACAAGAAACCATGTCTCTTTGAATCCACACTACCACCCCAATACATATATCGCTCCACCATAGTCATCTTAGACTAACCTTCATAGGATGGCAGGATCTATACCGCACCACCGTAAGCCCATCGCAAGCCACTTCACAGGCTATCACAGGGCTGCAGTATGGCCCACACTACCGCAAGCAAGAGTCAACCACCATCATGGGGTGATGAGGTAGGACTCCCCCCGAACTACCACACAAGAAGATGAAGATTACTGTGGGATGGC
The DNA here is from genome assembly GCA_027924645.1 of Cunninghamia lanceolata. Lineage (NCBI taxonomy): Eukaryota > Viridiplantae > Streptophyta > Pinopsida > Cupressales > Cupressaceae > Cunninghamia > Cunninghamia lanceolata. The sequence continues at coordinate 21,397,674 of BSBN01000829.1, forward strand.
AAGTAACACCACTAGCCTACACCCCTTTTAGTTGCACCCTGCAGTAAAGTCTTAAATGCAAAATCTTGGAAGTCTAAGTTTGATGGCAACTGAGCTGGGTTTTAACAATGAGTTTGAGACACACATTCTCAACATTCTCCCACTTAACAAAGAACTCACTAAACCCCTTCCAATGCTTGAAGTCACTGAACATTCTAGATCCCAAGGCCCATCAAACTGGTACACCATTTGAACTTATCTATGCTCACAGGATTCATTAATGCATCAATTGTTGGAATTAGGCCAGACAACTGAGAGGGGGGTGAATTAGTTGTCCCAAAAATTAACCTTTCTTTTTAATCTTCTTTCACAATTTGTAAATTGATTAATGATGTAAACATTAAAGCATGAAACAACATCACATAAATAGAAACATAATGAACACATTTGACACCAAGATTTTTGACATGGAAACCTAGTTAAGGGAAAAACCATGGTGGGTGTTTGTCCACAAGATTCATACCCTATTAAAAGTACTTAAAAAGAATGGGAAGGCACTTGCCTTCAGGCTCACTACTCAGAGCTCACTGCTCAAAAGAGAGGCTCATTGCCTACAAGAAATTTTAGTTTAACACATAAATAATTAACTGAGAAATAGCATCTACTTCATGCCTGGTTCAGTTTCATTGAATGCTCATAAAACTTTTGTTCTACTTCCAAACTCTTCTTCACTAACTTTTCACTCCATTTTGCTTTTGTTTGACTACTCCTCCTCTTCTTTTCTCTGCTCCTGATTCTTTCTTTGAATTTGTTATTTTTTCTCAAGGATAATTTTCCATGACTCAGCTACACTCCTTTATATGCTTCATCAACCTTGGAATAAACATCAAGGTTGGCACACCAAACATCTTACTTAATGCAAATCACTAAGCTATCAACCAAACATTGTTAAGACTTGAATCTTATTTGAAAAACACACCATGCTCCAAATAATTGCTTCTAGAACATCTATAATATGGTTGAATCATCTGGTCGGCTAGGACTGGGAAGAACAGCAACACCAAGAAGGAAATCTTCACCAACATGTTCAAACTTCAATGCGAACCTTCAACATAGTAGTTACATGATCCAGAGACCTCCACAAGCACAATGAATTCAACAAAAACACCCATACTCCTCCAAATCATCAGGATCACTTGCATCTTCATCTAAAACCTCAAGAATACTATCTGCCATGACTGTCATCTTAGAAAGTTTGCGTACAGACCTCCAAACCATGAACCACTTGAATGGAAGATGCACACTGACTTCCCAAACATGCCTCTAGATCCACAGATCATTATTTGGAATATCTGGAAGGATCCAAACCACTTCTCTGTCGCTCTGTCTCTTCTGAATACTGCAAAACTAGTTCTACTCAAATGGCCATAGTTTCTTCAAATCTTCATGCAGACCTCTCAAATCCTGACTGGAGCCACTACACACTTTCCTCTATACTTCCGTATGATCCACATCCATTGATCTTTATTAATTTTCTCAATATCCTCAACATTCCAGTCTTCTAGTCAGGCAACAAGATAGGATACAGTTGACGCCAATGGCAACAAGAATATGTTGACATCAATGACAATACTGATTAGGCACATATTTGCAACATCAACAACATTCACCACAGTATCAACTTTTTCCATACTAACCTTTCCATTCTCCTCCATATCATGAACAAAGTGGTACTACACTTCAATATGTTTCATCTTGGCATGGAAAGTTGGATTTTTTGCCAAACAAATGGCACTTTGATTGTCATAGCAAATAACAATCTACCCTGCATGAAAACAAACATCCAAACACAATCTTCTAAGCCAAATAGCTTCATTACAGGCATGTGTTGCTGCCATGTACTTAGCCTTCATAGTAGATAAAATGACTATAGCCTACCACTTGCTCATCTAGCTAAATGCACCACCAAACAACGTGAATACATATCCACTAGTGAATCTTCTGTTGTCGATGTTCCCTACCCAATCAGAATCCACATATCCATGAATGCTAACTAAGCTTTGAGATCTAGTAGAGCAACCATGATAACATAAGGTATACTCAGAAGTACCCTTCAAATACCTAAAAACTCTCTTCACAACATCCTAATGTGGCCTTCTTGGATTAGCCATAAACTGACTAAGCACTCCCACTACTTGGGCAATGTTTGGCCTAGTACAAACCATTGCATAGATTAAACTACCAACTACACTTGCATAATGTACCCTGGTCATGTCCTCCATCTTAGTAGGAGATTTTGGACAATCTTCAACAAAGAGTTTCATTCCTTACAACACTGGAACAACTAATTGCTTGCAATCTATCATACTAAACCTATCTAGGATATAATTTATGTACTTTCTCTAGCTGAGCCAAAGTTTTCTATTTGCCCTATCCCTTCTGATTTCCATCCCCAAAATATACCTAGCTAAACCTCGATTTGTCATTTCAAATTGTGCTAATAATTGAGACTTCAATTCAGAAATCATACCCTTACTATTCCCAATGAACAACATATCATCCAAATACAAATAAATAATAAGAAGATGACTATTTTTAGATTTAAAGTAAACACAATGATTAGACTTTGATCTCACAAACCCCAAAGACAACACATAGGATAAATCAAACTTCTGGTACCACATTCTAGGTGACTATTTCAAACCATACAGAGATTTCTTTACTTTACAAACCATGTTTTCCTTACCTTTTTCAATGAAGTTCTTTGGCTAGGACATGTAAATCCCTTCCTTCAAATCACCATGAAGAAATGTTGTATTCACATCCATCTGCTCAATTTCTAAGTCATATGCTGTGGCAAGTGACAACGAAAATATGATAGATGTTAGCTTAGCTACATGAGAAAATATTTCTCCATAATCAATCCCCTCCACTTGGGAATATCCTTTCGTGACCTACCTTGCTTTATGCTTCTCAACACTGCCATCAAGACCTATTTTTTTCTTAAACACCCATTTACATCCAACAGGCTTTCAACCTTTAGGCAAAGGTACCAGATCCCACATTTCATTCTTCTTCAATGATGCCATTTCCTCATTCATGGCTTCCAACCAGGAATCTGAATCAGACATACCCATAGCCTCTTTGGTAGTCCTAGGCTCATCATTGTTAGCAATCAAAGCATAGGCACAACTGGAATCTAACATAGAATAACCAAACCTTTCAATTTGCTGCTTCACATGCATAGACCTCCTCACAAGATGAGGCTGAGGTTCTTCATCTTGTTCAAAACTTTTAGAGCTACTTGAGCTCTCCTCACTAACAAGTCCACTAGGAGTATGTAGTTCATCCTTATCTAGAGTAAGAGGAATTTCAACTACCTCCTTCATTTCTGCTTGTTTCACCTCTGGCTACAGATCAACTGTAGAAGGTTTCATCTCATGGAAGATCACAATTCTTCTATACAACACCTTCTCTGTAACTAGGTTCCAAATCTTGTACCCTTTCACACCAATTCCATAACCGATGAAGATACATTTTATAGCCTTGTTCTCAAGTTTAGATCTTTTTTCACTAAGCACATATGCATAGGCCTCACAGCCAAAGACTCTAACATGTCTCAATGAGGGCTTCTTTCCAGACCACGCTTCCAAAGGTGTCTTTCCCAAGAGCACCGAAGTGAGAGATCTATTAATTAGATAACATGTTGTAGCTACAATCTCAGTCCAGAACTTCTATTCTAGACCAACACTACTCAACATACTTCTCGCCCTTTCCATCAATGTTCTATTCATCCTTTCTACAACTCCATTTTGTTGTGGAGTGTAAGGAATTGTTTTATACCATTTAAGTCCATGACCCTTGCAAAACTTATCAAAATCTGGTAAACAAAACTCACCACCATTATCTGTCCTCAAACACTTAATTTTCCTACCAATCTAATTTTCAACCAAGGTTTTAAATTCCTTAGACCGACTAAAAACTTTAGTTTTACTTCTGACAAAATAAATAAATGTCCTTCTTGAATAATCATCTATGAGCAAAACAAAATACATTAACTAGACTAAATACATTAGCATGAATATAATCCAAAATTCCATAAGATTTATGAGGACTAGAATAAAATGAAACATGATGTTACTTTCCATATATGCAATGTTCACAAAAATCAAACTCAAGATTACAATCATCAAGCCCTTCTACCAAGATTTTATTTTTCAAGACTTTTAAGACTTTTCCACCAATGTAGCCTAGCCTCTGATGCCACAACATTATTTTTTTTTGTTAGGAGCTTCATCTCCAAAGAGTTTGCACCCTTAGGAATAACACTTCCTTTCTCTACATGATCAAATTTACTTGACTTTGCAAAAACACTATTACATTATACTACATATGCATCCACCTTATATAGAGTGCCAATTCTCGAACCCTTAGCTAGCACCATAAAGCCTCTATTCATTCTACAAACACCATTCAAGAAAGAGACTTGCACACCAACATCATTAAGCTTACTTACAGAAAGTAAATTTCAAGCCAGACCTGGTATATGCATCACATCATTGATTCCATTCACTCGTCCATCAGGAAACTAAATTCTGACTCTTCCACGGCCTACAATTTCTAGGTGAGAATCATCAGCTAGATACACCCTTCTACCAGCATACTTTTTATACTTTGAGAACCAATCTCTATGAGAGGTCATGTGAAAGGATGCACCCGATTCAATCATTCAAACATCATATGATGCCTGAGTCACCAAGGCTACTATGAAGGCATCTACATAGCTCTAAGAAGATTCATTATTAAAAGAATTATTGTTTTTCTTATTCTTCTTCTTCTCTTCTTTACAATCATTTTGGATGTGTCCAGTCTACCCACAATTTCAGCATTTCACCTTGGACTTTTTACCAGGAGAATTTGATCTCCCCTCTGACTTGGATTTAGACTTCTTACCTTTCTTCTTACCTTTCTCCTTTGATCTACCTTGAACAACAAGGACCTCCTTGTCCATCTTAGAAGATTTCCTTCGCATTTCCTTTGACAGTAGTGAAGCAACCACATAATCCATCTTCAAAGTGATTGTTGTACTCCCAATAGCCATTACCAGGTGATTCCATGTGTTAGGCAATGAACATAATAGGATCATGCAATGATCCTCATCATCTATCTTCACACCAACATACCCCAAATAAGCAATGATCATGTTAAACACATTCAAATGATATGCAACAAACTCTCCTTCCTCCATCTTCAAAGAATATAGCTTCTTCATCAAAAAATAACTTATTTACCAAATATTTCTATTGATAAATGTCACCAAGATTCTTCCACAAAAGTTTCACTATCTTCTCTTCATGGACATTCAAGTGAACTGAATCAGCTAAGCATAGTCTGATTAGACCCTTGGCTTTCTGGTCCATTGTATCCCAGTCATCTTGTGAGGTTACTGATGGTTTATTAGAGGACACTATCAATAACTCTTGGTCCATGAGAAAATATTCCATCTTGAGTTTCCACAACTCAAAATTTCCACAACTCAAAATTTCCACCGTTGAACATCTCAATCTCTATTCTTCTAGATGTGCTCTCCGTCTTAAATCTGTAATACATTTATAAACTAGATTTCTTTGCAAAACTCCCACTGAACAAGATCAGCACAAAAAACCCATCTTACCAACAAGGACAACAAAGCTGGCCAAGCTCTGATACCAACTAAAAGGAAAGCAAAGTGTGGAAAATGCCTTCCTAATACTAATCTTCAGGAGAGAGATATAGAGATTTATAAAACTTTGCAATTATAGTTCATTTAAGATGCACAAACAAGAATAACAAAATAGACAATAAAGAATGAACACTAGATTTTATGTGGGAAAACCCTCTCAGGAAAAACACCCACACACCAATGCAAACATCTCTTGTATTACAGTAAAACGTAAATTACATACAAGTCACAGAGCTATGCTCTCTCAGGTGTCGATTCACAAAACAAATCTAGTAGCATTACAATACAATTCACTCTAGATTATCCTTCAACTCAATGCACCACTACATTCAATTACAGACTTCACAAGCATTGTCATTTCAACTTCCATACCAAACAAATGGTTGCTAGCCAACTCAACCATTGATGCCTTCTTCCTCATTTAGAGTCATATTGGAATATCAAAGGGACAAGAAACCATGTCTTTTCAAATCCACACTACCACCCTGATACGTATATCCCTCCACCACAGTCATCTTAGACTAACCTTTGTGGGATGGTGGGATCTATACCTCACCACCGCAAGCCCATTGCAATCCACTTCACATGCTATCGTGGGGCTATGGTATGGCTCATGTTTGTTGTTTTAAATTCCCAACATGATCTCAAGAAAATAGATCTATAAAATAGCCATTTCTAATAACTGAAATGTTTTGAGGGATTGGCCAACAAACAAGAAATGGGGTTTCAATCACTTTTCCTCTGCACTTTAGGCTCTGCAAGACCGAGGGTGTTCCTTTATTGTTTGGAACAAACAAAATAGCATTTATTCAAATGAGGGGGGTGTGTCGCTAAATACTTTCTCCAAACATTGTTTTGTAAAAATAGATATGTTCCTTCTAGAATGCTTAAAGAATTTCTGATAGAGTAAAGTAATGGGCTAGATTTTTAAGCTTTGACCTAATTCTTTGTAGAGGAACATGTAAATAAAATAGCACCTAACCTATAGGTGGAAGGGAAAATGTTTTGATATTTTAAATGATGAGGATGATCGAGGGGGTCTAAACATAGTGTGGCATCATAAAATAGATTAGTGCCTATCCCAAGGGTCATAGAATCAAAAAATTGATAAAAAATCAAAAGAACTATTATACAATTAATCTTAGTTTACTATAAAGATAGAATAATTCCTTACATTAAAAGTATCTTACTAGTTTTAGAGTTAACCATGCTTAGTTATCCCTATATACCAGGACTTCATTCAATATTCTCTTGCAGCCATTATTTTACTACTTGAGTAAATGCCACCAAGAGAATATACAAACACAGGAAAGACTGTGATGATGAATATATTGATCATTAATCAAATTTGCATTCATAAATGTAATAAAGTGTACATCAGTAGGAGATAGTATACTTTAAAACTCAACATTAACTTGTAAATTAAACTGTATAATGAACTACAAGATAACTTCTACAATTTTATCAACAATTTCGAAACTCAAAATGAAGACTTGAAAATAGACGACTAATATTTATTTCAAAAAACTAACTATATACAACTCCTCCATGATTAGATTGATTTCATACTTTAGACTGAGTCTGGAAGACATGACCTTGAACCAATACTTTTTAATGAGCCCTGAATTCTCTTTTATAAAACAAGGGAGCAGACAAGCTATAGGCTTCAAGAAAAAAATAAGCCACAATTTTGTTTAACTAGAAGATGAAGCTGCAACAAGATGCTGGTGTAACCATATCCCAGTCACAGATAGGTGCCCTTGTAACAAAAATACCCTTACATGCTAAGGCACCTACTTTTAAACTGTGTGCTCTTTAACTTTTTGGTGGGGAATGGACCTAAGCGTGTGTTGATGGTTGAGACATTGTAGGAGGCCGTTGGAGCCAGGAACTCCTCAAATACCATCAAATTGCTTGATAAGAGCATTCACTACTCTTCCTATCCAAGCCGTGCACCAAAGAATGAGAAAACATGCATGGAACAACATCAAAAGGAAAACCAGGAAGCCTAAACCTCGTTCACTATTTCCAGATTTCTTTGCACAAGTGTGACTCTTCACTTCTAGTTAGGAGGTTTCCAACCTCCACAACTAGGTAGAAACTTGAAGAATCCACACATGGCTGACTTTAGCGGTGCTGGAAGTCAAGCCAAGAAAACAATAGCACCAACAATAATTCTTTCTCCTTCCTTTATCTGTATCATCCTGGTGGGCAGTCTCCTTAAACCTAGAGTTAAAGCTCTCTTAGGAAATGTAGATGTAAGGGAGGGGTAGAGGAAGCTATGAAGCCTCTCTACCCTAGAATATGATCTGCCAACTCACAAAAATAAGGAATTTCTAGAGCCAGGAGATTAGCCCTTAGGGACCACTATCAGATGAGATAAAAGATGGGAGAAGAAATTACAGAGGCTCAATGGATGCTACTACTATTCCCTAATTTTCCCTACACCACCTATTCCATAGAAAGAAAACTCTGAGTCTCCTAATTTTGTAAGGGCATATTAATAACCATGAGAATAGGGAGGAGAATCCAATAGAACAAGGGAGAAAAAAGAACATAAAGGAACCGGGGAAGGCCATATTGTCAGCACGTTTAAGCAATGTCGGAGGAAACAATAGCAATAACCTATTTATAGAAACTCTGGGATATCTCGTACACATTCGCACATCTTTGGTTCAAGAAATTCTAGTCATTTCAGAGCATTTCTGTCATAAATGGAAATCTCTTGAATATTACCAAAATGAATAGAAAGATATAATTCCATAATTCTACTTAACTGAAAACATCACTTCTTGTATTGAAGATGCCAGGTCAAGTGTCTCAATTTCATCATTTTATCTCTATCATCATACCAAAATTCATCACATAGTAGATGAAATGTCATTTCTCATAGAAGGATGGATTTCCAAAGGTTGATCCTACATAAACCCATCTTTTAGTTAGTAAATTCCCTCGTAGTGGTGGTGACAGAGACTCTGCACATGCCTGAGACATTAAATTCTGCAATGAGTTATCATCAGATCCTGTGCCAACACATCCCTCCATTAATTTTTTAAATCTGAGCCATCGATCAGGATCTTAGCTGGCTTGAATCAGCGATGCTGATTTGGTCTATTATCTAGAAGGAGAGTGTGGTTTGTTCCTTCCCAATAATAGACGGCCACTTGGACAGCCTTCTTAACTGTGATCCTGAGAAAATACCCCTTAACTAGTATAGTTAGGACACTATATGCAGTTCCGCACTCAAAAGAAATGGTAGAAGATTTGATCTTAGTGGAATGGCGGAGAACCATTGGATCAACTGCATGTAAATGGGACAACTCCCAAAAAGTAATCATCGGTCCTTAAGATTTTGACACGTTATGATGTTATCTTTTAAAGCACAAATCTCATCATCTAGAGGCCACGTGTCATGTTTATGTCCTTCCATGACTGTTTAGAGGGACCCTTTCATGAATCATGGTGGAACATAAAAAATTATAGAAAAAGCCACCTTATAGTGCCCAAGACCCACCACTTTCCTTTCCTTTTAACTAAAGATGGTTTTTGGCCAGTTGTCATCCTTACCGTGATTCTACAAGTGCCTTCTTTGTCAATATATTAATGCTGGCGGATTGGCAAAAACGAATTCATAATCGCTACCTGTCAAAAAAGAGTTAATGGGATTAGACCTTGGTATATATCTTTTAAAACATCCTTCACCTACTAGGAAAAAGGGGCCATTGGGTCATTTATTTGAAAATGAAGGTTTTTAGGCATGGTCTGGAGGTGGTGAATATATGGCAAGGGGTTGGTCAAACAATGTTTTGGATGGCATAAGGAAGCAACTTAAAAGCTTGAGAAACAGGTGATAGGCGGTCAACATGAAAACATAATGAATGTGACTTCCAATGTTACTTGGCACAAGGGTTTAGGGTTTAAGGGATTTTACTTAGAATACCTATTTGTAGTATGCAAAAAACCTAGGCCAGAGATTCCTAACCTAATGAAATAAACCTATGGATTAAAATACCAGAGCTATGGAAAAATTTTATATGGTTCCATCAGTGGCTCTAGTTGGGGATGTCTGTTTAGTCTGAATAGGGTGAGATCACATAAAAACTCTGGAGGAGCAAACTAGACACATAATAGCCCCAGGCCATTATGCAAAGAAAAAGTAGAGCATGCCTCTGTCAAATATTCTATTTTCTAGTGACTTCATTAGGCTATTTCTAAAACCTTCATTGTAATCCATCTTACTTTTGACATGGATGTTAGGATAGTTCATATGACAACTACATCCATCCTCTTCAAAATCTCCCTAGCTGTTCTAAATTAATGGTGATTGAAATATATTGTCATTAAAAAGAGGATCAGCCCATGGTTTAGTCACATCCATGTTGAAAACAATGCAAATAACTAAGAGGGGGGTGAATCGGTTATCTTATAACTTTTTCTTATTTTTACTTTCTTTTCTTATCTTAACATTTAGTGCTATATCAAAACATGAAAGAAAAGGCAACCATAAGAACTGAAAATAGAATTAACACATAACACAAGGATTTTTACATGGAAACCCTGCTAAGGGAAAAACCATGGGGTGACTAACCCAAGAATGTATTCTCTGTTAAAAGAATAAAGAGTACAAATTTGGCACTTGCCAATTATGGCTTACTGCCTGAGCACACTACTCACAAGAGGCCCACTACCTAGAAGAGACTCACTATCTACAAATGATTACAGATGATACTAAGGCATTTGAACTGATGAACAACATCTACACATGCAGGAATTCAGTTCTGGTTAGGTACTGTATACTGATCTAACACATTTCATTCTTCCTTTGTTCAATATCACTCTTCAGTCATATTCTAGATTCAGATCTTTGTTTTTTGCACTTCCTATTTTTCTTTCACTTTACCACACATAGATGTCCCACAAGCTTGAAAGCATCGAGTATATATATCCACATCAAGGATTTCCACTAACTTCATAGTCGGCAACAAGAACACTTCAGATATTTGCAAGTTTCTATTCTGTTGGCTGAATCCTTGCTTGGTTGATGATGCGCATCAAAAAATTAGACATAGAAGTCATTACTCATGTTAGCCAATAGTATATAATGCCACAAATTGCTTGATCAATACCTTTTATACATCTGGATTGAAGTCTGGTACTCTGTCTATCAATTCTTCCTCTATTTTCTCTGTCTGACTGGAACCCAACACACATAAGCTCATATCTTTTTCATGCTTTATCACCAAAGGTTAAATCTCTAGAATACAATAGTCATGATACCCTTATTGACTTGTCCAAGTTTGCAACTTACTGAGTTACACCATCTGAGAGATCCAGACCTGATTGTTAGACCATGTTGCATACTCTCTTTTTATCCACCAGACCAAAATAATCTTCACTCTAACTTCTGGTATAGGCATATTATGTACTATGGATGTGTAGAATAGACTTTGTTGCCATCAATGACAACACTTATGAAGCCACATAGTGTCTCTTTCCAACAATCTCCCCCTTTGGCATTGATGGCAACACTTAGTGAAAAATGGCTAAGTGTCACAGTAACTCCCCCTTTGCTTGTGCTTTGTTTCTTTACACTCCTTTACAAGAGCCCCCCCTTTATTGAATTCCTCATTTTTCACTACTTTTCACTCCCCCTTTGACATCAATGGTAAAGGGTGGAATCTGCATACCAAAATTGTGTAGAAAGTATTATATACATGGCCGCATATGTATATATAAATCATATATTATACTTACTTATACTTAAATATATCCGCAAAGCTTGTCTTCAACTGTACAATTTTTGTGGCCCAACTACTCTTCATTCTATCCAAAATGGAGATGTGTCCACTTAACAAAAATGCATATGCTTCTGCCCTGTTCAAATTTGTTGGATTACTGGTCCGGGTTGTACTTTGAGCATCTGTTAAAGCATCATGCAATACTTCTAACTTAGGAAGGATTATTACACTGAGTTCACCCATTCTGTCCATCAGATGCCTCTTCTCCTTAGCTAGTTTCTTTATCTCATTTATGATAACAACTACTTGACATTCTTGATTCACCAGGGAGATGGTAAGAGGATCAAAATTCTGAGACAGGTTTAGCAACTTTTCTTCTTGTTCTTTCATCTTCTTTTCGATATCTTGAAACTTCAGGCCAAGATAAACAAAATTTATATATAGCTCCTCCATCCTCAAGAGTGTTTTCAATGCTCTTTATTCCAATGTCTAAGGTTCTTCTATCATTGTTAATTAGTCCTTGTACCTCACTGAACCTTTTTGCATAGAACTCTTTCCAGACTTTAGTTTCTGTCAATTTTTCATGAGATTCAAAATGAGAATTGATAGAATTAACCAAGTTTTTCAAGTTACCAGATGGAGAGGTAGATGCATCCTTTTGATATGTAGGCATGATCTTCTCTAATACACCAGATGCAATATTCAATAGTTCACTGTCTTCCATATGTGATTTTAGAATTTTCTCTTTTGCTTTGGCTTGAGCAAAAGATGCTACTTTCATTATTTGAACTGGAAAGAGAGAGTCAAAATTTAGTGGCTGTTGAATCAACTCAGGTTCATCTAGCTCCATCATTTCTTTGTCCAGGAAATTCTGTATTGTCTCTGTAGTGTCTCTTGCTAGTGATTTAGACATTTTTCCTTTAGAGATATCAGGACTGACTGGTTTGGATAAGTCATTACCAACCTTTTCTGCTTGTTCTTCTTCTTTTACCTTATCCTCTTTTCCTTGATTCTTCTTCTCTTCTTCTCTTCCTTCTCCTTCTTCTTCAGTGCTCAGAAGATTTGTCTTGGCAACTATGGGATCCAGAGGAGTGACATTAGCAGGGTTTATTGCTTTGTGAACTTCCTCTTCCAGAACAGAGGAGTCTAAGTCCTCAGATTTCTCATCTATTTTCTTTAATCCTTCGACATCCTAGTCAGAGAATTCTTCATTGATTACCATTAATCCTTCAACATCCATTGTAGAAGGTTCTTCATCTATTTCCTCTACAATAGGAAGATTAAGTCTCTTCAAAGCATTCTAGAGAATTTCTTTTGTTTCATTTGCTATTTGATCAGTTTCTCCAAGCATGAGTTTATTCATTCGAGACTTGCTCCAGAAATCATCTTTACAATCCTTGAAAACCATGTTCATTTGTTTTGTAGTGTTAGAAGGACATAGCTGTATCACTATCTACTGTTAGATCTCCAAGTATTTTGCCTTTGCATTCTCTTTTCTTTGGTCCAATACTTCTTCTAGGCTTTTGGGAATTAATGAAATTATCTCAATGAATGCTTTGTTATAGATATTCAAATACCTAACAGTTGCCTCCCCAAGTATTCTCTTGTCTGCATTATTGTATTCATCATAAAATTCTATTACTGGCTATAGGTTTCCATCCACAGTGACTGCCTTAATGATGTCTTCAATTGAGAGAGTGGGTTTCTCAACAAATTCCTCTATTTTCTCTTCCTCATTTCTGCTATCAGAGGACTTCCCGGAAGTTCTTTTCTTCTTCATTTTCTTGATTTCCTCATCTGATTCTGTCTCTTCATCATCCTTTTGGCTCACATATGTCCTTATGGCTTTGGTCTTCATTCTCTTTTCTTCTTTTCCGGATGGCATGACTTCTGGTTTGATAGTATTTGAGCTTTTAGGAGTGACAAGAATAGAACTCTCAGAAGATCTAGTCTGGGAGGAGGCTTGCACTGGAATGCTTTTTTTTGCTTCTTGTCTTTCTTTTTCTGCCTTCTCCATTTTCTCTCTATTGGCATCTACTACCTCCTTTGATATGCCAAATCTTTTGGAAAGTTCTTCAACTTCCTTTCTTACTTTTCTCTTTATCTCAGGCTACCTTAATTCAACGTGTATTTTTATGCTTAGCTCTTCAAAGGTGCCAAACCTTTCTACTCTAGTGTCCTTTGGTTGGCTCAGCAAGTGTTGAATATGTACCTCCAAAATGTTTTCATCGACATCATATCCCATGGGCATTATCCACATAGTTCTTGGCTCAACTGCCTCCATTAGGCATTGATCAATGTCAACCATGAAGTAGACTGTGTCTTTGTATTTCTCAACTATTGATTGTGGTATTCTCTCTTTGGAATGCATCATGCTTTGGAAATTCTTGAAGTAACCCTAGAGGGCTAAGTTTTGGGCTTGAGCATCACCAAGTCCATGCATGTAATCTCTAATTTGAATTGCAATGGGTTTATCATTTTGCCAGACCCAACCCTTTGATCCAGGCAGCTCATTCATATAGTAGAAAAATAGACAGTATTAGACTACCATATTTGAAAGAGTTTTTCTCATCTTTCCTGATTTTCTGTAAGTTTTCCATCAGCTGACTCAGTAGAAGCTCACATAGATCATAATCTACATCTTCCTTTAACATTTGATATGCAACATAGATTGTTGTACCAGACACAAAATTCTCCCTGCTCAAGTGGTAGATTTTGTAGCCAATTATCATTGAAGAAAACTTGACATCTAGATCTGTGATGTCATTTATAGTCATTGATCTTTTGTTAAATTTTGATCCGGTGGCTTCAGTTACCATTTGGTTCTTCATATATTTGAGTGTGGGTAACCCACTAGATGAATGCAGTCCGGTCACATCCCTGATGGCATCTTTGGTTATCTTGAATGGCCTCATTAGCCACGTAAAATTTTCATGCATCCTACTTAGAACATACTGGACCTAATCATCTTCTGCAAAAGATGGAAAATGTATGCAATGTTTGAAGTGTTTGTCCCTTAGGGTCTTGAATTTAGGTCTGAGTTCAAAATTCTCATCTATTAATTATTTTTGATAAATGTCAATCAATTTTGAGTCTCCAAAATCTTTGATGTTTGCATGGATATAAACCCTAATATCTTCTACATGCAATACACCATGCAGAATACTAGAAAACACATCCAATGGATCAACTTCTAGTGAGTTGTAAGGGTGTTTCTTGAATTTTGGTCTCAGCCTTTTAGAGATATTAACAACCATTGGAGTAGCCATTCTAGCAAAGAAATATAGAGAAAATTTGTAGAAGGGAAGTACCTTTTCATGCCTTAGGGTTTGAAGCAGATGTCGAAGCAATTTTTTTATTTGAATTCAATCTTCATCTTGAACACGAGTAAACTATATGATCTCTTCTCAGAGCTCTTCTTTCTTCTTTGTGAGTGCAAGTGTGTAAATAATGAGTGAAATAACCCTTTTATCTTTTCACAAAACCTAATTCCCTTTTGTAATAAATGCACAACTTTTAAGCCATCCGGTAACCCTGCTTCTCAAGTGAGCTTTTCCTGAATCGTCTTACAGATCTTCAAACTAGTACCTTAGTGTGTTGGTAACACCTAGGTGTCTTAAAGACTTTCCTCTAAATTCGTAGATCAGAGTATTATATTTGCAGATCAAACTGGGTCAATTTGTATTGCTCCGTTAATACTAGATGGTTGCCAGAACCGAATCTTCTCAAGTGGTCATAAACCTTGTGAAACTTCATGCAGACCTCTCACATTCTGACTAAAAGTTCTTTGGGGGATTTTATAGGAACCCTTTAATCCGTAACATCAGATGTTTACTCAATGTGCCTAATTTAGGCACTTACCAACTGGCTGGGGGAAAATAATTTTCTTTGTAGCTCCTCCTGAGCCAGAGCTCACCTTTTAGTTTCCAAAAGGATTATCAACACCAGATTCTAGTGCGGATCCATCTCCAATACTCATTGTAATCTTCTTTACCCAAATCTTGCTCATCTCCTTTAGTACTTCATCCACATTTACTTTACCTTTTCATTTATCTTGTTTCTGATTAAGTTCCACTGGACCTTTTCTATTTTGATTTCTACTTCTATAGAATCTAGCTATATGACTGGATCTATTGCAATTATAACACACAACATTTTTTTTCTTATTTGAATGATATCCTCTTGATCTATACTCATTAGCCATATGTCCAATTCTATTGCATACAAAGCATCTACCATTGAATGAATTGTTCATTTGCATATTTCTACATTCATGAGATTTGTGACCATACCTTTTGCAACTGAAATATTGACCAGAGAAGGATGGATTGATTTGATTCATTCTGTTTCTACATTAAATTGCTTTATGACCAAATTTGTTGCAATTGAAGTAGTAACCATTGAAATATGGATATCTTTGAGCATTTGGTTGCCTTACAAGAGGTCTTCTAGGCCCATTTCTTTGATTTCCTGATCCAAAGTTCTTTTGACCAGATCCAGAGCTTTCACCTTTCTCATATCCTAAGCCATGCTTATCATCTACCCTCTTTTGACTTTCAAGAAGAAATTCAAGTTGGGCTAAGCTTATCTTGAATTTTTCTTTGTATTCATTTGTAGATTGAAGATCTTGTTTAAGAGTGTCTATCTGGTTCTCAAGTTGTTCTTCATTGTCTCTAACTTCTTTAAGATCAGATTCAAGATGCCTAATTATTCTATCCATTTTGTGGTAGTCCTCTATTTTCTCCTTGAGGGATTGTTTTAGGTTATCTTCAATCTTTCTCTTTTCTTCAATTTCTTGGGTGAATTTCATAACCCCTGATTCCATTTCATGTCTTATCATAATGACTTATTTTGATAGCTTTTCACATAGCTTATTTTTCTCAATCAGCGCCTCGTCAGTATTATTGTCTTCATTATGATTTACTAATTTTTGGAGTAGTTGCTTTCTCTTTTTCACAGAATTATTGAGTTTTTCTTTTAGCTCATTTATGAAATCATTAGCTTCCTTGAGTCTTTCTCTCAAATTATTGACCTCAAAGTGGGATTGTTCAAGATCATCTAGGGCAAACTGAAGTTGTTCTTTCATACCATATGCATCCATTGAGATTCCTAGATCTTCCTCAAGTTGTTAGGCTTGTTCAGAGGAACTGGTTCTGATACCAGTTGTTGAAAACAATGAGGATAACTGAGAGGGGGGGTGAATTAGTTATCTTATAACTTTTCTTATTTTTACTTTCTTTTCTTATCTTAACATTTAGTGCTATATCAAAACATGAAAGCAAAGGCAACCATAAGAACTGAAAATGGAATTAACACATAACACAAGGATTTTTAAGTGGAAACCCTACTAAGGGAAAAACCACAAGGTGACTAACCTAAGATTGTAATCTCTATTAAAAGAATAAAGAGTAAAAATTTGACACTTGCCAATTAGGGCTTACTGCCCGAGCACACTGCTCACAACAGGCCCATTGCCTACAAGATTCTCACTATCTACAAATGCTTACAGATGATACCAAGGTGTTTGAACTAATGAGCAATATCTACACATGCAGGAATTTAGTTTCAGTTAGGCACTGTATACTGATCTACAACATTTCATTCTTCCTTTGCTCAATATCACTCTTCAGTCATATCTCAGATTCATATCTTTATTTTTCTCACTTCTTCCTATTTTTCTTTCACTTTACCACACATATATGTCTCACAAGCTTGAAAGCATTGAGTATATATATATATACATCAAGGATTTCCACTAACTTCATAGTCAGCAACAAGAACACTTCAGATATTTGCAAGTTTCTATTCTATCAGCTGAATCCTTGCTTGGTTGATGATGCACATCAAAAACATAGACATAGAAGTCATTACTCATGTCGGCCAATAGTGTATAATACCACAAATTACTTGATCAATATCTTTTATACATCCAGAATGAAGTCTGGTACTCTGTATATCAGTTCTTCCTCTATCTACTCTGTCTGACTAGAACCCAGCACACAAAAGCTCATATCTTTTTCATGCTTTCTCATCAGAGTCTAAATCTCTAGAATACAATAGTCATGATACCCTTCTTGACTTGTCCAAGTTTGCAACTTACTGAGTTACACCATCTCAGAGATCCGGACCTGATTGTCAGACCATGTTGTATACTCCATTTTTGTCCACCTGACCAAAACAATCTTCACTTTGACTTCCAGTATAGGCATATTATGTATTGCGGATGTGTAGAATAGACTTTATTTCCATCAATGACAACACTTATTAAGCCACACAATGAATCTTGTCAACAATCCAACCAACTAAAATAACTATCATTTTGTAATTGGTAGTCTTTGTATATATCTGGGAAATGAAAGCATTCATAATCCATTTAATAATTGGTACCAAGGAGATCTTCCTTCTTTATTGAGTTAGTGTCAAAACTGAAACAATCATACTCAATCTTTTCCTTAATGTTGGACACTCTAATGTTATTTTATAGCATTTGACCTGGCAATTCAACTTGATGAAGAGTAGGGGATAGGGAAGCATCACTAGAACGAACATCTGAATCTTGATCCATTAATGAGGTGCTTGTGTCCTCAAATACTTTTGCATATGAGCTAATGTTAGTTCATGCTTCCCCTAAATGTTGGCCTCTAAAGGGTATTCTTCAAAGAGTGGATTATTTCTATACCCATAAGGCTCAACACTTCTTATTTCTGATGAATCTAAAGGCTCATCATAAAGCGGGTTATCTCTTATATGCATTGTGTTCATACATTCTTCAATATCATTGTCTTGATAGCCTATATCATCATCTGACTCAAAGTTTACACAACTCTAATATGAACATTCTGATAACTGCTCATCACTTTTTGTACTATTGGTAGAAACCAATCTCACCTGATATTCAAGCTCAAAACTAGTTGATTCTCTAGGAGATGAAATTGTATTATTTGATATTAGATATACCTCTTCATAAATAGGGGAGACATCCTCAAATTTTGCTACACATTCATAGGACAAAGGAACCTCCTCATTTAATGCTTCATTATGTGCCTAAGTATCAACTATCTTATGAGTTTCTCTATAGGGATTTGGGGATATCCTTTCATCCTGACAAAAAGGGGAAAAATGAGCAATGGGATTATACAGACTTTGAATTCCACCATTCTAATCACAAACCCTACCCCTTTCTGTATTTTTCACATATTGAGTCCCATGTATTGATTGATTTGATATGATCTTATTTGAACTATCCTGCTTACTTCCCTCTTGGCAAATGAGAACACAATTGGATCCATTCTTCTTTTCATAGCTACTTTCCATAAACTCACAATCCTTTACCATTGCATGTTTTAAATTATTTTCCATATTCATGGCAAAATAATATGCTTGCCTCATAGTAGTAGGGTCTCTATCTCTCAGTAGATAACTATCTTCTTTATTGAATGCACCTAGATATATGATTAAACACATAGCCTCATTAGGTCTAGTCTTTTCAGGGATATCCCTTATTGTTTTAGAAAATCTTAAGTTAAAAGCTGGGATTGATTCCTCATTTTCTTTCTCAATCTAAATGAGCTTTCTAATCAACAAACTAACATCTATTCTTTCACCAAACTGGTCGATAAAAGCAATTTTCAAATCTTACCAAGAAAAGATAAACTTCTTGGGCAAACACACAAACCAATCTCTATCTTCTCCTTTAAGGATTTGAACAAACAATTTTATGACTACATCCTCATGATCTATTTCACAATCTCCCATTAAGTCAAAATTCTTGTAAATGGTTGCTAGCTGTTTTGGATCTGTCATTATTAAACTTTGATATTTGACCCCTAACTTCATTAGGAACATGGTTTAGAAACCCACAAATATTACTAAAATTAATAGCCTTATACATTTCCATGAAAAATCCACCATGGTAAAAGAAATGTGATTGTTGGGCACACATTTTAAACTACTTAGTCTTTAGAGAATGTAATCCTTTTCTCCTATCTGCTGGTATATAGACTGAAATAATTTAGAATTTTTTTTTCAAGATTTGTAAAATACCTGAAAAGAACTTTGCTACTAGTGTAATTTTTGTTTTGATTTATGAAAATCAAGAACACTAGACTGATTTACCAGGTTTCTTCTTTCATAGAGTCACCACCTCTGCACATAGAGGAATAAACATTCAAATCATATTGCTTCCTTCTAAAATCAACTTCGGTTCTAAATCTTGTTCCACAATAGAGTCATGTAAAATATCTTGGCACATAAAATCTATGTAGCAGGATCATATATATATCTCAACTATGAATGAAAATAGTAGAGTCAACATCCTTTTCTTCTAAGCAACATAACAATTTCAGCTCTGACTCTTTAATAAATATGGGGATTTAATTGAGCTAAGACATTAGGATAAGACAGTTTTATCTTTAATGTCACTAGTAGAGTTACCAATTTATTGGTTGTTTTAAATTCATAACCTAATCTCAAGAAAATAGATCTATAAAATAACCATTTCTAATAACTGATCTATCTTGAGGGATTGGCCAACGAACAAGAAATGGGGTTTCAATCCCTTTTCCTGTACACTTTAGGCTCTACAAGACTAAGGAGGGTGTTCCTTTATTGTTTGAAACAAACAAAACAACATTTATTCAAATGAGGGGGGTGTGTCCCTAAATACTTGATCCAAACACTGTTTTGTAAAAATAGATATGTTCCTTCTAGAATGCTTAAAGAATTTTAGATAGAGTAAAGTAATGGGCTAGATTCTTAAGCTTCGACCTAATTCTTTGTAGAGGAACATGTGAATAAAATAGCACCTAACCTATAGCTAGAAGGGAATATGTTTTGATATTTTAAATGATGAAGATGATCAAGGCTCAGTGTAAACATAGTGTGGCATCATAAAATAGATCAGTGCCTATCCCAAGGGTCATAGAGTCAAAAAACTCATAAAAACTCAAAAGAACTTTTATGTAATTAATCTCAGTTTACTGTAAAGATAGAATAATGCCTTACATTAAAAGTATCCTACTAGTTTTAGAGTTAACCATGCTTATTTATCCCTGTATACCAAGACTTCATTCAATATTCTCTTGCAACCATTATTTTACTACTTGAGCAAATGCCACCAGAAGAATATACAAACGCAAGAAAGACTGTGATGATGAATAAATTGTTCATTAATAAAATTTGTATTCATAAATGTAATAATGTGTACATGAGTAGGAGACAATATACTCTAAAACTCAACAATAACTTGTAAAGTAAACTGTTTAATGAATTACAAGATAACTTCTATAGTTTTATCAATAATTTTGAAACTCAAAATGAAGACTGGAAAACAAACGAATAATATTTATTTTAGAAAACTAACTATATACAACTCCTTAATGATCAAAATTATTTCACACTTCAGACAGAGTCTGGAAGACATGACCTCAAACCAATACTTTTTAATGAGCCCTAAATTCCCTTTTATAAAACATAGGAGTAGACAAGCTATAGGCTTCAAGATAAAAGAAGTTACAATTTTGTTTAACTAGAAGATGAAGCTGCAACAAGATGCAAGTGTAACTGTATCCTAGTTGGAGAGAGATGCCCTTGTAACAAAAATACCCTCACATGCTGAGGTACCTACTTTTGAACAGTATGCTCTTTGACTTTTTGGGAGGGAATAGAGCTAAGCATGTGTTGATGGTTGAGACATTGTTGGAGGCTGTTGGAGCCAGACACTCCTCAAATACCATCAAATTGCTTGATAAGAGCATTCACTACTCTGCATATCCAAGTTGCATGCCAAAGAATGAGAAAACATGTAAGGAACAATGTCAAAAGGAAACCTAGGAAGCTTGAACATCCTTCACTATTTCTAGATTTCTGTACACGGGTGTGACTCTTCACTTCTGGTTAGGAGGTTTCCAACCTCCACAGCCAGGTAGAAACTTGAAGAATCCACACATGGATAACTTTAGTAGTGCTAGAAGTCAAACCAAGAGAACAAGAGTAGCAACAACAATTATTTCTCCTTCCTTTATTTGTATCATCCTAGTGGGCAGTCTCCTTACATGTAGAGTTAAAACTCTCTTAGGAAAATTAGATGTAAGGGAGGGGTAGAGGAATCTATGAAGCCTCTCTACCCTAGAACATGATCTTCCAACTCACAGAAATAAGGAATTTATGGAGCCAGAAGATTAGCCCTTAGGGCCCACCGTCAGATGATATAAAAGATGGGAGAAGAAAATTACAAAGGCTCAATGGATGTTGCTACTAATCCCTAATTTTCCCTGCACCGCCTATTCCATAGAAAGAAAACTCCAAATCTCCTAATTTTGCAAGGGCATATTGATAACCATGAGAACATGGAGGAGAATCCAATAGAACAAGGGAGTAAAAAGAACATATAGGAATAGGGGAAGGCCATACTGTTAGTATGTTTAAGCAATGTAGGAGGCAACATTAGCAATCACCTATTTATAGAAACTTTGGGATATCTTTCACACATCTACACATCTTTGGTTCAATAAATTCAAGTCATTTCAAAGCATTTCTGCAATAAATGGAAATCTCTTGAATATTACCAAAATGAATAGAAATATATAATTCCATAATTCCACTTAACTAAAAACATCACTTCTTGTATTGAAGATGT
The DNA here is from genome assembly GCA_027924645.1 of Cunninghamia lanceolata. Lineage (NCBI taxonomy): Eukaryota > Viridiplantae > Streptophyta > Pinopsida > Cupressales > Cupressaceae > Cunninghamia > Cunninghamia lanceolata. The sequence goes on from BSBN01000829.1 coordinate 21,419,749, forward strand.
CAGGTCAGGTGTCTCGATTTCATCATTTTAGCTCTGTCATCATGCCAAAATTCATCACACAGCAGATGAAAGGTCATTTATGGTAGAAGCGTGGATTTTCAAAGGTTGATCTTGCATAGACCAATCTTTCAGTTAGTAAATTCCCTCATAGTGGTAGCAATGTAGACTTTGCACATGCCTTAGACATTAATTTCTGTAATGAGTTATCATCAGATCTAGTGCCAACACATCCCTCCATCAATTTTTTGAATATGAGCCGTCGTTCAAGATCTTAGCTGGCTTGAATCAATTGTACCGATTTGGTCTATTATGCAGGAGAGTGTGGTTTGTTCCTTCCCAATAATAGCTGGCCACTTGGATAACCTTCTTAACTATGATCCCAAGAAAACACCCCTTAAGTAGTATAGTTAGGACACTGTCCATAGTTTCGCACTCAAAAGATATGGTAGAAGATTTGATCTTAGCAAAACGGTGGAGAACTGTTGGATCAACTGCATGTAAATGGGACAACTCCCAAAAAGCAATCATCATTCCCTAGGATTTTGACATGTTATGATTTTATCTTTTAAAGCACAAATCCCATCATCTAGAGGCCACGTGTCATGTTTCTATCCTTTTGTGGCTATTTAGAGGGACCCTTTGATGAAGCATGGCAGAACATTAGAAATTATAGAAAAAGCCACCTCATAGCACCTGGGACCCACCACTTTCCTTTCCTTTTAACCGAAGACAGTTTCTAGCCAGCTGTCGTCCTTTCCATGGTTCTGCAGGTGCCTTCTTCATCAATATCTTAATGGTTGGAGATTTGTGGAAACAAATCCATAATCGCCACTTGTCAAAAAAGAGTTAGTGGGATCAGACCTTGGTATATATCTTTTAAAACATCCTTTGCCTACTAGGAAAAGGGCCACTGGGTCATTTTTTTTTTAAATGAAATTTTTTAAGCATGGGCCGGAGGTGGTGACTATATGGCAAGGGGCTAGTCAAATAACATTCTGGATGGCATAAGGAAGTAACTTAAAAGCTTGGGAAATAGGTGATAGGTAGTCAACATGAAAACATAATGAATGTGACTTCCAACATACTTGGCACAAGGGTTGAGCATTTAAGGGATTTTACTCAGAATACCTCTTTTTTAGTATGCAAAAACTCTAGGCCAGAGACTTGTAACCTGATGACATAAACCTGTGGATTAAAATACCAGAGCTATGGAAAAATTTTATATGGTTCCATCAGCTCGCATTACTGCAGGCAAGAGTCAGCCACTGTCATGGGGTGGTGGGGTAGGACTCTCCCACACTATTGTACAAGTAGATGAAGACCACCATGGGATGGTGGGTAACATCACCAGTCCACATCCCTCTTATTTGCACCTTGCGGTACTACAGTAAATTCATAAATACAAAACTTTGGAAGTCTAAGTTTGATGGCAACTGAGATAGGGTTTTAACAGTGAGTTTGAGACACACATTCTCAACATAAACAGTGTTGAATAATCACTTGAATAGTGACAATAATGAACAAAGAACCTGACAATGGTAAATATGATATGCAAAGATTTTAAAGATAATGAAAATAGTGAAAAGTAGTAAATAGTGTGAATAGTCCATAAGAGCTGACAATGGATAAAAGACACTAGATAATATATGAGCCATGAAAATCCTAAATAGTAGGTCACACAATATGCATGAGGAAGGTGCAAGGATCCTACAATGATGCAAATCCTTAGGGATCAAGAAAGAATTGTTTTATAGTAGAGTTGTAATGAAACCTTACAAATATTTGTATGCAAAGAGACCTTCAAGGACTCCATCATATAGAGATATTCAAGCATGTGAGTTGTAATGAAGGATAGGAAAGTGCAAAATTAGATTCATGACAGTCCACAAGGATGAAGAAATGCAAGATAGAGTCAAGAGCCTATTTGTGACAAGTATGAAGATTTGAATACAAAGTTTCCAAACTATCTATAAGCTACAAGGAGATTTGAAGAACCCTAGAAATGATGTTGAATAGATTTTTCATATTGATACAATATGGTGTTGAAAGAGTTCACAGATTCTGGTTAGAAGACCAAGGATGCATGTTTTGATAAGTTGTTAGAAAAAGTTGTAGGATATGTTATAACCTATTGGCAAAGTTTGATAAGGGCTACTTGTAGTTTTGTAAGGTTTGTGAATGATCTTGGTAGCCTCTTCTATATACAAGGTGAAGGAAAATAGTGAGATACCACACATTATACTTGAATTGAGTACAATATACAAGGGCATGGTGTAATGACCTCTCAAACTCCATGTTAGTTGATAAAAAGACCATTTCAATATATTTTAAACTATATACAAAGATATGCATGTTTGTTTCTGAGGTAATTTAAAGGTGTAAACTATGTTAAGGGTGTATGGTTATGCAGGTTGTCATTAGGTCTACTTGACCCAACCATTCAAATTGTCATTAGGTTTGCCCTAACATAACAAGTATGAAAGTTTGTCAAGTGTCTTGCTAACTATCTAAGATCCATAAACTTTAAAACCTCCTAAACCTTGAAACTATAGCTAAAACCCTAGCTAGGAGTTCATCATGTTTTTGAAGGATATGACCCAAAAAACAATTAGATGATGAGTAGAAATGGAGGTGCAAGATTGTAAGAGACTATCATCAAACTTTAAGGTTGTAGAAGAACATTTGTTTATATTAGGAGAATCATGGGATTCTAACATTTCTAATCTAGAAAAAGAGTGCCATTTCTTTTGGTATAGGTCTTCCTCTTTTGATGATTTCCTCATTAATGAGCACTCTGGATCAACCCACAACTATTCTACTCAAGATATATAGACAATACCAATTCTGAAGGACAAAACCATGATGGATGAAGACACTGTCCTTGACAATGAACATTAAAAAGTCACCATGGAGGGGGGAGAGGTTTTAAAAGGTTAACAAGCCTACATATGTGATCACAAAGGCTTGAAATAATATAGTTCATAAGGTATACAAAGATTTGATAACAAGTATGCAAGGGGGTCTGATAGAATAGTCTATGAAAGAGACAACATCAAAGAGTCCTGGGATTTTATTTACATAGATAGTGGCATGACTGTCATAGCTTCATTATACAAAAAATGAAGTAAAGTGATGGTTTTTAGGTAGAGTCAGTGCTTAAGAGGTGACTCCTTGACTATCTAGTAGTGAACAAAATCCATTTATGGATAGAGATGTAGAATAATGACTTGCACCTCTCTTATAGCAATGTGTCTTCTATTCGTGATGGCCTTGGCCTCCATTAACAAGTTTTAGGTTTCTGAGAATATCTTGGTATTAAAGTCTGGTTTAGCAATTGTTTTAGGTGTTCTTGAAGGAAGATAGTTCTCAAGATCCTAGAAGATGGGTTTTAAGAACAAATTAGGATAGTTGGGCAAAATGTCAAACCTTGAAGACTATGTGTGAAGACATGAACAAGAAGAGTAGTGACTCTGAATAATAAGACACATGAACAAAGGTATATAGGGGACAATATAAGAGTCAAGGCATAGTAATATCATGCATAGTAATAGAGATATTAGACAATGAAAAGGTCTAAATATAAAAACACAATGAGCCATCATAATGTAGGGCATATGGGTCTTGAAGGAAATGTTGTCAATATCAAGACATTGACAAGCATTATCTGAACATTGGAAAGGTAATAGAAAAACATTGACAGGGTAGTACACATCATCATCATGCATTTGACCATCCTAAGGAGGTCAAACCTAATAAACCATTCAAAATGAAAGCAGGTTGAAATACACAGTGGCCTAGAGAATGATGGAAAGATGGAGGCTTCCAGTCACTTTTAAAAGGCTATGAACTCAGTTTTATAATACCTACAAGCAATTTAGATCATGATAAAGACCCTATAGAGTTATCTGTTGCAAAAAGAAGTAGTTTTAGGGCATTAATTGACTGTTATGAGTAGTTTTAAGATTCCTAAATGGGATAGACTCTTTCCAAATGCCCTCCAAGAGTCCTGATGGCATCAAACACATCAAGAACACATGCATAAAGTGATAGGGTAGAGTAGAATAGATCATTTAGGTAGCCCTAAGGGAATAGTGGGTGGCTTGGATAGTAGTTGAGAAGATTTAGGGAGTCGTTTGGTCAATTTGAACACCTTCCAAGCATCTAGGAGACAAACAAGCATAAGGAGAGCTAGAAGAAATCAAACACCTCAAACCTCAATGCCTACTATGAGCTTTCAAGAAGTCAAATCAAGAATGGACTCTCCTTGGGCACTCAAATATGTTTGACTTAGCATAGGATGCACTTATTTATTCTTAGATAAGGTCCTAGATTCTCTCCAAAGTTGGGTTAGAGAAGTAGACACCTAGGGTAGGATTTTTGCAGTTCTTTTCTATTTTTGAAAATTGAGATGTAACTAAAAAAAACATAGTCAAGAACAACATTGTAACCTAGAAAAATATAAAAAGAATAGATTGTAATGTTATATTTATAGAAGAGAAGATAGTTTTTTAGACTTGTATCAGGTGATAGTGTACCTCTTGATTAATACAACAAGCATTTTTCCTTCTTAAATTTTCCATATTGTGTAAGAATTAGAAAATGATGGATATGGTTTTATGATATGTTGATATGTCCTCTATTTCATGTCTCACTTTTTTAAATGACTTCATGGATAAATATATATGAGTGTCGATTATGGTTTATGTTACAGGTTTAAATAGTCTATAGTCGTAAAAACATATGGTTTCCTTTAAAAAATGTTGAAACTTCAACTTTATCATGAAATACATATGCATAAGTATGTCAAACTAAGTTGTTGTCTAGTTTAGCTTGTTTATTGAACACAGTTGTATATGTAAGATAGCAATATAAGTCATATATATTTGGTGTATCACCCCCATTTCTAATTTTATACTTAGTTCAGCACTCTTTTTAACCCTTTTCTCAGTAAACATTCATAGTAAAATTTTGTTTAGGTGATCACATCAAGGGAACAAGCCCACTCTGGAGATTCACTCTACCTATAAGGTAACCCATGGACCTTGAAGTGTTTCAAGCCCTCTCAAGGGTGTATTCAAGTTTGACAATAGTTTTTGGCATGCCCAGTGGGACTATGAACTAATTTCAGTCTATTTTACTTCATTTCATCACTATTTTCTATATGTACAAGAGTGATTTCAACCTTTTGAGGTGGTATAATACATACTTAGCAACTCTGTAATCCTAGATATTAGAAGAGATTTAGTTCAAACAACTTATGAGAAGGATACAAACTAGGGGGAGTTTAGAAACATTTGATTATTTGTAGCTATCACCATTTAGAAGAAGATGAAGAATAGTTCAAAGAAGTCCTAGTACCTTAGTAAGAATCCACTTTACACCTCCCTTTGGTAGACTTCCTCCACATATTCCACTAAATCAGTCACCTTTGATTCCTATGGTTACACCTAGAAATCTAGCTTTTGTTCCATTTAACGGGGGTAGCCCATTGAATCTTGCACAACATGATGATATCCCCATGGCAGTTCTTAGAAGCTTATCCTTCTTTGCTGGGGAATACCAAACCACACCCATTAAACATATCAGGGATGTGGCCACTTTGTGTGCAATCCACAATATCACTATTGAAAATGTTGCAATCAGACTTTTGGCTGCCTCTTTGAAGGGAAAAGCACTACAATATTGGCTTAGGGATTTGGCAATGAATTCTATCAAGACATGGGACCAATTGAGTGATGCCTTATGCAAGCCATTCAAAGATAAATCAGACCACCTATCTTTGGTAGAATAGCTAACCACCATCAAAAGGGCTCCACAAGAGCATATGAAAAACTTCAACTTCCATTTCCAAAAGACATGGGACAGGACTCCATGAAGGGTAAGGCCTTCTGTTGAATATACATTCATTTATTTCTTAAGAGCTTTAAATCATGACATATCTATCATGATTCAATCTATGGGTGGGAGAACTCTCCCTAATGCATTTGATATATTCTATAAGGGCATGAAATAGCCTTATACAAGCTAGTAAGATTGTACCAAGGCCTCTAATTCTTATTTCCCATGAGTGCAACCTCCCATGCCATTGCAAATTCCCCCAATAGCTATTGTACTAGCATTAAACTACCAAGTGTCCACCAAAGAAAAGGTTTCTCTAGTCCAATATTTTGAGCTTCAAGAGATAAAAGGACTTCTACAAACATTTGGTAATGAGTTGGTTAACATTAAGAGGTAGAAAATACAAGCTTATAGACCTTACCAAGCACCTTACCAACCCAATCAGCCTAATAGACCTCCATATCAAGCCAATCCTCAAGGTTAAAGGCAAGTTTTTAATTCCACACCCTATCAACCTTTCAATCCAAATGCTGCCAACAAGAGAGCTAGTTCCTTTTCAAAACAACCTATTACAAGACTATGAATGGTGCTTCCCTTATAATCAACCCCATATCCAAGCCCCACATGTTCAAATTGAGTACTAAATCAGGCCCTCATCGTGCAAAATGCCTCTACTATTCCATAAAATGCATCACATGAAGCACATGAATAGAAGGGTACTCATCAAGAGTGTGTTCACAATAATGTTACTCTCATGAATTAGCAAGGAGAGGAATTTTGTGGGGCAAATCAACCACAAGGACAAAATTAGTCCTGCATTCCCATAATAGGTAATACAAGGGCCAAAAAGAGAGTTGTTGGTATGGACCACTAAGTTGATAAGGGACATACTTAGTCTTCTATAAGCTACCAACGTGTTGTTGGTCCATCTTCTACACTTACCATGCAAATACCACAAAGAAATCAGGTTGTGGCAAGCAAGGAGCAGCCTAGAAGCCAACCACAACCATTTCAAACACACATAGACACTCTTGTTCTTAAGGGATAGAAAAGGGTTAGTACAATCCCATTCAATATTTTGGAGCATATGAAAAAAGCAAATGTTAGTATGTCTATGTGGGACTCATTGTCCATTCCTAGGAAAAAAGACCTTTTGCAAACAACCATGTCTAACCTTAGCTTGTAAAATAAGCTTTCAAAAGACCAACCCAAAGTTGTACTCACCAATTATATAGCTCAACCTAAAGGTTGAAAGAAAACTAAATATGTAAAGACACCTCCATTTTATGTGTCCTTGGTCATTGGTCGGTACCTTGTTCATAACTGTATGATTGACTTAGGAGCAAGTAGCTTTGTGATGCCAAAACAAATAGTGGACAGACTTGGCCTAGCTTATGAACCACTTGCCAAAGGTGTAGTACAACTAGATGGGACAGCCATCAAGACTTTATGGGTCATCAATGTACTGAGTTTAACCCTACATTCCTACCCAAAATTTTCCATCCCATAAGATGTCTACATCATACACCTTCCACCATACTTTGCCTTGTGCCTATCCAGGGACTTCACTATAGAGATTGGTAGATACTTGTCCTTTGATTGGTCACACACGTTGTTTCAAACTAGGTACGACACTAAGGTGACAATAAAATCAGAAATAATTTTAAAAGACCACATTGATCCATATATCCCAAGTCTTATCAATGCAAACTTCACTGTTCTTGATAAAGAAGAAAACCTCGTTATCCAAGAACCTAACACTCCTATAACAGACATACCTAATTTACTATTCGATGAGTGGGCAGATGAAAATCATGAGGTTGATCCATACAAACAATTGGAAGAAGTAGGTCTTGGTATTCATTTGATGCATGAAGAATATTCAGCTATTGCTAACCTTGTGAAGAATGATAAACAATAGTGTGAACAATAGTACAATGAGGTTTGGCAAATGTTCATTGATGGATCAAGGAGAAAAGTTGGGGCTAGGTGGAGGTGCAATGTTGGTATCTCCTACCAATGAAGGTATTATATAGCGTTCATGTTTCATTTTAGTTGTACTAACAACACTGCTAAATATGAGGCCCTTATACATAGATTGCAATGGGCAAGAAAAAAGAAGATTGGCTACCTAAAAGTATTTGGGGATAGTGAGATTAAAGTGAATCAGGTAAGATATCTTCATGTTACCAAGAATGATTTACTAAAATATCATAAGCACAGAATATGGGACATTATAGAATAATTTGATACTTTAACGTGATCTCCATCCCAAGGGTAAAGAACAAACATGCAGATAGGTTGGCTACAATAGGAGCCTTGTTTTATGTTCAAGTGAAATCATTAATAAGAAGGAGTAGCATGTCAATGTGGTGGTAATGCATTCTATCCCAGATAATCACGCTCATTGGAAAGTTTTTGATAGTGATTCGAAGATCATTAATTTCTTGCAAGAGGAAGCTAAGTTCTTAGCTAGAAACCAAGATAGATTGGAACAATAATATGAGGATCAAATTATATAGCTAAAATCCAACAAGTTGCCAAGAGGTTTGGTCACATTAGAGTCTATCTTAAACATGGATGATCAAGTGAGAAAATAAAAGGCCAGCATGACATTCAAACAAGACCACCCAGAGATCTCTCTCGATGCTTTAACAGGAGTCACCACCCCACAAACCATGTGGGTCAAGGGTTACTTCAAGAAGCTCCTTCTTACAATACTCATTGATTTTGGTAGCACTCATTACTTCATTGACCCTTGGATCACCAAACATGCTGATTGTTTTGTCCATCCTTTCTCCAGCTTTGAAGTCATGATTGCCAATGGGGGCACATTACCTTGCAAAGGGAAGTGTCGCAATGTGCATATCTCTATGGGAGATTATAACCTACGCTCTAACATGTTTGCCTTGCCCTTAGGTAGATGTGATGTGGTTTTGGGTGCCCAATGGTTATGCACACTTGGACCCATCTTTTTGGATTTTGTTGAACTTTGGATGCAGTTTTCAAACAATGGGCAAAAACATACATTGAAGGGCTTACAACCAGGGTCTCTCAGCATCATAAGTTCACATCACATGGAAAATATTCTTAAGAAGAATTCACATGGTGTCATCGCTTAGATCCATTCCATTCAGATGCAACCATCAACAGTCTCCACTACTCCTTTAGATCAGCTCCTTCCTGGAAGCATTCCTCCCAACATCAGGCCCTACTGCTACCCATTTCACCAAAAGATAGAGATTGAGATGCTCATTCAAGACTTACTAAAGAAAGGTATTATTTGCCCTAGTACCAGTTCCTTTTCTTCACTAGTCCTTCTTATCTAGAAAAAAGATGGGTCATGGCACCTTTGCATTGACTTTTGAGCACTTAATCACATCACCATCAAGGATACATTTTTTATTCCTATTGTTGATGAGCTTCTTGATGAGCTTCATGGTGCTCATTTTTTCTCCAAGTTGGATCTTCATTCTGGGTATCACCAAATTCGGGTTCATTAGGATGATATCCCTAAAATAGCTTTCTACATGCATGATGATCACTAGGAGTTTTTGATCATGCCCTTTGGCCTCACTAATGCTCCTTCAACATTCCAGGCATTGATGAATAAAATTTTCCAACCCTACCTACAGAAATTCATTCTGGTCTTCTTTGATGATATCCTCATCTATAGTAAAACATGAGCTGAGCATCTCCAACATCTAGATATCATACTGGAACTTCTCTTTGATCATCATCTCTATGTAAAATAGTCTAAATGTGTTTTTGGCCAGGAGGAAGTGGAGTATCTCGGGCACATTATTTCAGCCCAAGGGGTTCGAGTGGATCCTGCAAAAATAGATGCCATGAAAAATTGGCTGCATCCTCAAACACTCAACAATCTCCATGGTTTTTTGGGGCTGACTGGCTACTATTGCAAGTTTGTCAAGGATTATGGGAAGATTGCAGCTCCATTAATAGCTATGTTAAAAAAGGATGCTTTTATCTGGACACATGCTGCCGAGTGTGCATTTGAAAAATTGAAACAAGCTATATGTACTACACCTGTTCTAGCTATGCCAGATTTTTCCAAGACCTTCACCATTGAAAGTGATGCTTGCGACAATAGAATTGGTGTTGTTCTCCTTCAAGGACATCCCATTGCATTCACCAACAAAGCCCTTTGTAGAAATAATTTAGTACTCTCTACATATGAGAAGGAAATGATGGCTATTTTGCATGCAGTACAGAAGTGGTGGCCATACCTACTAGGGAATCATTTTTGCATCAAGACTGATCACCAGAGTCTAAAATATTTCTTGGAACAATAGGTCTCCTCCCTAACACAACAGAAATGGGTCAGCAAACTCATGGGTTATGACTATGAGATCACTTACAAGAAGGGTAAGGACAATATTGTGGCAGATGCTCTTTCTTGCACATTTGATGACCAAGCTTCCCTTTCATCTATTTCTATGCCTATTCCAAATTGGTTGGAATCTACCTAGTAGGGCTATGTCAATGACTCTTCATTATCTCAAATCATTCAATAGTTTGCCATTAACACCTCTGCTATACAACATTACTCTTGGGATGGTGCTTCTCTGTGATACAAGGGTCGTCTGGTGCTTCCCTAGAGCACATATCTTCAATAGGCAATCTTCTATGAACTCCATGCTTCTCCATTGATAGACGCACCTGTCAGCTTCACTTCTGATCCATCACAGAGATCTTAATTCAGTGGCACGGAATGCAACCAGAGGATACTACATGGGAACCACTCCTTCAGATTCAACAACAATTTTCACATCTTAAGCTTTGAGGATAAAGCTTTTCTAAGAGGGAGGGGATGTTAGGAACCTGTGTTTAACCCTTCTCTTTACTTTTTTAGTATATTACATTTGGACGCATATGCTTTGTAAGTCATCCTGTGAGCATATTATATTATACCACATTCATGGGAAGTAATAGTTGTTTAGATTAGACTTACTATATAAGTACGTATTGAGGCCAATGAAGGCATCCATGAATTTATAATATTGAGCTTTCTCAAAGGAGGTTCCCCCCTCGAAGTGGCCCGCGATCAATAAATTCCTTCTGTGTTTCTGCTAGTTCTGTTATTTCATGCATTTTTCATTATATTGTTGCACGAGGTTCCTCTCATCAAGGATATGGCATTCTAAGAGCTTATGAACTAAATTGTACTTGTATATTTGGATGACATATTAGTATTTTCAAAGGATGCTAAAGACCATTTTTCTCATCTAAAGTAGGTTTTGATAGGTGTAGGGAGTTTGGCATCTCATCAAATCCAAAAAAGTGCATCTTTGTTGTTCATGGAGGTAAGTTACTTGGTCATGTGGTGTCTAAAGATGGTATTTCCATTTACTCTAATAGAGTGAGCATCATATTGGCTTTATCATTACCTATTCATAAAAAGGGGCTTCAAAGTTTTCTTGGTAGAATTAACTTTGTAAGGAGATTCATTCCAAATATTGCTCACTTCATGAATCCATTGACTTCAATGCTCAAAAATAACATACCTTTCAGCTAGACTAAGGAGGCCAAAGGTAGTTTTGAGGCCATAAAATAGGCCATAGCAGCAGTTCCTACTTTGATTAATCCTAATTTTTCAAAGGAATTTAACTTGTATGCTTTTGGAAGCATGGAAACCATCTCAGCTATGTTGGTGCAGTAGAATGAGGAAGGCATGGAGAATCCAATATATTTTTTTAGTAAAAACCTAGAAGGCTATGAGCTAAAGTATTCCTTTGTTGAAAAATAAGTGCTTGCAGTTATAAGATGTTTGAAAAAATTTAGGCATTTGGTTTCTAACAACAAGATTAGCCTAATGGTTTCTCACTTAAGTGTGAAAAAGTTCCTCTTAAGTAAGGATTTGAATGAAAAGAGGGCCAGTTGGATAACCAAAGTGATTGAATATGATGTCGAAGTCAAGGTAACAAAACTAGTAAGAGGTAAGGGTTTGTGTGAGCAGTTGGCTGTTGTGTTAGAAAATGATCAAGAAAATATGGAAGGGGTTGTCCTAGTATTCCAAAATGATTCACAAACAACTACTCCTCTTTCTAACACAAGATGGTTACAAGACATGACACGCTTCCTACAAATAGGTGAGTATCTGCAAGGGTTGGATAAGGCAAAGAGAAGGTACTTTAAATTGCAATCCATACCCTATGTGCTCTTGAATGGTGTGTTGTTCAAGAAAGATTTTAACAATGTTTTACTTAGATGCATTGAGACTAACCAAGTGGATAAGAATTTGCATGAGTTTCATGATGGGATAGTAGGAGGGCACTTTCCTCCAAGCACAACCACACTTAAAATCATGAGTAGGTTATTATTGGCTTAGCCTATTCAAACATAGTCATGCATGGGTAAGAAAATAAAAGTAATGTGTGCTTTTCAAAGGAAAGGTTAGCAGCCCTTTTATTGCATCCTATTCAAGTTGAACAACCTTTCATGAAGTGGGGATTAGATTTTGTTGGAGTTATTAATCCACCTTCCAATGCAAGCCACAAATGGGTTCTTACAGCCACCAACTATTTCAAAAAGTAATTAGAGACTGTAGTACTAAAAGCAGAAAGTGAAAGTACAGTCCTAAACTTCTATAAAGACTTGGTCACAAGGTTTGGTGTGTTGCACTCATGTTGTTATTGATGTCAACAGTGTGACATTCAGGAAGGTTGTTAGCAGTGTTGTAATGAAGAAGGCCAGAAGTAAAGTGAACAAGAGGTAATAACAAAGGAAGTATGTGGCAATGTGATCAAAGAAGAAGACAAAGAAGATGGATCAGAGAATTTGTGATAAGAAGGGTAAGATGATGGATGCCATATATTATGTACATAGTTGTACCCTATCTCTAGAAGTTCATACACAAAGATTGTACTAACATGATGATTCATGTTTTGAGAAATAGAGTTTTTTTTGTTATATGAAGTTGAGAATGAAGTCTCTAATGTAGTAAATATTGTATTCATTGTTTCCTGAAGAAAGGTATTACATTAGTTTTGAAAGGAAGACTCAAATTTTTGAAGGTATTGGAGTTTCCACATAATAAACTTAGGAGAATGCTTTGTATTTGATGGTATGTCCTTACAGTTTGGGAGTTTGTCAAAGAAATATGTGAAGGTTGCATGTTCCTAATTTTAGAGCTTGAAGGTTCAAACAGAAGATTCTAGAGCTTGCAGAGTGAAGACAGTTTTTTAGAGTTGTTACAGTCAGGATACATCTGGGAAATGCTCTGCATTTCTCTGCTTTTGAAGTTGAGTTCCTGTGGTTTGAAGATTGATCATTTATAGATGAGAAGATGCTAATATTCAAGTTTCATTTTCTAATGTGTACTATAGAGGTCCTCTGGGGTCAACAGAACAAAGATACATCTTGTTGTTGACTAGGGTTGTTTGGAGGAGAGAGAGGAAGCCACCATATTTCATTGCAGTTTATCTTTTGGCTTTCATGCTTGGAGGATGAGTTAAGATATTTAGATGGATGATTCAATTTAGGTTTCAGGTGTTGAAGTGCACTGCAAGTTGGTTTTTCAATGCTCTATCTTGAGACTGTGTTTAGTGTTCATTTGTGATACCAAGCTTAGTTTCTATTTGTTTGTGCAAAAAAGAAAACATATATTTCAGAGGGAGGATTGGTTGACAAGGTTTGTATAAGTCTTATGTTTCTTGTGTGATGATATGGGAGAAGCTCAAAGGTCTCTATGAAGGAGATGACACCATAAAGGAAGAAAAATTACAATCCTATAATATAGTATTTGAGAATCTAAGGATGAAAGAAGAAGAGACCGTAGTTGGATACTTACACTAGGTAGATGAAGCACTAAATGGAATCAGAAGTATGGGTGAAGACATGGCTAAATCATTGGTTGTAAAGAAAGTCTATCCCTCCTTCACAGTTTTGATTCAAAAAATTTTGCAATAGAAGAAGCCAAAGACTTGAAGAAACTCAGTATGGTAGAACTGTTTGGGTCTCTCACTACCTATGAAATGAGAAATGAAGTCACAGATCCATGTCAAAAAGAAGCTACTTTCAATGTGGTGAAGAACGAAGGAGCATTTGACATATGCAATGAAGACGAGGAAGAAGAAGCAAATTTTGTAAGAAAGTTGAAAAGAGGATTAGGTAAATATAAAGGTAAGCTACCTTTCAAATGTTTCAAATGTGATAGAATTGGTCATTATGCCTCTAAACGTCCTTTTGGAGAAAGTGAAAGTAGCAGCAAGGGGTTCAAGAGAAACAATTTTCAGAGGAACCTTCTTTCAAAAGAAGACTACAGCTCTGGAGAAGAAGTAGATCACTACTCATCTGATGAGGATAGAGGAGAATCTCTATTCATGGCTATGGTGATCTTAGAGGTTTGGAAAAGGTTGCAGATGGAGAAAAATATGAAGTTTACTTTGAAGGTGAACTTGTTTCTACTCTTAAAGACCTAGATTGTGCAAGGAAGGAGAATTAAGAACAAAGAGTTGTGATTGAAGCCAAGACAAAAGAATGTATAAAACTTGAGAAAGAAATTTAGTTACTCAAAAAGGAGCTGAAGAAGGCAAAGCTTGGAAGTCTAGATGATACAGAATGTACAAATCTCATCTTGCCTCAAGGAAGATATCTTCATGCAAATTCTCCATAAACTGGTTCAATCATGTTTTATTTGGTTATTGTTTTATCTACAATGAATTTGGGCATAAGTCTATGGATTGCAAGTTTGAAATAAATAGAATAAATCTTGTAAGTAGAAATTCTCTTGCTTCTTTTGTGGATGCCAATGTGGTATGTCAAATTTGCAACAAGTTTAGACACATAGCAATGTATTGTAGGATTGGTCTTGAAAACTCAGAATCTCAGATAACTGATGTCACTAAGCAAGACAAGGAGAATGACAATGGAAATGAGAACTCAATGAGTATCCAAACAACATTTCACTCTCAAGGACAAACCAATCTTTGGGTGATAGATAGTTGATGTACAAGCTCACATGACATGTGATAAGAGCAAGTTGATCGATCTTGGCATGTGGAATGGTGGATTGGTTAGGTTTGGAGATAAATCTTCTGCAAAGATCATTAGAAGAGGCACTATAAGCATTGATGGAAAGTCTTAGACACATGATGTTCTTTATGTAGAAAGTCTTAAGCATAATCTTCTCAATGTGAGTCAAATGGGTAGCAAAGGATATAATCTCACATTTCATGATCAAGAGTGTGAAATCACAAGATCAAAATCTAGAAAATTGGTACCAAAAGGATTTAAGATAGAAGCCAACTTGTATAATCTAAAAGGGGTTAATGAGAGGACTTGTCTATTGGGACAAACACATGAATGCTGGCTATGGCATAAGAGAATGGGGCACGTCAACTTTGACAATCTAGTGAAGATCAGTTCCATGAAAGTAGTAAGGGACATGCCAAAGGTCACCAAGTCTGCAAGCACAATATGCAAGGAATGTCAGATTGGAAAGAAGACAAGGATAACTTTCAAGTCTAGGGAATATTTTACTACAAGGCCTTTGGATATGGTCCATACAGACTTGTGTGGACCAACTAGGACAAAAAGCCTGCAAGGTGAGAGGTATTTCATGTTGCACATTGATAATTTCTCTAGAATGACATGGGTTACATTTTTTAAAGAAAAATCATAAGCTTTCAATAGATTCAAGATCTTCAAATATATGGTTGAAAATGAAATGAATGCTAGAATCAAGTTCTTAAGATTTGATAGAGGTGGTGAGTTCACTTCAAATGAGTTTGTAGAGTTTTATCAAGAACATGGAATCAAAGGCACTATGTAGCTGTGAGAAACCCTCTCAACATAATGGTGTTACAGAGAGAAATAATAGGATTATCTAGGAAATGGCCAGGACAATGTTGAGTGGAGTTAAACTACCTAATATATACTAGAAAGAAGCAATTCATACCATAGTATATGTTATTAACATGGGACAACTAAGAAAGAACAATACCAAGACCCCTTATGAGATTTGGAATGGAAGACCTGCAACAGTGAAGTATTTCAGAGTTTTTGGAAGAAAATGCTACATCAGAAGATATGAAGAAGGTCTAGGGAAATTTGACTCAAGAGCAGATGAAGGTATTTTCCTTGGGTACTCAACTACCAGCAAAGCCTACAAATGCTATAATAAAAGACTAAGGAAGATAGTTGAGAGTGCAAATGTAAGAGTGGATGAATAATCACATAAAAAATTAGTTGAGCAAGAGGATTGTTCTTAAGATGAACCTGCCTACACAGAGGAAGTTGCAAAAGGTGAAGAAAAGGAAGAAACTCTAGAGAAGATTGTTAAGGCTCCAACCAAGTATGTTCAAAAAAATCAATCATAAGATTAGATCATTGGAGAGAAGAATGAAGGAGTTCATACAAGAAGAAGATTTGGAAGAACAAATGAACAAGTAAGCTTTGCTTTACTATCAAGAATAGAGCCTAAAAGATTTAATGAGGCTAGCAAAGATGAAGGATGGATACAATCCATGGAAGAATAATTGAACTAGATAGAAAAGAATCAGACTTGGGAGTTGGTACCAAGGCCTACAGATAGGAATGTGATAGGAATAAAATGGGTTTTAGGAACAAGTTGAATGAAGATGGAGAAGTGGTCAAGAACAAAGCAAGGTTGGTTTGAAAAAGGATATTCACAAGTTGAAGGTATTGACTATGAAGAGCCATTTGCTCTGGTGGCAAGAATGGAAGCAATCAGAATAGTTCTTGCTTCTGCAGTACATAAGGGATTCAAGGTATATCACATGGATGTCAAATCTGCTTTCCTGAATGGTGACTTGGAAGAAGAGCTCTACATAGAGCAGTCAAATGGTTTTCAGTTATCAGAAGATCCAAGTATGGTGTACATACTCAAGAAGGCTCTGTATGGTCTCAAACAAGCTCCCAGGGCTTGGTATGCAAGGTTGAACAAGTACTTACTCTAGTAGGGTTTCAAGAAAGGTCCCACAGATAGTAACCTTTACATCAAGACTGAAGGTGAACAAATTCTAAATTCTAATTGTTGTTGTCTATGTTGATGATATAATCTTTTGTGGATATGATGAGATGTGTAAGAAGTTTACAGGAGAGATGTAGAAAGATTTGAAATGTCTATGTTAGGAGAGCTATCATTCTTTCTTGGACTTCAAATTTCTCATTCAAATGATGGCATCTTTATCTCTCAAGAAAAGTATGTTAAGGAAATGTTGAAGAAGATTGGAATGGAAGATTGCAAACCTATGAGTACTCCTATGACAATCGGTTGCCACCTAAGTAAAGATGATGAGTCACCTAAAGCTGATCAAACTCAGTACAGGTCTATGGCTGGGGACTACTATATCTAATAGCATCAAGGCCTGAGATTATGCAAGATGTGTGTTTGGTTGCAAGGTTTCAAGTTGATCCTAAGGAAACACATGTGAAGGCAATCAAGAGAATATTCAGATACTTGAAGAGTGATGAGTCAGATCCATGACTCATTTATTTCTTTATATTTCCCATTTCAAAAGACTTTTATAAAACATTATGGCATATATATATATATATATATATATATATATATATATATATATATATATATATATATATATATATTTGTCTTGGATGAATTATGCACATGTTTAGTATTCATTTCCTTTTGATGCAATCTCTTAGCTTATTTACTTGAATTACATTTTCAAAGTGCATATCTCATGAATTGTGGCATAAGTGGTTTATGTTTACATAAGGATTATAGCAGTGAGACTCCCAGTCATCTCTGGGTCCCTCTAGAGCCACTTTTCCTATAAAGAACTTGAACTCCAGATGGCTCCAGATGTTATTACCCTCTAATAAAGCCATCCTCCCCTTGAGTCGATGACTATTATAGGCCAATCCTAGGGCTACCTAAAAGGTCTAGTAATGTAAACATTACCCATGCCTCAATTAAAGTAGCTGTTATGATCCAAGTCTCCACGTCACTTCATTTTAGTGACTAACTGAAATAGCTATAAATTGGCATTAGTTCCAACTGAAGTCACTACCACCAAGCATTGTGCCATTCCAAGAAATCACTCAAGTCCACCAACAGCCAAGTCGATACAAATCTCTAATCTTCAGTAACCTACAGTGGAATCATTAATGTAATAAATAAGCAACTGGCATTAATTCCAGTTCATTGTAGTTAGGTTCACTAATAGTTATTTCCTTTTAATAAAGCTTCACTATATAAATAGAACCAAGTTGTCTCTTTAAGTTAGTTCCAGATTTTGATAGCAAATTGTTTGTCTGTTTGTATTTCCAGTTGGAAGAAACCTCCTTGTTTTCTAGTTCTATATCCATGTCCATTTCTAGACTTTGATTTAATGCAAATGAAGGGGGAATTCTTCTAAAAGTTTGTTCAAGCTTAGAGGATTGTCTCTAGTTGGCAAAGTAGGGCCTGCTTCCCCAAACTAGAGATCACTCAGTATTTTATGTGATTCTTTTTTTTCTTTATGTTTAGTAATATTATCTGTGTATGTTAATTTTGTGACGTGTCCTCTCTTTTTTGTATGACTATTTAGCTAATTGTCACCTATAGTTTTTTTTATAAATTCTAAAAATACCAAAAATAGGATTGTTATTTCAATAGCACTGATTTATTCAGAGTGTCTCATTGCTGTGGTTTGACAATGGATTCAATTACTTTGAAGTTCTATTTAAGCACTTAAGATAGTTTCCTTCCTACAATTTAAATAGTTTCTTTTCAAGCAAAGTGTGTTTATTTTCCAATAATTAGAATAATTTGTTTTCAAGCAAGTGTTTTTATTTCCAAAGCAATTAGAATAGTTTCTTTCCAACTATGTGTGTTTCCTTTCAAGTAAATGGGTAGTTTCCATTCCTTGCATGTGTCTTTATTTCCACAAGTTGAGTAAACTAGACTTTGTCCACCAACCACCGATTTAGATTCCACTCCAAAATCCCCCACACTAAGAGTCTTATCACAAATCACTCTAGACACCTCTGGATCGATAATTAAATGATTATGAATTAATAAACACTACTATGACCTCATCATTTTTGGTGCCATTGTTGGGTAAAATAATCTACAAATCATTATAGGTTAATATGTTGATAAGACTTCTTGGACAAGCACATTCCAGATCCATTAGTTTATGAGAAGGCCTAGGGATGCCTTAGGTCAATTCATCAAGCAAGACACAGCTAGTACGTCTCTGGAACTTAATCATCTGAGTGATCATGGATCTCCTATAACATCAAAATCTCCCATTCTCTTTTATACACCTTCTACAATGGGTGATAATGGTGATCATGAGGAGCTAGCTAAAAATAGAACATTCTCTTATCCAATCTCCATTACTCCTGAGAGAAATGAACCTCCCATGAAAAATATATCCCCTACATTCCTACCCACCTTTCAAAGGAAGACTTCTAAAGACTAAGACCAATTCCTGTTTGAATTTAAGGTTCTCTCCTAGACCTATGATTATGCCACAGACAACAAAAAATTAAAACATTTTCCTTCCACTCTCAAGGAGTCAGTGCTTCGATGGTTCATGGGCTTGAGTGAAAAATCTGTCTCTACTTGGGATGAAATTGAAACTGTTTTCCTTGACAAATATCAAGATTAATGTAGAGTCAAGGATAGGAAAGATGAACTCTTCCATGTGAAGCAGATGGAAGATGAAAATTTGGTGGATTATGTGGATAGATTCCTATTTGTCCATAGGAGATTCAGAAATAATATAGATCAGGGATTAAGTAAAACCATTTTTCTGAGAGCAATTGATGATGAAATTAGGGAAGCCTTAAACCTAATGGGAAAAGGACATATTAATAAAAAAGATTTTGCAAAAATTGTGGAAGTTTGTAGGAATTACTCTCGCACTCATGTAGGTAAGAGAATATTGAAGAAAGGCAGTACCAGTGATGTTACATAAGTCATGGAAGAGATAGCAAATTTTAAAACTGATATCTTGCTTCATTTGATTACCACTTTGGATGGAATGCAAGATAGTAAAAGTAAAATGGAACCCTTAGCCATTTATTGCCCTCGTTGTTAGGGAGTGTCCCTTAAATCGAACAGAGTTATGCAAAATCAGTGAGAAAAGTCATCCAACAAATGAGTGTAGCCTGCTCCCTAAAATCAAAAATAGATTGAAGAAGGAACCAACAAATGAGGAAGAACTAAATTTTATTGGCCAGAAACAACCAAATTATGGATTCAATTAGTTTTCAATCCAATATGCTCCAAGGGGCCCATCAAATTAGGGCACAACCTCTTGGAATGGACCCTGGGGAGGTCCACTTCCTCCAATGCAAATGCCACCCTAGTGGGGACCAGCATGGCCTCAGCCAGACTGGACAAATCAATCTTGAACCAACCCTCAATGGCCAAATCAACAATAATATCAAGCCCAGTGGGTACCTCAATATAACCAAGGAATGAGGTGATTTGGGAATCAACCTCAAGCCTTACTTCTTGGACACTCATACCCTGCAAACTTGATTCCAAGTGATCAGGTAAATCAACCTCCAATGCCTGCTTAGCCAGTTCCCTATCCTAAAAATAGTAGGCCACAACAACATGTATATACCATAGATCCAAATACAACCACCCTGAATGTTGTGGAAATAAATGACATCCAACTTCAATCTCAAAGCATTCCTATAAGTATCCGTGTTGAGGAAGTCACTAAGGAAGATGGAGTAACACCCAAAGTTGATAAACAACAAAAAGATGAGAAGATTGAGACAAGAAACTTGGAAGAAATTCCAAAGGAAACCTCTGTGCCATTCCCAGAACATTTAAAACAGACTCCTCCAAAATCTAGGGTAAACCACATTGCACATGATGACTTGCAGTTAATCAAGGAACTTAGAAAGATACATATTTAAGTTCCTTTGTTACAAGCAATAAAAGATATCCCTAAGATAAATTAGATCACTAAGAGATTATGCTTAAAACTTCCAGGAAGAAAATGAAAATTACCCAACACAATCCAAGTAGAAGGGAAACTTGCTGATGTCTTGTCAGGCAAGCTAATTCCTCAATAATATGGGGATCCTAGAAGTCCTATTATTTCAGTAGAAATAAAAGGAGTATCAGTCTCTAATGTACTGATTGACCTAGGAGCTGCTATGACATCAGAAATCATAGAAGCTCTAGCATTAACACATATTCAACCAACATCAACTGTGTTACAACTAGTAGATTTATCTATCACCAAACTAGAGGGGATTCTAGAGGATATCATAGTCACTATCGATACCTAGGACTATTTAGTTGATTTTCTCATCCTTCAAACTAGAAAGAAATGTTTAGGGTACCAATAATACTTGGTAGGCCTTGGCTGGCTATCGCAGTAGCCCTTATTGACTGTAGGTTGGGAAACATGACTATTGTAAATGGGAAAAAACTGAAGGAACTTTCCATTTATCCCCCTGCTAAACCATTCCTATAGTATGAGAATAAACCATGGATAGAAGATCTGATGAATTCAGATGAAGAGGTCACCTCCTCATTGGCAATAGTAACAATTGTAGAACATTTTGAAGAATGCAATGAGGAGTATAAAGAATTGGAATCAAACAACAAAACCTCCTTGTACAATGTCACCCAAAAAGAGGTCTCCAGATGGCTCTAGAGTGATCTAAAGGGATCTTTCAAGGCATTCCACTATCCATATTCTGAACAGATTGATTCCCACTTAAATTATCAATAGGCCAAAGTGTTACATTAGATTGTGCCTCACCTTTGTTCGTTAAATGCTCTATTATGTCCTTACAAAGACCTTCTTTCTATTCACAATGGCACAAAGAAAATCATTGTCCAAACCAACAAACAACTCTCTATCAGTAGTTGGTTAACAAAACTAGAAGAAATTTGATTGACAAAACTGTTGCAAAATCACACCCAAGCATTTACATGGGAATACAAAGACATGAGAGGAATCCACCCCAGTGTATGCACACATCATATCTACATTGAAGATGTACGTCTTGTTAGATAACTACTGAGGAGAATTAATCCAGCCTTGAGGGATATAGTGAAGGAAGAAATAGAGAAACTGTTACAGGTAGGATTCATCTACCCCATTTTTGACATCCAGTGGGTATCACCATTGGTTATAGTACCAAAGAAAAATGGCAAGTGACAAGTCTATATTGAATATAGACAATTGAACAAAGCCACTAAAAAAGACTATTTCCCACTTCCCTTCATCGACTAGGTGCTAGATAATCTAGCTGGTAGTCACTACTCCTTTCTAGATGGATTCAGCAACTACAACCAGATCTAAGTGGTTGTAGAAGATCAGAATAAGACTACCTTTACATGTCCATGGGGGACATGTGCTTACATAATTCTACCATTCGGATTATGTAACACACCAGCCACATTTCAATGGTTTGTGTTGGCATTTTTTGCTGATTTAGCCAATACATGTGTGGAGGTTTATATGGACGATTTCAAGGAGCATGGAAAAACTTTTGATGAAGCCTTGAACAGTTTGAATAAAGTGCTTGAAAGGTGAAAAGAACATTAGTTATCCCTAAATCATGAGAAGTGCCTTCTTACGATGACTGAAGGGATAGTCCTAGGTCACCACATATCACAAGAGGGAATGAAAGTGGACTCCACAAAGGTTGAAATTATAGTTCAAATTCCCCCTCCTTAAAGTCAAATAGAAGTGAGAAGTTTCCTAGGACATGCTGGGTATTATCGAAGGTTTATTGAAAACTGCAGTAGAAAAGTTGATCATTTATTTACCTTGATTAAAAAGGATTCTGAATTTAATTGGACACCACAATGTAAAGAACCCTTTGAAGCCATCAAAAGCACCCTCATGATAGTGCTAGTCATCAAAGGACCAAATTGGAGTGAGCCATTCCATATTCACACTGATGCTTCCAATTAGGCCATTGGAGTAGTATTAGGATAGGCTAACGAATCTGGAGGGATGCATGCAATTTATTATATTAGCAAAAACTTAAACCCTATAGAGAAAAAGTATACTACTATAGAAAAGAAATTCTCAGCAGTAGTTTATGCAATCAATAAGTTCCGCTATTACATCACGGGATACTAAGTTTTTATACATACTGATCATGCAGCTATTAGGTATCTGATGAATAAAGTTGTGGTAGGTGGTAGAATTATTAGGTGGTTGTTATTACTGCAAGAATTTGACATAACCATTGTTGATAAACTTGGGAAAGATAATGTTGTTGCTGATTTCTTATCCAGATTGACTGTGTACGGATGTAACGAACTAGTGGATGACACATTTCTAGATAAACATCTCTTTGCCATTTCCATACAATCGCCATGGTTTGCAAATTTAGCTAACTATTTAGTTTTAGAACAATGCCCACCACATTTCAATCAGAAGGAAATCAAGTGACTGATTCGAGATAGGTCCAGATACAAATGGGTAAATGGTATCTTGTTTAAAAATTGTCCTGACCATCTATTGCAAAGGTGTGTGCAAGAAACTAAATTTTATGACATAATCCAAGCATGCCATGATGAACCTTCTGGTGGACATTTTTTAGCCCTCGGGATGAGACATAAAATTCTAGGAGCAAGGTACTTTTGGCCATCATTGACCAAGGATATCTAACATTATGTCAAGCACTGTGACCAATGCTAGCGAATGGGATGTCCATCCTCTACCATAGAGATGTTGCTCCATCCTCATGTGGTTCATGAACTATTTGAAAAATGGGGAATAGAATTTGTAGGGCTGATAGATCAACCTTCTAGAGGAAATCACTACATTCTAGTCTACATCGACTATGCCACTAAATGGGTTGAAGCAAAAGCACTACCAATAGCAAAGGAGGAGAAGGTTGCAAATTTTATGTATAAGCACATCTTGCAAAGATTTGGAGCACCTAGAGTCCTTGTTTCTGATCAAGGACCACAATTCATGTCTACTATGACCAAAGCATTCTTGGAAAGATATCAAATCTATCACATGAAGTCATCTGCATATCATCCTTAGAGAAATGGTCAAGTAGAAGCAACGAATAGAGAACTAGAGAACATCCTCACAAAAACCATTTCAGGCAAAAGAACAGATTGGGCTGAAAGAATGGCAAAAGCAGTTTGGGCCTACAATACCACATGGAGGACCACCACTAATTTCACACCATATGAATTAGTCTATGGGAAACACCCAATGTTGCCTATAGAATATGAGGTGGAAACATTGAGAACAACACTTGAAGTTGGTATTACCTTAATTGAAGCACAACATGGGATGATGCAACTAAACAAATTAGAGGAGATACTGATGGAAGCATTACAGCATAAAGAGTTAATTCAACAATAGAGAAAAGAATGGCATGATAGGCATATTATTACTAAGTAATTCAAAAAAGGAGATTGGGCCCTACTGTATGATTCAAAGTATCAAGATCTCAAAGGAAAACTACACACTAGATGGTTGGGGTCCTATGAAATCCAGGAAACCTTCAACAATGGGGTTGTTCAATTAGTTCCCATTGATGGGGATCACAGAGTTCTTGTAAATGGACATAGATTGAAGCTATATCACAACCTAGCTTCCAAAGAGGAGTTCTCTACAGAAATTCAGTCTCAGATAGAGCATTTCATCATTGACAATTTCTCTTCCATGGGACTCATGTTCTAAATGAGGATTCTGGAATGAATAAAGCAGTGAAGGTTGAAAATGAGAAACGGTGTCCTTTTTTGTAAAAAAATATTAAAAAAATTAGGCATATTTGAAAACCAAAAATGGCAGCTTTGTCTAGAGGGAAGATTGAAAACCAGTAAATGACAGTCTTTCCTTTGAATTTCCCATTTCTTTCAATAAAATCCTTTTTGCAATTTTGCAGGTCTGTGTTGATTTTTTTTGAAAAGCTCCAGATAGCTACAAATAGCTCTAGATGGCTATGGATGGCTCCGGATGGACATCGGTGGATGATTTCTTTCTAAAGTATCAATGGGCTCTAGGTTATGTTTCATCATGAAAACTGATTCGGTAGAAGTTAAGGCAAAACCATCTTAGGGATGCGTACTATACAAAGGTATATTCCTACCTTGAAACTTGTATAATTATTTTAATATATATATATATATATATATATATATATATATATATATATGTCACGTGTTTCACCAAATGACCCGCATGCAGTCCTTATTTTTCACAAGTGCGAAGGCAGTTGCATGAATGATGGTAGTCGGACAAGTGGCAGCTGCAGGAATGTTTTCTGATCTTGCATACCTTGAAATAAGTTGCGAGTACTTGGTCATAATGATAGTGAAATTTATAATAAATGCCATAAAAGGAAAAGGCACTCACTTGAGATGTAATGATGATTAGTAATCATGACTAAAAATGGGAAGTGCATTTGCAAGGGTGTGAGAGCTATGATTCTTGGTGTCAGCTCTGGATTTGAAAAGAAAGGTAATTAAGGTGGTGGCTATGAACTTCCACTTTGCAGGCTGCCACTTTGTGTGGAAGCTCTGAAGTATGTGCCATGAATGTTGAAAGGATGGGCAAGATGATTGCCAACCTGTCCATCTTGCATGCAGTTATTTTCTCAAGAAAACCTACCATTGACACCACAAAATTCACAGTTCCTCCTACCTCAAGCAACAAGCAAAGAGAAAAATAAAAACCAGAGTTCTGTTTGGTATTCTTCTTGCACTTTGATAAGGAAACAACCAGCACAGATGGGAAACAAATGCAAGGCTAAACCTGAAAATGTTGTTTTCGACAATGAGAGCACACAAATCTTCCAACAGGTCAGGTGGATACAATTTTTGTAGAAGTTTGAAGGGTTTGAAATTGAGCTGGTTGAAGAATTTGTCAAGAATTTCCACTAGACCTTCACAACGGTTAAAGGGATAAGGATACAGATAAACCCTACTATAATTAGCCAACTTTCTAGAATTCCTGTAGTAGGTATAGATTTGTTTCAAAGTAAACCATCCTATGAGGAACTAGTGCAGAATTTTCATGTTGCTTAGGAGCCTTTATCTAGTTATCTTGTTAGTAAGGGAGCAACTAAAGGAATTTAAAGGACCTATCTTCCAGACCCATGGTAAACTGTCATCCTATGGATTATGAAATTATTTACATGTGATGGTCAATATGGTGTTGTTCAAGGGCTTGGCATGAGGTTGATCACTCACCTCAGGTATGGGGAAAATAACCCAAGATATTTAATAAATTTGCCCACCTTCCTACATACCAGCATGGTTAACATGATGACAAAACAAAAGGGCAGTGAAGAGTACATAAGCCACCTTGGTCTAATTCACTTAATAATGAAGCACCACTTATAGCAAGAAGATGGTCAACAAAAATGGGAGGAATTTCTTGAACTACAACCTAGAAGGAAGAAGAAGAAGCATCACACTTCCACTGTCTCGGTCTCAGGAGACCCTGTTGTAGTCTCTTCACAATCCCCTGAGGTATGATTCATATGGTTCCAGTGGGGAATAAAACAACATAGTTAAGTAGAAGTAGTAACTTCTACCCTTGCTAAGATACACCCCTGCACATTGGTAATGTTGGTGTAATTAAATATTTAATTACACTTTAATAAGTTTACTTAGGGCTTATTTTTAGTCTTAGGTTAATATTAAGTCATATTAGGGTTTTATTTAACTTGCAAATATAAAAGCAAGTTGTCACATGTAATTCATTATTCTTTTTCATTAATTGCATCCATTTTATTATGCAAATACTCTCTTTTGCTTTTTTTTTCTTTGTAGAAGGTTAATCTTTGGCTTGTAGAAGATTCTGGTGTTTCAAGTTTATCATAAACTTCAACATGGTATCAGAGCGAATCTACAACCCCCTTCTCAAATCTAGGAAAATTTTACATAGAGTCTTTTGTTGGGTACTTTTTTGAGTAAAATAATCATTCTCATTGGATTTAGAGCAGCTGGAAAAGGTGGATTTGTCTTTTGTTTGGCTAAATTTAGTCTAGGGAATCCAAATCTGTGAAGCTTTCAAGAGTGCTTTTTTTAGGGATCCAACCTAAGTGCTTTTTTTTGGAGCAGTTTCATGAATTCAGGCATAACTTATCCAAACTTTTTTTTTTGAAAACAAGATATTTCTAGAAAGAGGACTCATAAACCCCATTTGGGTATCTCTTAGTTTTTACAGAAATAGCATGGATTTCAAGAAAAATATATCACAATATGTGTCTCTATTTTTAGCACTTTTTTTTTGGAGCAGTTTTGCAAAATCGGCCATAACTTTCTCATACAAACTCCATTTTTCAAAAATAAGATATCTATGAAAAGAGGACTCAGAAACCCTATCTAGGTATCTCTTATTTTTTGCAGAAATGGCACATATTTTAATAAAAAATAGATCTCAATCCGTGTCACTACTTTTTTAATACCCTAGAGGAGTAGTTTTGTAAAATCAACTATAACTTGGGCATACGGTGTCCAAATTTCACAAACAAATAGGTGTCAAAAAGATGATTCTGTGCTTTACACTTTAGACCACTTATATTTTCTAGAAAAGTTAATCAGTTACCTGATTTTGTTTCTTGAAGTCAGATCTTTTTTTCATCTTTTTTTGAAAAAGTGCATGCAAGAGGCCAAATTTTTTTGCACAGGGGGGAAATATTCTTGTATTGTGAGGGATATATTGCTATTTCCTATCTTTTTTCTATTCCAACATCATGGATCAACCCAAAATTTCTCTTCTTACCCCATATAATTATCATGAGTGGAAGAAAGCATTAGAGATCCATTTGAAGAAATAGGGGTTATACAAAGTGACTATGGGCTCATAAATTGAACCTATAGGGGCTACTGAAAAGAGGAAATGGTTTAACAGGTGTTATGAGGTATTTGGTACAATATATCAGTTGATTTCACCTAATCTACTCTTTCATGTTGATTCTTGCACAACACCAAATGCAGTATGGGGCCAATTAGAGCTTTTGTTTGGCAAGCAGGATACTTTGAGGAGTTTTCAGTTGGAGAATGAGCTTATTGGTCTGAATCCTATAGATTTTGATAGCATCCAGGACTTCTTCACCAAACTCAAATGCCTTAGGTTGTAGCTCTTATTGTGTGGTATTTAGAAAGAGGACACCGAGTTGATTCTCTCCATTCTTGCTAAGCTTGGTTCAGATTATTCTATTTTTGTATCCACTTTCTATGCTACCATGGATGCTCTTGGAAATAAATACAAAATGCCTTCACTTGATGACTTTGCTACATCACTCACTAGGGAGCAAGCAAAATTAGTTCAGATGGGCACATTGAAGTCTACAAAGCCTCAGGTACTTCTTGCAAGTCAAGGCACCAAAGATGAAAAGGCTTCAAGTGGTAAGGAAAAGAAATAGAAAATCAAACATCAAGAGCAAGGCAAGGAGTCACCATCAAGTGCACCACCTAGTTTCTCTTCATCCAACAAAAAAAGAGAAATCTGAGGATCTCCTCACATGCAGCCATAGCAAGAAACGTGGGCATGTGGTGCAGGAGCACCTACCTGACAGCTGGCCTCCATGAGGTAGTTAGTTTGTTATAGGTCTGGTTAATGTTTCCAAGAAGGTCTTATAAGACCAATGCATGTAATAAGGTCATGTTGACCATACTTTACTATTTTTAGGTAGGTTGTTAGGACAGCTGTTATGCTGTATGTCCGGTTGGATCCTCCCAGCCGCTTGGAAGCTCCCAGCCACTGGGAATCGAGTGGTAGTACTCGCAGGAAATCCTATTTATGCATGAGGATCGGTTGGTATTGTATATGATCGATCAGACTTTGCAGAGAGTGAGACAAAGAGAGTGAGACAGAGTACTGTATTTGCATCTTTTGAAATCAATAAAGAGATCTTGTTTGTGTCAATTTTCTATTTGGATTCCACTGTGTAATCTATTTGTTGTTTTGGTGGTTACATGGATTTGCTGATCCATTCCACCAGTTGATTCGTCGAATCGGTGGAATGGCTGTGTACCATAGTTTAGGATGTTGTTTGCCTTTTCTGTTCATTTGCATGCATGTTTGCAGGATCGAAGTCGAGAGGTGTTGAGAACCCTAGCATGGGTATGTGCTAGGTCGTGCTGGTAGTTCGAGTCTGGAAAGTTGTCTAGGAAGCAGATCAGGTCACCTCAGGAGGTTCGACGGATCGAAATTCGCTAAGGTTAGAAATCTGTCACAACGGCATCATCAGGATATTTCTGTGTATATCCTGCAGTTACTTCGGGCGTCATCCGAGTAGATGGAGGTGAGCATGATGCAATCGTTTGCATAAGGTAAATGCGTTTCAGGGTGATCATCATCAGGTGTTGCCGAGGAGGAGCGTATCGGCATAAGGTAGAAGATCAGGTTGATAAAACCATCGCGGGCCGATAATGTTAAGTTTGGCCGACAGTAGGATATTGAAGGAACTGCATGTGACGTCATCGTCATCAGGATAATCATCATCAGGATATCAGGGCAGCAGGATATTGAAGGAGCTGCATGTGATGTCATCGTCATCAGGATAATCGTCATCAGGATATCAGGGTGACGTAAGCATCGAAGGAAAGGTGCGTGAAGTGTCGTCATCAGGATATATGGAGGGAACAGGATATTTTATATCCTGCTGATGAACATGATGTTGAACATCATGATGCTGCAGAAAGCGTTTGGCGGTAAGGTGAACAGTGAACGTCAGGAGGATGTTTGCGCTTGCCGAATGTGATGATGCTGCTGATAGCTGGATATGATGATGCTGCTGATAGACGAAGGGTCGAAGGTTTGTCTGCAGGAGGATATCGGTCGGCAAGAGAAAATATGATGATGCTAACAATGTTAACAGAAAATATGATGATGATGATGGGTTGTAGACATACATGCTATATATCAAGGTTTTAGTGTGGATGCCTCTGCATCATAGTGGTATCAGAGCTCAGCAAAAGGTCTGGGCTGTTGTGTGTTGATTTTGTCACCGAAAGGGCAGAGGTAGAGTTGATTCTGTCACTGAAAAGACAGAGGTAGAGAAGTGAGAGGTTGACAAAATGCCTTCGAAAGGTAATGGTACTGCAAGGGAATTGCAGGAGATGAAGGAAAAACATGCCAGAGAGATGAGGAAGATGAAGGAGCTTGCTGAAGCAATTCAAGCCAGGCTTGTAGCCTTGGAGAAGAACAAAAAGAGGGAAGTGGACGACAGTGAATCAGAAGAAGATGAAGATGCTGTTGAAGAGTATGAAGAGGTAGCTGAAGATCTGGATGCTGAAGACCAGAGATTTGCAAAACTGTTAAAGGCAGTGCAGAGTGATAAACCTAAGGTAAAGGTTGATGTTTCCAAGTATAATGGAAGTTTGAATGAAGATGAGTTGCTGAGGATCAGAAGGTAAAGATTGCAAAGACCAAGTTAGGAGGTCATGCTTTGGTATGGTGGGATTATGTACAATCCGAGAGAAGGAAACAAGGAAGGTCAAAGATCACTTCATGGGATAAAATGGTAGCAAGGATCAAAGGTAAATTCTTGCCCAAGGATTATGAAATTCAGATGTTTAAGAAGCTGCAATTTTTAAGGCAGAAGGAAATGGATGTGAAGGCATATACTGAGGAGTTTTATAAGTTGAGTATGAGATCTGGTCATCATGAGAATGAGGTAGAAAAGGTGGCTAGGTACTTGGCTAGTTTGAGATTGAACATACAGGATGAGTTAGTTTTAGCTAACCCTAAGAGTGTGGAGGATTGTTACCAAATGGCAATCAGGATTGAAGAAAAGATGAATAGGAGACAAGATAAGTCCATGAGAGGAAGAGGCAGCAATATGAGGGGAAGAGGATTAGCCCATACAACAAGGCAAACCAATGAGGGTCAAGAAGACACTGGTAAAGGACAGGGACAGTCTAATTTCAGAGGTGGATGGAAAGGTAATAGAGGCAGATTTGGAAGTGGTAGAGGTTCTACTACATTTTCAGGAAAGTGTTACACTTGTGGTGAGTTTGGTCATCCATTTTTCAAATGTCCAGAAAGCAAAGGTTCATCATCCAGAAATGATAGAACGAATGACAAGAGAGCACAACTTGTGCAAGAAGAGAAAGTAGAGGAATGTGTACAAAGTTCAAACACTTATCAAGGAGACAGAGTTCCTGACGGTTATGGATATCCTGAGGAGGGAGAAGCATTGATGCTAAGGAGAACTAGTTTGCAGGCATCAAAGGATATGATGCAAAGAAGAGCTCTTTTCAAGACCGCATGCAAGAGCAAAGGTAAAGTATGTAAGGTTGTCATTGATACTGGTTCAACAGACAACATGGTATCTCAGGAAATGGTGGATAAACTGAATTTGGAAAGGATTCCACATCAAAACCCTTACAAGGCATCTTGGGTGAGTGATAGTCAATCACTTTTTGTCTATGAACAGGCATATGTGGATTTTCAGATTGGAGCATATCAGGATAGAGTTTTGTGTGACATTTTTCCCATGGAATGTTGTCACCTACTATTGGGTAGACCATGGCAATTTGATAGGAGGGTACTGTATGATAGGTATGCTAATACCTACACCATCAAGAAAGATGGGAAAACTATTATATTGATGCCATTACAGGAAGCAACTGTAGTACAGAAGGCAGCAAAAATCATTTTAGTGGGAAAGAAGGAATTTGTGCAGAAGCCTATAGGAGCAGGCATAAAGGTAGTTGAGGACATTGCAGGGAAAGAAGTTGTTAAGGACAACAGTTTGAAGACAGTTTCAGTTTTGACTGACAGAGGTCAGTAGCAGGTTCAGCAACAGTTTTGCAAACAGCAACCAGTTGAGAGGAATGACAAGGATGTTGTCATAGTTGGGACTATTGTTTGTCCTATAAAGGTTGAAAGAAAGACAGAGTTGAACATTACAGAAGTTCAAGAGGTAGTTCAGACAGAGGTTTTGGTCAAACAACCTGACAAATACAAGGTATGTATGAGAAGGGCCTATATTGACAAGCATGAGGATTTACTTGCACGAAAGCAAGTTACAGTTCAGAAATCTTGGAGCAGCCAAGAGACAGCAGAGGACAAAGCTGGAACAGGTCAAGACACTGCAAAGGCAAAGTGTAAAGGTGGAGGACTTCCACAACCTAACTCATGGGACATGAGTTTTTTTCTGTTGGGGAGTATGGTGCAGGAGCACCTACCTGACAGCTGGCCTCCATGAGGCAGTTGGTTTGTTATAGGTCTGGTTAATGTTTCCAAGAAGGTCTTATAAGACCAATGCATGTAATAAGGTCATGTTGACCATACTTTACTATTTTTAGGTAGGTTGTTAGGACAGTTGTTATGCTGTATGTCCGGTTGGATCCTCCCAGCCGCTTGGAAGCTCCCAGCCGCTGGGAATCGAGTGGTAGTACTCGCAGGAAATCCTATTTATGCATGAGGATCGGTTGGTATTGTATATGATCGATCAGACTTTGCAGAGAGTGAGACAAAGAGAGTGAGACAGAGTATTGTATTTGCATCTTTTGAAATCAATAAAGAGATCCTGTTTGTGTCAATTTTCTGTTTGGATTCCACTGTGTAATCTATTTGACTCAGGAGGTTCGGCGGATCGAAATTCACTAAGGTTAGAAATCCGTCACAACGGCATCATTAGGATATTTCTGTGTATATCCTGCAGTTACTTCGGGTGTCATCCAAGTAGATGGAGGTGAGCATGATGCAATCATTTGCATAAGGTAAATGCGTTTCGGGGTGATCATCATCAGGTGTTGCCGAGGAGGAGCATATCGGCATAAGGCAGAAGATCGGGTTGATAAAACCATCGCGGGCCAATAATGTTAAGTTTGGCTGACAGTAGGATATTGAAGGAACTGCATGTGACGTCATCGTCATCAGGATAATCGTCATCAGGATATCGGGGCAGCAGGATATTGAAGGAGCTGCATGTGACGTCATCGTCATCAGGATAATCGTCATCAGGATATCGGGGTGACATAAGCATCAAAGGAAAGGTGCGTGAAGTGTCGTCATCAGGATATATGGAGGGAACAGGATATTTTATATCCTGCTGATGAACATGATGTTGAACATCATGATGCTGCAGAAAGTGTTTGGCGGTAAGGTGAACAGTGAACGTCAGGAGGATGTTTGCGCTTGCCGAATGTGATGATGCTGCCGATAGCCGGATATGATGATGCTGCTGACAGACGAAGGGTCGAAGGTTTGTCTGCAGGAGGATATCGGTCGGCAAGAGAAAATATGATGATGCTGACAATGTTAACAGAAAATATGATGATGATGATGGGTTGTAGACATACATGTTGTATGTCAAGGTTTTAGTGTGGATGCCTCTGCATCAACATGATAATACTATTTTCTACCACAAGCAGATAGATGAGCTGAAGAATCTTGTTAAGAAACTCAGTGTTGCTTCTCCTTCAACTTTGATTTCTAGTTCATCCACTTCTACTCCATCACATCAGTTAGGATCTACTGAGATAGGACATGCAGGTATTGCTAATGGAGTTGACAAATTCAAAGGTAAGGCACTTTGTCACACTACATCTCATGGATCAGGTAAATGGCTTATTGATTCAGGAGTCTCTGACCACATGGCTTCCTCTTTGTTTATGTTTTCTACTTTTGAGCCTTGTGATATGCCACCAATCTTGATGGGTAATAATAATTACATGAAGGTGATAGGAAAGGGATCTATTGATATTGGAGGGGGTACTTTTCATGATGTATTGTATGTGCATTCCTTATCACATAATCTACTTTTCATCTATCAGATTACTCATAGTGGTGTAAGGAAAACAATAGAATTCACACCTGATCTAGTTATCATTAGAGATTTGGTGACCATAGAGATTCTTTCTACTGGGGTGGTTGATCATGCATCTAGGTTATATACATTTTCTAATTTTGCTCTAGATGATGGTTCAGATGCTTTGGCTATTGATCACACTTCTTGTATGAATATTACTTTTGAGAAGAAGTTTGGGTATTTGAATTTTGGTATTCTTGCTACTGATTCATTTTTACATCATAGTGCCCTTCATTCTTCTCCTCCATATCCTATTTCTGTTGAGATAGATTCTTCCTTGGATGAGCAAGATGATGATTCTCTTGAGGGTTTGTAGTCCCTCTTTGCTGACAATCATGGCACTACTCTTGTCAGTCATTTTCTGTCTTTGGAGACACTTGATTCAAAGGTTCCATTCCATCTTTAGTTGTCACCTTCATGGTTTTAGCAGGTTGTTCCTGACTTTGTTGTGGCATATTCAGATTTTTGCATATGGACACTCATTTAGTCTTCAGAGGCATTCATTTTGAAGCCACCTACTTCATAGGTTCTTCAGTCTTCATAGGTTATTCTATTTCTTTCTAAGGGAAGAAATGTGATTTGCCATAAGTGGATTGCCTTTTGCATTCGTGTTCATTTATCCTCTTCTAGTTCTAGAGATTCTATAGTGTTGGAGGATTTTCTTACTTCTATCTTTCCCTCTTATGGGGGGCTCATGGTTGTATTCTGGTGATGGATTTAGTTCTTGGGGGGTCTTAGTTGGAGCCCTTCTTCCATCACTTGTATATATTTATTTGTATGTTTTTTGCATGTTTTTTCTCACTTTTGGAGAGGGATTTTTTCCCACAAGGTTTTTCTCTTTTTCTCCACTCTATGAGAGATTATTGTTGTTCATGGGTACCTAACATGGTCTTGTAGCCAGGACCCATTCTTGCATTAGTTGCATGGTTTTCATTTCTCCCTAAGTTGCACTTATGGGGGGGTGTTGGTGTAATTAAATATTTAATTACACTTTAATAAGTTTACTTAGGGCTTATTTTTAGTCTTAGTTTAATATTAAGTCATATTAGGGTTTTATTTAACTTGCAAATATAAAAGCAAGTTGTCACATGTAATTCATTATTCGTTTTCATTAATTGCATCCATTTTATTATGCAAATACTCTCTTATGCTTTTTTTTCTTTGTAGAAGGTTAATCTTTGGCTTGTAGAAGATTATGGTGTTTCAAGTTTATCATAAACTTCAACAGGTAATTTATTCAGATGAGGAGGAGGTAGATCCAGAATATTTATCCCCTATTGAGTAATAAAGAAAAGAAACTCATGCTAGCACAAGAACAGAAGAAACTAGAGGGGAAGAAAACCCTGGAGGGACTAGGGATGAAGAGGGCCCTGAAGAAATAGAAGAGGATATTATGGAAAGTAGCCACAAGAAGGGGAAAGAGCCCCTCATGGAAAGCTTTGAGGATGCCACAACTGAGGCCACTCACCATACTGTTGCCTTATCAAAAGAGGAATATGATTTGAGGCAATGCAGAGCACAACTAGAAACCTTGGTTCCTTAGTTGATAGCCAAGGCAAAGGAAATCGAGAATTAGAAAGAAAAGGCTACGTTAGAGAGGGAAGAGAAAGATAAGGAAATTTTTGTTTTTAAGGAGATAGATAACCAAAAGGCCATTGTGGCCCAAAAATACATTCATATCAAACAACTTCAGTAGAAGGTTGCTCAACAAACCCCTGCACCTACATCACTGAATTTCTATGCCCAAAATTTGCAGCTGACTATGGACAATTGGCAACTTAGGGGTGAAATCCTCAAGCTCAGGAGTGAGCTGGAGGCCCTACAAAAGGAGAAGGTGGCAGTGGAAAAAAATTTAGCTTTAGCCTTTGAAACAGGGGAAACTCTGTTAGCCCAACACCTGCCATTAGGTGTGTATGCCCTATTTCTGAGAGAGGATTTTTTGAGATGGAAGTTGTTAAGGATAAGTTGCAATCTCCCATATGATTTTGATAATGATCAAGATTTTGTTGAATGCTATATGCAAAACCCCAAAGAACAACAAAATCTCCTCTATGAGTTCTTCCAACATGGGCACATAATGGGGTATGTTAACACTTCCATGCTAAATCTATATGTGGGAGAGTTCCAGATCTAGAGCTATCTGTCGCTACTCAAGAATAACAGGTTATGGGAGGAATGCATGGAGGAGTATAATGCAATAGACTCAACTATTGGGTTACTGATGAGGCATGAATGTCCAAAATCCACATGGTTCACCAACTCATTTAGAGAACATATTTATAGAAAGGGTATACCACCCCTATATGTAAGAAATTTGAATTCTTGTATTTCTGATTTCTTTGACATTGCAGACTATCTCCCAAGTACAACTATCACAAGATGCCTATTTAGATTTGAGGACCTGCAAAATATGTTCAAAATAATAGAACTAGTTTCCCTTGCTAATATAAGATGAATGACTGCAAGAGTAAGAAATTTGATCCCCCTAATTTAGCAAGGGCAGTAAAACTGGATAGGAATGAGATTCAGGCAACCATTGATTCTGATGCTAGCACCTTGGCTTAGCAATCCTCTAGGCCAAGGTATGAGGGAGGAAAAGATTGATAAATGGTTTAGCCAACTACAGGAAAATAATGGATTTGTGCCAAAGGGGAGACAACATTTCTAATATAAAGATGTATATTATAACTATAGTGTCATAATTGAAGAAAATAATGTAACTAATGAAGGGGATGTAGGACAACCATGAGGACATGGCATAGTTTCAGTTGGGGGGAGATGATGAGTCAAATCCATGACTCATTTATTTCTTTATATTTCCTATTTCAAAAGACTAGCATATATATTATTATAATTATATTTGTCTCTTGGATTGATTATGCACATGTTTAGTATTCATTTCCTTTTGATGCAATCTCTTATCTTATTTACTTGAATTACGAAGAGCCTAAACTCTAGAAAGCTCCAGATGTCATTACCCTCCAATAGCACCATCCTTCTCTCGAGTTGATGACTATTACAAGCCAATCCTAGGGCTACCCAAAAGGTCCAGCAATGCAAACATGACCCATGCCTGAATTAAAGCAACTGTTATGATCCAAGTATCCATGTCACTTCATTTTAGTAATTAACTGAAATAGTTGTTAATTGGTTTCAGTTCCAACTGAAGTCACTTCCACCAGGCACCATGCCATTCCAAGAAATCACTCAAGTCTGCCAATAGACAAGTCGATACAAATCTCTGATCTTCAGTATCATGCAGTGGAATCACTAATGCAATAAATAAGCAACTGGCTATAATTCCAATTCACTATAGTTAGGTTCACTAATAGTTGTTTTCTTTTAATAAAGTTCAACTGTATAAATAGGAGCAAGTCATATATTTAAGTTAGCTCCAGATTTTGATAGCAAGTTGTTAGTTTGTTTATATTTCCAGTTGGAGGAAAACTCCTTGTTTTCCAGTTCTATAACCATGTCCATTTCTAGACTTTGATTTAATGCAAATGAAGGGTGAGTTCTTCTAAAATTTTGTTCAAGCTCAGAGGATTGTCTCTAGCTGGGAAAGTAGGGCCCGCTTCCCCAAATTGGAGGAGATCACTCAGTATTTTATGCAATTCTATTATCTGTTTATTTAGTAATATTATCTATGTATGTTAATTTTGTGATGTGTCCTCTCTTTTCTGTATGACTTTTTAGCTAATTGTCACCTACAGGTTTGTTTTATAAATTCTAAAAATACTAAAAATAGGATTGTTATTTCAACACCACTGATATATTTAGAGTGTCTCATTGTTGTGGTTTGACAATGGATTCAATTACTTTGATGTTTTGTTTTAGTACTTAAGATAGTTTCCTTCTTGCAATTTAACTAGTTTCTTTTCAAGCAAAGAGTGTTTATTTTTCCAGCAATTAGAATAATTTATTTTCATGCAAGTGTGTTTATTTCCAAAGCAATTGGAATAGTTTCTTTCCAAATATGTGTATTTCCTTTCAAGCAAATAGATAGTTTCCATTCCTTGCATGTGTGTTTATTTCCACAAGTTGAGTAAACCAAACTTTGTCCAACAACCACCTATTCAGATTCCACTCCAAAATCCCCCACACTAAGAGTCTTATCGCAGATCACTCTAGACACCTCTAGATTGATAATTAAATGATGATGAATTAACAAACACTACTATGACCTCATTAAAGAGCACTCTAGAACATGGACTGTGGTATCAAAAGGGTGATGACTTTTCCTTGAGTGCTTATATTGATATAGATGTAGCTGACAGTGTTGATGATAAAAGAATTACCAGTAGAGGAACTTTCTTTTCAGGAGATAGACTAGTCTCATGGATTAGAAAGTAGGATTTAGTGTCCTTATCAACTGCAGAGGCAAAATATATAGCTGCAACTACTTGTTGCACCCAAGTGTTATTGATGAAGCAAACATTGAAGGATATCAAGGTTGTATATATGATGAACCTATTCCCATTCTTTGTGATAATACAAGTGCCATCAATATTTCAAAGAATCTAATGATGCATTCTAGAACCAAGCACATATCTATTAGGTATCACTTTTTGATAGATAAGGTTGCAGATCAAGAAGTCATATTAAAATATGTGCCAACAAAGGATCAAGTTATTGATATCTTCACTAAGGCACCTTCTAAGGATACTTTTGAGTATCTCAGATAGAAGTTAGGGGTTGTTACCCATCCTTCTTCTAAATACATGCATAGATGGTGCATCTATTTAGGGGGAGTAGTTCAAGATATATTTCTATTCCTAGATTGATGTTGGCTACCTCTCAGGGGGAGCAGGTAGGCAAGAGGTTTTGAAGGATAACAAGATTTGATGCAAACAAGGGGAGCTAAAGGAAGATCAATTCAGAAGAGGACCACTAGCCCTTTGTCCTTGATGTCAAAGGGGAAGAAAATTGCATATCGGTTCATGTGTTTTTGTCAATGCCAAAGGGAGAGATTGTTGCACTTGTGTTGTCATTGATGCCAATAGTGTAAGGTTCAAGAAAGTTGTCAGCAGTGCTATAATGAAGAAGGCTAGAAGTAAAGTCAACAAGAGGTAATGAAAAAGGAATTATGTGGCAATGTGATCAGAGAAGAAGACAAAGAAGATGAATCAGAGAAGTTGTGATGAGAAGGGTAAGATGATGGATCTCATATACTATGCACATAGTTGTACCCTATCCCTTGAAGTTCACATACAAACATTGTGCTAACATGAAGATTCCTATTTTGAGAAATAGAGTTTGTTGTTGTTATATGAAGTTGAGAATTAAGTCTCTGATGTAGTAAATAGTGTATTCATTGTTTCTTGAGGAAAAGCATTTCTTTAGTTTTGAAAAGAAGACTCAAATCGCCCAAGGTACTGGAGTTTGCATAGAATAAGCTTAGGAGAATGCTCTGTATTCCTCCACATTTGATAGTATGGCCTTGCAGTTTGGGATTTTTTCAAAGACATATGTGAAGGTTGTATGTTCCTAATTTTAGAGCTTGAAGGTTAGTGTAGAAGATTCTAGAGCTCGCAGAGTGAAGATAGTTTTTCAAAGATGTTGCAGTCAAGATGTGTCTAGGAAATGCTCTGTGTTTCTTAGCTTTTGAAGTTGAAGTCTTATGGTTTGAAGGTTGATCATTTATTTATGAGAAGATACTTAATATTCAAGTTTTAGTTGCTAAGGTGTACCATAGAGGTCCTCCAGGGTCAGCAAAACAAAGACACATCTTGCTGCCAACTAGGGTTGTCTGGAGGAGAGAGTAGAAGCCATTGCATTTCACTGTAGTTTATTTTTTGGCTTTGATGTTTGTAGGATGAGTTAAGATATTCAGATGGATGATTCAATTCAAGTTTTTGGTGCTAAAGTACAATGCAAGTTGGTTTTTCAATTCTCTATCTGGAGACTATGTGTTCAATATTCATTTGTGATACCAAACTTAGTTTTTGTTTGTTTGCACCATAAATAAAACATATATTTCAGAGGAAGGATTGGTTGAGAAGGTTTGTATAAGTCTTATGTTGCTTGTGTGATGATTGGCATGATGTTAATTGATCCCTCTAGTATTGCTTTAGGTATGGAGCTATTGTGTGGAAGAATAAGTGTTTGCTGGGCCAACTTCATGTGTTTTGATGTTCCTACCAAATGATTTGAAGTGTGTCCCTTCTTGGAAGAATGTACAAATGAAGAATAGGTCTTGGTTATCACTCGGTTTGAATCACATTGATTTTCTACATATTTTGTATGCAGACTTGATGTGGCCTTGAACATTTTATGAATACACATTTCATCTTAGCCGACATGGGAGAAAGATTTTATAATTTGTGGAAGGTATAAATGAAAGATCTTGTTTGTTGAGGAAGGTAAGAGTGTATGAGTGTGTGAGGATGTGTGGATAGAAGTGATTATGTTTGTGAAGGTGGTTTGGAGGTAGCAATGTTCGTTGTGGAGAGAAATTGAAGTTTTGTGACAAGGCAAAGTGTGTAGATGATGCGGAGGTGTTTTATTCAATAAGATTTGTTGAATGCAATGATCAGAGGTTGTAGCCACATTCTGTAAGTGCTATTGAATTGTATTTCAGGGAGTTGTAGCTTCCTTTGGGTTGTAGATCATAAATAATATTGTAATCCTATTTTTCATTTGTGAGGCTAGATTTGGATAGCAGATCCAAGTAGCTTGCTCACCATGGTTTTTCCCTTCATGGGTTTTCCACATAAATTTGGTGTTATAGTTTTGTGCTTATGTGTTAATTGGTTTAGTTTTCTGATCTTCTTGTTAAAGCAATTAGAAATTTTTAGTGATAATGTTAAATTGGAATGAGTTTTGATATATACTAATTCACCCTCCTCTAAGTATATCCTTGTGTTCTAATGTGGTGTACCTAATTCCATTATATCAAACAATGCATTGGCTTTTATGGGAACAAATGTAAGTGATTGGGCTATTAGAAATGGTGTTTATTTGAGTACATCTAACTTTTATCCTCAAGGCAATGGGTTAGTTGAGTTCACAAACAAGAACATAATCAGGATCATTAAAAGAACAATTGAGGATAATTAGAGATCTTGGCATACTAAGTTGAAATCTACCATATGGATTGATAGGATAACTCCCAAAATACCAATTTGAAACACACCATACATGTTGGTTTATGGAAAATAGGCAAGGCTTCCCATTACTCTCAAACTTTCAACTCTTGAGTTAGTCAATCAGCTAGAAATGTTGGAGGAAGAAGACCCAATGATAATTAAGTTTGCACATGTGATGGAATTAGAGGAAACAAGGGGTCAAGAAATGAAAACAATGGAGCTTCACCAAGCTCAAATGAAGAAATCCTTTGACAAGAGAGCATCCCCAAGAGTTTTCAAAGAAGGAGATGTTTTCCTCAAATGAGATGTACTCAAGAGTAGGCCTAGAAAACACACCAAGTTGGATTCAATGTGGAGTAGGCCTTATATGATTTTTAAGTTCAAGAAACATAATACTTTCTAGCTATCCAAGCTAGATGGAGAGGATATGCCTATCCCAGTCAATGGGATACACCTCAAACACTTCTATTGAGGTGATGTTTTACCTTTGTATATAGTAGGATAGGTTGTGTGTGTGTGTTAAATTAGTGTTGATTGATAGGATAACTCCCAAAATATCAATTGGAAATACACCATACATGTTGGTTTATGGAAAATAGGCAAGGCTTCCCATTATTCTCAAACTTCCAGCTCTTGAGTTAGTCAATCAGCTAGAAATGTTGGAGGAAGAAGACCCAATGATAATTAGGTTTGCACATGTGATGGAATTAGAGGAAACAAGGGGTCAAGAAATGAAAACAATGGAGCTTCACCAAGCTCAAATGAAGAAATCCTTTGACAAGAGAGCATCCCCAAGAGTTTTCAAAGAAGGAGATGTTGTCCTCAAATGAGATGTACTCAAGAGTAGGCCTAGAAAACACACCAAGTTGGATTTAATGTGGAGTGGGCCTTATATGATATTTAAGTTCAAGAAACATAATGCTTTCCAGCTATTCAAGCTAGATGGAGAGGAGATTCCTATCCCAGTCAATGGGATACACCTCAAACACTTCTATTGAGGTGATGTTTTACCTTTGTATATAGTAGGATAGGTTGTGTGTGTGTGTGTTAAATTAGTGTTGTGCATAGCTGGTTTGTCCTATTAGAGGATTGTTTTGTTTCAGTTTGTTCTAAGTTTTTTTTTAAGCTTCCTTGCCTCTATGGCCCAATGGAAAGTAAAAGGAAGTTGGTCTTAAAAGTTTTAACAGGTAAAACTCAAGTAGAAATCGCTAAAAATGTTACTTATTTACACTCCTTGGCCCAAATAGGTAACCTGGGTATCAAGGTTGGTTTAAAAGGTCTTAAATGTCATTTTTTGTCATTTTGGTGTCTCCTTGTTACTTAGAGTTCGAGAGGTCTAAGGTGTTGTATTATTCTCTATAAGTCATAGAGGGTTGTGGAGGAGTTTTGAGATGTCTTTTTTACTCTAAGTTATCATATGGTATCTCAACATAATTTTATAGGTCATACATGGATGTTTTGTTTTGCCTTTTAAATGTTAGACTTACTAAAATCTCTTCCACCTATCTCCATGTAGAATGCATGTATCTATCATGCCCACATTTCCTATGCGGTCACAACACGTATTCACACGTGTCATGTCCACATGTGTCATGTGGTCATGATACGAACTATCAAAATTTTCTCTTACTACTCTA
Source organism: Cunninghamia lanceolata (assembly GCA_027924645.1). NCBI lineage: Eukaryota > Viridiplantae > Streptophyta > Pinopsida > Cupressales > Cupressaceae > Cunninghamia > Cunninghamia lanceolata. The sequence goes on from BSBN01000829.1 coordinate 21,462,038, forward strand.
AAAACCCCCTCGCACGCGTAAATGTGCTTGGTGGCATATGCTTAAGGAGTAAACAAAGTAGTTGTTAGTGGGGTATTACACTCATGAATTACATTTGTACAATAATTGTTTTAGGTGATAGATCATTTTTCAACAAAGCACGATCATTTGCCCTCTCTTTCGTTTCTCTAAAATTTAATTTATATATATATATATATATATATATATATATATATATATATATATATATATATATATATATATATATATATATATGTATGTATGTATATATACCACCATTATCTCAATTCACTTTAACTCACAATTTCATTAATAAGTTCTTTAACTGTAAAGAAAGTATAGAATATATCTATAATAAATAATTAAATATATAATTTGTTAAAATAGATTACTATCCAATAAATCATTAAAAATAGAGCAAAGAGTTAATTTTTTTTTTTTTTTTACAAATATAAACATTGTATTTCTGAATTGCAACTCTAAGTTTAAGCATCTATTCAATTTGCATTATACAATATGCATAAATAAATCCCACTTTTACTATTAACTATTCACTATTCACTATTACGTTACTATTCACTATTCATATTAAGGCAAACTTTTAATATGAGATTAGTTTCTATTTAACTTAATTACACAACTTTAATCCAATTTTATTTCCTTTCCAAATGGCAAAACTAAACGAACAATAAAACTACAACTATCAATACAATAAGGAAGTAATTTCCTCACAACTCCAAAATACCAAATTATACAACGAAAGAGAGAGAATGTTCTCCTCTTGTAAAATCAACAAGGATGAAGCTATTAAAAGACCAAGCTCCCTTAAGAGTAAAGCAAAATAAAATATTTTCTAAGATCCAATAATCTTCTCTAAGCTTCACCATACGCTCCCAGAAAACCTACATATCACACAAGGGAAGAAACACCACACAAGCTACTCTCCTCCCTACCATAGACCCGCAAGAGGGTCACCCCCAAGCTAGGGAGATCATCCACACACCTAGGGGATTCAATACTACTTCACAACAAAATAACAACACACCAAAACACAAATACACCCATAGATATTTACACAACACAAAACTCATCCACTGCGAGTTTAAAGAGGGGTAGGAGAGTGGACACACTCAACTCTAGAGTGTCACCCTTCAATTAAATTTTAACACAGTTTCCTTCTCATGGCCTCAAGCTAACTTGCCAACAAAGATTCCAAGGAGTTCATATTTTGGCTCTCAATCCAAATAACACAATTTCTCAAAGTCACACAAATGTCCTCAAGGCTTTCAACATCTCAAAAGAAACAAGGCATGTACTGGAGGAGGATCACTCCTCCCCTACCCCACACTTGATGAGCATTTCTCCTAAGTGGAAGAAGCTCTGTCAACACCCAAATAAATTTCTCCATAATTACATAATTTACAACACAGCAAATCAAATTTTATTTCACAAATCCATCATGCAAGAAATAGAAAATGCAAAGTAAAGGCCTTGAAATACAACCTTAAAAAGCCCTTTAATGGATGAAGTTGATGTAGAGTTCCTCTCCAGCCTCCTCTCCAAATCTCCCTTCTAAAAAAAAAATCTCTCTATGATCACGAGCAAGGGATAATGAATGGAGGATATAGGATGGCTAGAATAATTTCAGCATTATGAGGATGCCAGAAGAAGATTTCCTAAAGGAAATTAGGCATGATAAGAATGCAAGAATGAAGTCCCCCTGCAAGAATGAAGTTCCCCTACAAGAATCAAGTTCCCTTGCAAAATCCAGTCTTCTTTAATTGCTTAGAGAAGGGTCTTATTTATAGATTCTCTGAAAAGGGAATGGAAGGTGAGGATCAAGAGTTGAGATCAAGGGCTCACATTATTTGTGAATTTTAAATTCATAGTGGATGAATTAAAAATTTATTTTTTTAAGATTGTAATATTTAAATAACCCCACTATCCCAAGTGGAATTAAAAAAATATCCCCACTATCCCAAGTGGAATTAATAAAATATCCCCACTATCCCAAGTGGGATTAAAAAATAACCCCACTCATGAAGGACCACACCACTTCATGGGGACTCTCACCAAAAGTGAGGGAACAAGAAGATAAGCCCCTCCATTATTGGTGGATCATGGAGTCATTCCATGACTTGGAAGTGGGCCTGAGTGTGAATTCCACTCATCCTATTTTTCCCATACCTCTAAATTCGTCACTTAACTTCATTGTGAAGTTAAGGTGACCATACGGAGGTTAACTATGGGTTACCCAAGTCAAAAGTGACCCTAGACCCATGGGGTATAACCCAAGGTCAATTTAAACTTAGTTAGGACACCCAGGGTCAAGTTAAGACATAAGAAAAGGGTCTCAAAAATTTAAATTAAAAAAATAAAATTCAAATACAATTCTTACAACATAAATCATAATTCAATTTTACAAAAGGGTAGACCTAACCCATTCAACCTCATGCAAGACAATATTACAACATTACAACATTGCACCAAACACAGAGTTGATCTTGGTTCCTCGTGGAACTAGATCGGCTTCACAAGGGATTATAACATAAGGTGCAGAATGATCTCCAGTATCTGTGGTTTTGTTAGAATTACCTGTACACTCAATCTCAAAGTTAATTCCACATATACATATCATAGCCGAAGCAAATTAAACATATTAATGGGGATGTATAACTAATCACTACCTATATCCATATGGCAACCATATTATATAATAATCAATCATTTTATCATTTTAATCTAGAGCTAGGTGAATAATAGGATACACACCAGTCGTACAAGGGCGAGCCTTACATACTACCCCCTAGGAAATGACTTACTCCCGGAAGTCATCAAGAGGAGGTTGGTAGCATTTTGCTGAACTTCTTTGCACCAGACAAGGTAAGTACAGAAGATAACATATGTAATAAAGAACTCTTCTCAAGAAAATAAAACATGGTAACTAAATGTTATAAAGGCTTAATTTCCTTTCACAAAATACACTCTATGGGTTGAAATTCAGCACATCTAATCTCAGGATCATCAATCTTCTATACACATGTATAGAGAATCTTCACACATCACATTACAAGTTTATAGAGAAAATACCAATTCATATGTAATTACATCAAATACAAATCTTACACAAATAAATATTTTCATTCATCCACATTACAGGAATTAACTTCACAAGGCTCAGATAAAGGTTTAGGGGAATGTCATAGTCTCCTCATAGAACCAAGTAACCAATAACCAATGCCAAGTAACCAAAGATCCAAGAACCAGGTAGAATGATGGTCTCAAGGCCACATGCCTGGGGGCCTCTCCATACATTCCCACAATGGCCTACCTCTTGTTTGTATAAGGGGTTTAGCCTCCAAGAGATAACTAATATTAGAACAAAATCACTAGGAAGGTAAGTGGGTAATGACCAACCCATACTAGTCCACACTTACCCCCATCCTCATAAGTTTCCCACGTCTGCTTCTTTATATACATTCCACCAAAGGTCACTCCATCGACATGGCGAGAAGAACATCACAACATATGACCAACACTTGCAAACAAAAATAATCTAGCTTAGCCACCACAAATAACAAATATACCAAAAGAAAGGAGTTTCAAAATCCAACAGTAAAATAAATAAATGTGCACCATTCCAACAATAAATCAACCATAACCACAAGGATTATGTGAAAAATGAAGAAATCAAAGATTTGTGGCTAAGCTACTTTTAGACAAGATTAAATAACATGGTTGGTCCACACAGGCAAGATACAAAAAGATCACCAAACAACCAAAAGAAATAATCACAATCCAAGAAAGTGCACATTACATCACTATGTGATTAACATTAAGTCACCACTAAGGAAGGAGGGAAACACGGTCATTACATGTGTTATGCAAACACAACCAATGCAATAACATCATGTAGGTAAGTATTATCAATGCACCTTCACGTACTCTTACGTGGAATCGTGCCCTTCTCAAAGGTAACACATCATCAATATAGTACATTGTGCCCTTCTCAAAGGTACATGTCATCAATATAGTACATCGTGCCCTTCTCAAAGGTACAAATAAGATACCAAGGTAAGAATAAACTTGCACAAGTAGCATGCCCTTGAGCAAATCACATGCCCATACCAAAACATAACCAAAATCCCATGTCAGATGTCATTAGTACCATCAAGGAAACAAAGCATGATAGGAAAACACTATGGGCCTCTCAAAGGTCCATTCACTAAGGAGAAGTAGGGGGTACTCTGGCATAGGAAGGTATGGTTGGTTGGGTAATCCCAAACCAATGCCACAACATGTCACCATAGCTTCCTAAGTTCTTCCTCTCCACTACTTAACTCCACACATGGAAGGTCTCCAACTCCAAGATTGGACCTTACAGGGTGTACATACAAGCAGCCACACAAGCATGAGTCCATCATACTTGTAGTTATACACTCAACTCATGGATGGATACCCAGTATCGCAAGCTCATGAGTACACTAAGCATGTACGGGATAATCACAACACATAGCAAACATGTTCATAACAAGTATTTACATCCACAAGGTAACACAATTCTCCTTTAATGTTCATTACTTAGTGAAGAAGGACAACTTTCATACCCCAAAGTCACATAATAATTACCATAAAGATTCTCTAAGAAATTTACTCAAAAATCAACTCAAATTAATCCATCTAGAGCATATTGGAATCCAACCATGACTTCACATTGAGAGATAAGGCAACACCCTCAAGTAAGTACACCAATTTACTAGCTATGCTTGATAGATCATAATCGAACCCAAACAACAATATTTCAACTCACAAGATGGTGACTCACAACACATTACATATCATAGAGATAACAATATCCCATATAACACTACATATGCACTACGAAACCACCACACATTTATCTGGCATAAGGTTCATAAAGTAAAGGCATATCACAAGAAGAATCTAATAGCAAGATCATGTCTCTAATTTTACTATTCTACTATATGAAGCCCAAACATCTTTTCCGCACAAGGTATGTATAACATGATATCAAATTCACATGAAAACAAAGTTATAAAATGTAAAATTTATTTTGTAGAAGTAATTTACAAAAAGGTCGCCAAGCACACAAATGCCTCATTGAACAATTTGAGGACATATGTTAATTGTTAACAATTTGCCATGCATAAAACTAATTTTCACCTCTTTCTTTCTTAGTATTTTTACAAGGTAATCTAATGAAATCACACACGTAACAAATTACACTCATAAAATTTAAAGCAAGATACACTTTATGCAATCTTTTCTAGTTATCAATCCAAAGGAGACAATTCTAATTTCCAATGATATAAAGGGTTAGGAATTCAAGAAATTATGTCATTCAACCCTATGATAAACACACGTCAAGTTCACAAGGCAAGAATAAATCAAATGGGTATTAAGATGTCACTACTCTCCACAAAAATACACAAGGGTGAGGAAGGGTCCAACGCAATCCCTCACCACTTAGACCAACTGTCTCGAGAGAACAATCGACTAAGAGGATCACAAACATCACAAAACACAAGAGGAAGACTTCAATAATCTTGTGACAAGGCCATCATGATGATAACACAAGAGGATGGGTATTCCTCCAAGGTGAAAGTTAGTCAACAAACCACAACCTCACTCTCTCGCAGCTACATGTAGTAGAACAAGGGTCAAATCATGCTCAACCCACTCCATGTCGGCCTAAACAACACGCAAACCTCAGAGCTCCCAATGTTGAAATATGTGCTCTGATACCAAATCTCATGCCCACATTTCCCATGCGATCACAACACGTATTCACGTGTGTCATGTCCACATGTGTCATGTGGTTATGATACGAACTATCAAAATTTTCTCTTACTACTCTGAAAACCCCCTTGCATGCGTAAGCATGCTTGGTGGCATATGCTTAAGGAGTAAACAAAGCAGTTGTTAGTGGGGTATTACACTCACAAATTACATTTGTATAGTAGTTGTTGTAGGTGATAGATCATTTTCAACAAAGCACGATCATTTGCCCTCTCTTCCGTTTCTCTAAAATTTAATTTAAATAAATAAATAAATAAATATATATATATATATATATATATATATATATATATATATATATATATATATATATATACCACCATTATCTCAGTTCACTTTAACTCACAATTTCATTAATAATTTCCTTAACTATAAAGAAAGTATAGAATATATATAATAAATAAATATATATATAATTTGTTAAAACAGATTACTATCCAATAAATCATTAAAAATAGAGCAAAGAGTTAATTTTTTTTTTTTTACAAATATAAACATTGTATTTCCGAATTGCAACTCTAAGTTTAAGCATCTATTCGATTTGTATTATACAATATGCATAATTAAATCCCACTTTTACTATTCACTATTCACTTTTACTATTCACTATTCACTATTCACTATTCTGTTACTATTCACTATTCATATTAAGGCAAACTTTTAATATGAGATTAGTTTCTATTTAACTCAATTACACAACTTTAATCCAATTTTATTTCCTTTCCAAATGGCAAAACTAAACGAACAATAAAACTACAACTATCAATACAATAAAGAAGTAATTTCCTTACAACTCCAAAATACCAAATTATACAACGAAAGAGAGAGAATGTTCTCCTCTTGTATAATCAACAAGAATGAAGCTATTAAAAGCCCAAGCTCCCTTAAGAGTAAAGGAAAATAAAATGTTTTCTAAGATCTAATAATCTTCTCCAAGCTTCACCATAAGCTCCCAAAAAACTTGCATATCACACAAGGGAAGAAACACCACACAAGCTGCTCTCCTCCGTACCGTAGACCTGCAAGAGGGTTACCCCTAAGCTAGGGAGATCATCCACACACCTAGGGGATTCAATACCACTTCACAACAAAATAAAAATAACACACCAAAACACAAATACACCCATAGATATTTACACAACACAAAACTCATCCACTGTGAGTTTAAAGAGGGTTAGGAGAGTGGACACACTCAACTCTAGAGTGTCACCCTTCAATTAAATTTCAACACAGTTTCCTTCTCATGGCCTCAAGCCAACTTGCCAACAAAGATTCCAAGGATTTCATATTTTGGCTCTCAATCCAAATAACACAATTTCTCAAAGTCACACAAATGTCCTCAAGGCTTTCAACATCTCAAAAGAAACAATGCATGTACTTGAAGAGGATCACTCCTCCCCTACCCCACACTTGATGAGCATTTCTCCCAAGTGGAAGAAGCTCTGTCAACACCCAAATAAATTTCCCCACAATTACATAATTTACAGCACAACAAATCAAATTTTATTTCACAAATCCATCATGCAAGAAATAGAAAATGCAAAGGAAAGGCGTTGAAATACAACCTTAAAAATCCCTTTAATGGATGAAGTTGATGTAGAGTTCCTCTCCAGCCTCCTCTCCAAATCTCCCTTCTCAAAAAAAAATCTCTCTATGATCACAAGTAAGGGATAATGAATGGAGGATATAGGATGGCTAGAATAATTTCGGCATTATGAGGCTATGAAGAGGAGAATAGAGAAGGAATTGGGCATTATGAGGATGCCAAAAATGATAATAATGCAAGAATGAAGTCCCCCTATAAGAATGAAGTTCCCCTGCAAGAATCAAGTTCCCTTGCAAAATCCAGTCTTCTCTAATTGCTTAGAGAAGGGTCTTATTTATAGATTTTCTGAAAAGGGAATGGAAGGTGAGGATCAAGAGTTGAGATCAAGGGCTCACATTATTTGTGAATTTTAAATTCATAGTGGATGAATTAAAAATTTATTTTTTTAAGATTGTAATATTTAAATAACCCCACTATCCCAAGTGGAATTAAAAAAATATCCCCACTATCCCAAGTGGAATTAATAAAAAATCCCCACTATCCTAAGTGGAATTAATAAAATATCTCCACTATCCCAAGTGGGATTAAAAAATAACCCCACTCATGAAGAACCACACCACTTCATGGGGACTCTCACCAAAAGTGAGGGAATAAGAAGATAAGCCCCTCTATTATTGGTGGATCATGGAGTCATTCCATGACTTGGAAGTGGGCCTGAGTGTGGATTCCACTCATCCTATTTTCCCCATACCTCTAAATTCGTCACTTAACTTCACTGTGAAGTTAAGATGACCATACGGAGGTTAACTAAAGGCTACCCAAGTCAAAAGTGACCCTAGACCCATGGGGTATAACCCAGGGTCAATTTAAACTTAGTTAGGACACCTAGGGTCAAATTAAGACACAAGAAAAGGGTCTCAAAAATTTAAATTAAAAAAATAAAATTTAAATACAATTCTTACAACACAAATCATAATTCAATTTTACAAAAGGGTAGACCTAACCCATTCAACCTCATGCAAGACAATATTACAACATTACAACATTGCACCAAACACAGAGTTGATCTTGGTTCCTCATGGAACTAGATCGGCTTCAGAAGGGGTTACAACATAAGGTGTGGAATGATCTCTAGTATCTGTGATTTAGTTAGAAATACCTGCACACTCAATCTCAAAGTTAATTCCACATATACATATCATAGCCGAAGCAAATTAAACATATTAATGAGGATGTATAACCAATCACTACCTATATCCATCTGGCAACCATTTATATAATAATCAATCATTTTATCATTTTAATCTAGAGCTAGGTGAGTAATAGGATACACACCAGTTGGACAAGGGTGAGGCTTACAGTATCTATGAGTCAAAGGTCAAGTAAATCAATTTCCCTATGTCTAAGATACCTTAATGTTGTCAAAAATCTTGGGCATAGTGGAGGGAAGAAAATTTAAAACCCAAGCCATTTGTTTTGGTCATGAGTTTTGAGGTTGAAGTTGTTTGGAAGGGTTGAAAATAGATTATGTCATGGTTGAGTCAAGTTTAGGGTTTCTTGAAGTCTATTGCTAGGTTTTCTCTAGAGAAAATAGGTGCCTCCCTCTTGCTTGGTACATGAGGAAAAAGTGGAATGGCCTTAAAGTAGATAAACATGCCCTCGATACCTTGTAGTCCCTTCAAGGAAGAGGAATCTATGTGGAATCTACAAGACAATGATCTACCTAAGGAATGTTTGGTGATGGTTTAGAAGACAAAGGGTAAAGTAGATAGAGTTCTACATACTGGATAGTATGTATGGGTTTATGAAAGATGGCATAAAGGTTATCATGTAAGGATCTACAAGGATATAGTCTCAAAGAATACAATGAGGAAGACTGTCTCACAATAAACAAAGGTATGTTGGGTTTTTTGACCTTATGACTATTCGAATGACATTGTTGATGTTCAAGGATATGAAAGCTTTGTAGAGTTCAGTTAGGATGTCCTAGAGTCCCTATATCAGTCATGAAACTCTGCATATATAGTGGATCTGTAAGGTGCAATAAAATCTATTAAAATCTTAAGAGGTCCTACTCCATTAGTCCATCATATGAAGTCATAGAGTTTTATAGTACCATGAGATTTTTGGTAGTAAAGAGGACCTATTGACAATGTCAAGAAGACTATGGAATAGAATAATGAAAATACTTTACATTCTCCATGCTTGATAGTGGGCAGTGAAAGAATGTGATAGTGACCACTGAAGATACAATGATCTTGAAGGACTATGTCTGAAGGTTAATTTAGAGAAGAACAATAGATAAGATCACAAGGAGTTAACAATTAATATAAAAATATCTAAAGGAAAACTCACAAATATAATATTACAACCCAAGCCCTAGAGGTACTGTCATTGTACTTAGACCTTGTGAGGATTTTGCACCATAGACTAGTTTTATATTGAGCAGTATGATCATTGGTCAGGCTTTGCAGAAGATTAAACAAGAAAGAGGGACAGTCTAAGTTTCCTTGTCTTTTCTCATGATTGAAAGGTTAAACAGTGATAAATAATCACTTGAATAGTGACAATAATGAACAAAGAACATGACAGTGGTAAACAGGGTATGCTGATCTTTTAGAGACAATGAAAATAGTGAAAACTAGTAAATCATGTGAACAATTCAGAAGAGCTAACAATGGATAAAAGACACTAGACAGTGTATGAGCCATGAAAATCCTAAAAAGTAGGTCACATAGTATGCATGAGGAAGGTGTAAGAATCCTACAATGATGTAAATACTTAGTGATCAAGAAAGGTTTGTTTGATAGCATAAATAAAAGACTATAATTGATGATAGTCACAATGAACAGTGGCAGATTTGTAATAAAACCTTTCAAATATTGGTATACAAAAAGACCTTCAAGGACTCCATGATACAAAGATCTTTAGGCATGTGAGTTGTAATTAAAGATAGGAAAGTGCAGATAAAGATTCATGATAGTCCACAAGGATGAAGAAATGTAGGGTAGTGTCCAAAAACATAGGTGAAGAAGAATCAAGAGCCTATTTGTGACAAGTATGAAGATTTGAATACAAATTTTCCCAATTGTCTATAAACTACAAGGGGATTTGAATAACTCCAAAACTCGTATTGAATAGAGTTTTCATATTGATGTAATATGGTGTTGAAAGAGTTCATGGATATTGGTTAGAAGACCAAGGATGCATGTTCTTTATTTTCAGTCAGTTTTGTATGCTCAATCAACGATTAAAAGATCTTCATAGTTAACCTACAATGCAATGACATTGATAAAGGGTTTACAAAGGCATTTAGGGTTTCTTTGAATTTCTCAAAGGTATTACAAACCGGGGTATCATCAATATTCTTCTTTAGAGGTTTATTTACCCTTGAGATAAAATTGTATAACTGTCTATCACTATTAAAATTTGTAGGATCTATTATAGGTTGGCAAAGTATGATAAGATATGTCTGTAGTTTTGTAGGGTTTTTGAATGATCTTGGTAGCCTCTTATGTATACAAGGTCAAGGAAAAAAGTGAGATACCACACATTATACCTGAATTGAGTATAATATACAAGGGCATGGTGTTATGGCTTCTCAAAGTCCATGTTAGATGATAAAAAGACCATGCCAATCTATTTTAAACTATATACAGAGATATGCATGTTTGTTTGTGAGGTAATTCAAAGGTGTAAACAATGTTAAGGGTGTATGGTTATGTAGGTTGTCATTAGGTCTACTTGACCTGACCATTAAAATTGTCATTAGGTTTTCCCTAACATAACAAGTATGAAAGTATGTCAAGTGTCTTGCTAATTGTCTAAGAGCCATAAAATTTAAGACCTCCTAAACCTTGAAACTCTATCTAAAACCCTAGCTAGGAGTTCATCATGTTTGTGAAGGATATGACCCAAAAACTATTAGATGATGAGTATAAATGGAGATGCAAGATTGTAAGGGACTATCATCAGACTTTAAGCTTGCAAAAAAACATGTGCTTATACTAGGAGAATGGTGGGATTCTAACATTGCTAATCTAGAAAAAGAGTGTCAGTTTATATAAAGGCCTTCCTCTTTTGATGCTTTCTTCATTAATGAGCACTCTAGATCAACCCATAACTATTCTACTCAAGATATGTAGACAATACAAGTTTTGAAGGACAAACGCGTGATGGATGAAGACATTATCTTTGACAGTGAACAGTTAGAAGTCACCATGGAGGTGCAGAGGTTTTAAAAGGTTAACAGGCCTAAATATGTGATCATAGAGGCTTGAAATAGTAGAGTTCATAAGGTATGCAAATATTTGATAACAAGTATGTACAGGAGTTTGATAGAATAGTCTACAAAAGAGATAACACCAAAGAGTTAGGATTTCGTTTACATAGATAGTGACATGTCAGTCATAGCTTCATCATACAAGAAAGGTAGTAACTCACATTGTCAATGCATCTCAAAATGTTCTTTGATCAATAAAAGGGAAACACTATATTTGTATCTAGGCAGTAAGAGATTTACTTTTGAAGTCTCACCTTCCTCTCTCCTAATACATTGGTCCAAGTCTAACAATTTTTTTCCATGTTACTAGAAAAATCAATGGTGTGCAACATAACACCCAATTCATGTTGTTGGGGCAAACTAAAAGGAGGTTTGTTCAATAAAAATAAAATGATATATTTATATAGGTGGTAAGAGATTTTCTTTTGACTTTCCTCTCTCCTATTCCATGGGTGCAAGTCTAACAAATTTCTTTGAAAAACATATTAACATTAGGTATTTATATTAGTGGAAAAAATTAAAGATTTACACCATAACATATGAGTCACATTGTTGGTGTATATTAAAATGAGTTTTGTTTAATAAAAAAGAAAGAATATATTTGTCATGTCCCTATACTAATGATTTATAATTGAATTATTTATTTAAATAATAAATTAGCCTTATATAAACTAATATAATTAAAATATAATATATAATATATTTATTTAAAATATATTATTAATATGTATTATTTAATAAATAATATTACTATATTAATATTCTTTTTATAATTAAAATATAATATATCTATTTTAATTGACAAGAGTCATAAATGACAATGATAAATATAAATATTAATAATTTATATATTATTAAATTACATATATATTATAAATAATAAATATAATTATTAATAACATATTATATTATTATATTATATATGGGAATAAATATAAATAACATAAATATTGTTAATATAAATATAAATAATAATATTATTATCCTATACAATAATTATATAAACTAATACAAAGTGAGAGAAGTAGTTCCCATAAGATAAAGAGTGTGATCGACAATCAAATATAAATAAAATATGTATGTCGCAATTATAATTGCAACCATTATAAGATGAGTTTATTAATATGCAGCAAAATCACTAAAAGTCAAGATCTTTGGTAAAAATACCCTTCGAATTATATAAAAATTAATATATAAACAACAACAACAATACAATAAAAATTATATTAGTCATTCCATCGAGCAAGGAAAACATTGGAAAATAGAAAGAAGATGGCAGCAATAGGTAAGAAATCTGAGATAAAGCTACAACAGGTGAGTAAGTACTTATATTTAATTCATTCAATCTATAATTGGTAAAAATAAAGGATAAGATTATTAAGAAGGATCTAATATATGTGTGTGTGTGTGTGTGTGTGTGTGTGTGTGTGTGTGTGTGTGTGTGTGTGTGTGTGTGTGTGTGTAAAAATAACAATTTAAGAATAGTCTTAGAACTGCATATTGTTATTGGAAAATTAGAATGATTATCAATAGTATAAAAGTAATCCAATAAACTCAATGGAAAAGGAAATAATCAAGATCAATCAAACAAAGACAAAACCTTGCAAACCTCAATACTTCATAGCTTCCATTGGTCGCCTATCTCGATTGATCTTATGTATGAATATGGCCCTCAGAAAGCACACTTCCTTGGCTTTTCTTCAAGATGTCAATGGAGAATGGCTATGATAATTCTTGCAATGAAGATGAACTTCACAACAATGGTAATGGTAACAAGTTGATCGCAAGCAATGGAATGGTTTGGTGCCAAAGGTGCATTGTAATTCCTCTAGAGTAAGGGTACTAAAAGCTTGGATTATAGAAATGGAAGAATAGGGTTGTACTTATAGGCTCACAAGAGAAAAGATCAACGATATAGAATGATTAAGAAGATCAATGGTTGAGAAGATTTGAGAGAATGTGTGCGAATAAAAAGAAGACAAGTGTCACACAAAAAGCTATTTTGTTTGAGTTAACTACTTTCTTTTATAAAGATAAGATTTGATTTCATAAATTAGAAAGTTTTTTTCTAATTTAAAAGTTGTTGATAAAAACAAAATTGATTAAATCAATTAACTCAACTTGTGATTTACTTTTTGCATGATTTGAGAGAAATTAAATAATAAATTATTTAATTTTGTGTGTATGAAGAAGAAGATTTATTTTTAGAAGATTTGGAAGTTTTTTGAGGAACTTAGAAGATAAGAAAGAAAATTAAATAAATAAATTTATTTAATTGTTTGTGCATGATAGAAGAATAAATAAAATATTTGACTATATTTTATTTTTAGAGATTGAGATAATTTAAATAAATTTGATTTATTTATTTAAATTTGGAGGAATAAGTGATTTAATTAAATAATAAAAATTATTTAATTGTTTGGAAGAATAAAGTTGACTTCGATGAAATTAATTAAATAAAGGTAATGTATTCAATTAATGGGAGGAATATGAACCAAATAAATAAATTGATTTATTTATTTATTGATAGAGAAATTAAGTGGAATAAATATTAAGAATATTTATTTAGATAGAGTCGTGTCTTTTTTAGGTGTATACATTTGCCCCTCTTTGATGCAATGTGTTTTATGACATTGTTTCAAAGAATAAGATTTTTTGATAATGATACATGCCCTACTTTGCCCCTGGTACAGGTTATGACAACAGGATGCCCCCTCGGGAGATTAGATGGGAAGAAAAGGTAGAAGGACGTGAGACGGACAATCTCACGATGAAGAAGGTAAAAAAATAGGTTATGTTGAAGAAAAATAGGTCACGGTTCAGAGAAATGGAATGAAATGGGCGTGGGAAGTAGTCACAGTCACCACATAGCCAGTTAGGGTTCACTTGCTGTATATAGGAGCTGGGTCCACAATACTAGTCATTTGCACACTTGGCTTTTGTTGATTGGTCCCTCAAAGCTTAGGAGAGCATAGGAGCTAGAGCAGTTAGTATAGATATGGATATTCCATGTGAGAAGCACCGCTTTGAGCACATTTGATGGTTTAAGCGGCCAGCTGAGGTAGGTCCACCAATATGTAGTTTGACAAAACTCACCTAGGGTCATTTATTAGGCTAATAAATGCTAGGGAAAAGTTAGGGAAATGAATGTGCCGAATCGTGTTTCGGTGCATATGCACTCCGAAACTACGCATATGTTATGTTTCGGCGCATATGATGAATGTAGCTATGCATACGGTCAAACTGCGCATTTGATATGGGAACCAGTGCATACGTTATGAAATTAAGCATTTGTTATGAAACTGCGAACATGCTCAATGTTTTGGTGCATTTGTCAGAAGTGGCACATTTGCTGTGAAATGGTGCATTTACCTTCTAATTCGGTGCATTTGTTTTAGCTATTCATTACTTAGCGAAATTGACTTGACTGACATTTTGATCAATGTGTCAATCGACAAGCTATCTCTGAAATTGTGAGAAATCTAGTCAAGAGATATTATGCCTGGTTTTGATCAATTTGATATGTTAAGTAATTGATAGGATACTTTGATAGGTAAGAGCAGTTTTGTAGTTGATGCAGTTTTGGTTGATGTCTTGCTTTTCTTGATTGCAGGAGGACATTCGTGATGTACTCATGTTGCAGGAGCAATTTCCTTTGCCGATGTTGTAGTGGTATATGCTCACAGAGATGGATTGGGAGGCACTCGGTGTGATGGGTTTGGGCTACATTTGCTTTATGCCCGAGGTTCGTGTGAACCTTGGTTTGTTGACTGCTGTGGTGGAGCGTTTCCATAGTGAGGATGGGATGTTCCATCTTCCTACTGGTGAGATGGCTATTATTCTAGAGGATATCTATAGGATCCTGCACTTACCGATCCAGGGTAATCTCGTGGAGTATGAGTCTCAGCGTGATGTCAGACTAGCGAAGTGCAGGCGTGTCTTTGATGATTCGGAGCTAGTGGGTCAGGTGATCTCATGGTAGGATATACACGACTACTATGACTAGTTCTCGGGGATAGTGGTAGGATTGATCAGGGGTGTGGTATGCCCTGACAGGAGGGCGCATGGGTTTCCCATTGGCTGGGGTAGGACTTTAGAGAGGATGGTTATAGAGGGCACTCACTTTGCATGGGGTGTCTATGTTTTGGCTCACTTGTATCACAACATGCATCAGGTGGTCTACCACAGAGGAGCTAGTTTGTCTATAGGCATCTTGTTGTTATAGTTCTGGTATTGACGTGGTTTCTAGGCAGCAAGGGGAACCTTACTCATATGGTTACGCAGGTGTTATTTCCTAGCATAAGCTAGAAAAGCTTGAGTACTGGAGACATGCGCTGGATAATGTGGATGGAGTTATCTGGAGTCCATACATAGATTTTGAGCCATGGGATGACGAGGATGACGAGCTTCCTTATTGCTTTCAAACTCAGTGGTTGATTGGACAGACACATCACATTCTAGAGAGGCAGATAGTCAGCCATGTGGAGAGACAATTTGGGAGACTACAGGATCAGCCATAGGGGCAGGCACAGTTTTCCAGGACACATGCAGAGTGGTTGACATAAGGCCTAGTTGCTTCCTATAGAGAGGCTAGAGAAGACTTTTTGCAGATTCCCTACCAGGCTTGGCTGATGAGGAGGGAGGTAGTGGATGTAGGGATGACTCCCAACTATGAGAAGAGGTTTGTAGCCCACCCTTTCCCAAGGTACTGAGGACCTGGAGAGTTGGTTCCTCACTTAGAGGAGGCTAATTCAGATGATGAGGATGATGGAGGTAGGAGGAGGAGGAGATGGAGGATGGGAAGAGGAGGATGGGGAGATGGAGATAATGGAGGTGATGGAGGTAGAGGAAGGGATGGTGGAGATGGTGGTAGACAAAGACAGAGGAGGAGAGTTGGGGAGGGATCCTCCGAGTAGCAGGTAGTGCATCCATAGGCTACATAGTAGATACAGGTGCTGGTACCATAGCAGGTGCCCCAGAAGGTAGTTATACAATAGAAGGCATAGGTAGAGGTGCAGGCATAGGTTCTCACCTAGCCTGACCTATAGCAGTAGGCTATTACTATGTTGCGGTGTCACGTCAGATAGCTTAGGGCACAACTTAGGGTGGCAGAGTCCTAGAGGGAGGCAGACACAGGGATTATATCCAGTCTCACTAGTGATCAAGACACAACACTGGCGAGCGTGCGAGCTCTTAGACTAGAGAGAGATTCAGCCCTAGCTACTTTGGTTACTGATGGGACCACTACATTTTTAGTTACTCAGGTGCAGTAGGCTTAGATGTAGCTTGCACAGGTTCAGGGTGAGCTTGCTAGAGTGCAAGCCCAGACTCAGTATTAAAGGGGTCTATATCACTGAGCTGTGCCAGCAGACCAGAGGGCACCCAACTACAGGAGCCAGTCTATGGCAAGCACATCTTAGAGGGTAGGGGGTTTACGGTCTGCAGCATTTACTATGGGTCCATAGTAGTCTAGGGCTAGTAGAGATGGAGAGGGCAGTACTGGGAGCAGCATCCCATGCCAGCAAGGCTAGCTGACATTTGTACCAATTTTTACTTATGCATACACTTTTTTGATGGCTCATGGATAGCTCGATATGTATGTATTTATATCATTTTGTACAGTTACCAAGACATGTATCATTGCTTTTGTGATGTATGCATACCTTTTATGACTTGGCTCATAGATGGACTTTGATATTGTACACTTGGACATATTTATGTTATATTTATATGATGATGTAGCTTATGTTATGTGACTTTTACCATGGATGCATTCTATCTTATGATGTTTCACATGTGATGCACACATTTTTCTATGTCTATATGATGTCTTTATGGTTCTATACTATGATGCTTTCATATGTTTCTAGGACTCTAATATGATGATGATCTAATGTAGACTTAGATGATTTCCAATGATCTAATATGCAAATGTGAATGTTATCTATATGATTATGTAGTTTATGTGATGATCTACATGTACTTGTCTATGTTTTTGATTTTTCTGTTGGTATTATGTTATGCTGATGCAAATGTATATAGATGATCTAATGCACTATTATGTATGCAAATGATTTAATCATGTTAATGACTATCTCATGTGATATGATATGCAACTTATGCTATATTTTTTTGTTATATCCAAATGTACGCAATTGATGCAAAAGTGACACAATGATAGATAGAAGACTAATTAACAGAGGAAAGGTGAATGAAAAGATCACAAGCTTTTATCTGTAAATATTGATACTCTACATAGAATTTTCATTATATGGGATATGGATGCTTTGTGGATGAGAATGGTTTTGCCATCTTGATATTGCAAGTATTTTGAAGTGCTTATTTCATCATTGGGCTTTTTTGTTTTTTTGTGTTTCTGAAATGTTGTAAGAAAATACAAGCATCTAGGTATAATTGAACTGAGATGACCTGAGTATCACTTACATGGATTTTGATATAGCAAGTTAATACAAGCATCTAGGTACAATGAACCAAGATGACCTGAGTATTTCTTGTGTATCAACAAACAAGGATTATACCTATTTCATGTTAGTCCTCTGATGTCCTCAATGATCATTTGAGTTGATCAGGTCCTTAGACAAGGCTTCACATTACTAAAGATAAACCGACAAGCAACAAACAAAGAAAAGAATCATGCCCCCATCATAGCATCTCTGGCTTTTGGCATCCTTGAGTAGCATAGAAAACATGATAACAAAAACTGAAGACCTTAAGACTCAACTAATTGAAACAAAACATTCTTGCATTAGATGTATCTTTCTTGTCATAATTTAGATAGAATCGTTTGGATCGTTTTGCTCTAGTTTTTTCTTTGCTTTGGATAGCAGGTTCTTTTTCTATGCTTGCATGTCTAGTGAAAGGTATCACAATCCTTATTGGTGTCCTCGATGAACAAAGTGGCACTGTAGAATCCAACTCCTTATCCAGGTCAAGGATTTGCCCCTAGTCAAGTAGAGGTAATCTGGATTATTATGGATGAATTGACAATGGATACAAAGAAATGAACCCTAAGAGGCTGACCTAATGCCTTGGGGGTGCATTGCTAAATGGCCTTGCCTACGTGATGATGCAGAGGCAACGTAGTTTGGGGTGAACCCTTATGGACCTAAGACCTAGGCTATAGGAAATAGTGTGGACTTAGATAGATAGAAGGACAAATGACACATGGTGGAAAGGATGAGAAGTGGAACCTCGGGGGCACATTGAAAATGCCCTTGCCTACATGACGATGTAGAGGCAACGTAGTTCGGGGTGAACCCTGATACTGATGATGGATGCTAAGATATGCTAGCACTATTGCTATGGTACTTTGACAACCTTAGGTATTAAGGTGACAATGGTTATAGAGTATCAAGCCATGATAGGTTATCATTTTGTTATGTAAGGTGTTTGTTGTGAAACTGACATGATTGGATAATGGATAATGGTGTGAAGAATGGACACAAGATGACTAGTTTCCCAAAGATGGAGGAAGTGGTTCGCATTGCAGAGAGTGCTTGTTTGCCAGGTTTTCACTACTTTTCTTTTATTGCATGGGAGCCAAAATACACATGACACATGTTTGCCAGATTTTCATCATGGTATCTATCCAAGGCATCTGTTTACGAGGTTTTCACCAGAGGACAATTTTTTTGTTGTTTTTCCATTTTTTTTTGGTTTTTTATGTTTTTTATGCCCCCCCTTACATTGGGGTTCTCTAGGTATGGAACCAGCGAAGATGCATACTATTGACTGGGTCATCAAATAGTTCACCTTCTGAAGTAGCTAATTGATAGGCTCCTGATCCATAAGCAACAACGATTACATAAGGACCAAACCAGTTGGGTTCAAATTTTCCTTTCTTTTCCTGATCCTGTTGATTGCGGGGATTTTCCTTAAGCACTAGATTACCAACCTTGAATACCCTTGGATGGACTCTATGGTTGTAGCTTCGTGACATCCTTTGCTAGTATGCCTTGAGATGGTTGAAAGCATTCTACCATTTCTCCTCCAACAGTTCTAACTCTTGCAATCTGGACACTCTATAGTCTTCATTAGTAATGAGACCTTTTAACAACACCCTTAAATATGGTAACTCGACTTCAATGGGTAAAATGGCTTCTGGTCCATAGACAAGGGAATATGGGGTAGCACCTATGGGAGTGCGTATACTATTTCGATAAGCCCACAGAGTGGGATTGAGTTGTATGTGCCAATCACAGCTGACGTCGTTGATAGTTTTCTTAAGGATTTTCAAGATTATTTTGTTAGATGCCTCTGCTTGACCATTGCCTTGGGGGTAATAAGGGGTAGAGAAGCGGTGTTGGATTTTGAATTTGTCACAAATCTCTTGGACATCATGGTTTTTGAAAGGTCTTCCGTTATCCGTGACTATAGATGAGGGAATTATGTATTGATAAATGATGTAATTGAGGATGAAGGAGGCAATCTGTTTGCCTGTGACATTGGTTAGTGGAACAGCTTCAATCCACTTGGTGAAATACTCAGTGGTGGTTATGATGAACTTGTGGCCGTTGGATGAGGGAGGGTGGATTTTACCCACAAGGTCAAGTCCCCACTGACAAAAGGGCCAAGGTGTCATTAAAGGTCGTAGCTCTTAAGCTAGTGCATGCACAAGGCTTCCATGTATCTGACATTGCTTACACTTCTTGACAAAGTGATAGGAGTTCATCTTCATGTTCAGCCAATAGTATCCCAAATGCATGAGTTTCTTGGCTAAAGTAGGACCACTAGAGTGTGATTCACATATTCCTTCATGCACTTCTTGCAAGGCAGTTTGAGATTCTTCATGTTTAAGACATCTAAGTAAAGTACCATCCAGACCTCAGTGGTATAGGGTGTCAGCGATAATAGTGTAACGGGATGTTTGTCGAATGAAGGGTCAGTGTTGTTTGTTGGAAAAGTTAGGTGGTAAAGTGTTGTCCTTGGGGTAAGTGTAAATCTTACCATACAAGGGTGAATCAGATCCTACGAGAAGGCAAATGGATTGGGTTTTGGGGATGTCATAAGCTGGCCACATGACTATTTCCACCAAGAACTGAAAACATGACTCATTCTCTAGTATGGTGAGGAGTGAGGCAATGGTTACCATGGCATCTACTACTTTGTTTTCAATCCTTGGTATTTTCTCAAAGGATATGATCACAAAGTACTCTTTAAAATCATCCACCATACACTTGTAGGGAATGAGCTTGTCATCTCTTATCTGATATTCATCATTTACCTAATTGATGACGAGTTGTGAATCACCGTATACATGAAGTTCTTTTACTTTCCATTTTGCTGCTAGTTTAAGACCAATGACCAAGGCCTCATATTCTACTATGTTGTTTGTGCATTGAAACAAGTAGATGATAGGACTTAGGTATTGTGGCACCCTGAGGAGTGACCAACAAGATGCCTACCCCTAATCCATGGTTTGTATAGGAGCCATCAAAATAGAGTGTCCATGATTGTGTTGTGATAGTGAATATTGATTCATCTTGAAACTCAAACTTCATTGGAGTGGTATCCTGTAATGGTACCTCTACCAACTGATCGGCAATGACTTGACCTTTGATAGCTTTCCATTCTACATACTCAATGTCATATTCACTTAGGAGAATTACCCACTTAGCTAGGCAACTTGTGAGAGCTGCTTTGCTTAATAAGTATTTCAGGGGATATATCTTCGCAATAAGTTTGATGGAATGTCCAAGCATGTAATGTCATAGTTTTTGGGAAGCAAAAACCATAGTAAGATAGGATCTTTCAATTTGAGAGTATTGCAGTTCATACCCCAAAAATGTGCGATTGATGTAGTATATGGCCCTTTCCTTGCCTTCATTGTCCTGTTGTTCTAGAAGGGCACCCAGAGTTGTCTGTGTAGTAGATATGTAAAGTAATAGTGGCTTGCCTTATATAGGAGGCATCAAGATAGGTGGATTCATAAGATACTCCTTAAGTTTGCAAAATACTTCTTCACACTTCTCATCCCATCTGAATGGAATGTTTTTATGTAAGAGATGACTGAAAGGTTGACACTTGTCTGCCAATTGGGAGATGAATCGGTCGATTGCTTGTAATTTGCCTTGTAATGACCGCATTTGGGTAATGTTCTTTGGTGGAGGCATCTCCATGATAGCCTTGACTTTTGTAGGATCTACCTCAACCCCGTTTGCTGATACTATGAAGCCTAAGAGTTTGCCAGAGGTGACCCCAAACACACACTTTTTTAGATTTAATCTAACTTTGAACTGTTCCAGTCACTGAAAAAATTTCTCTAATACATCCAGATGAGACTCCCTTGTTAGTGATTTGCCAAGGATGTCATCCACATAGTCTTCCATTGTTACATGCATCATATCATGGAAGATAGTAGTCATAGCATGTTGATATGTTGCTCCTGAATTCTTTTACCCAAAAGGTATGATGCACCAACAGAGAGTACCCCATGGACAAGTGAATGTTGTCTTATGTTGATCCTCTGGTGCTATCTTGATTTGATTGTATAGAGAGAAACCATCCATAAGAGAAAGCATAGTATGACCAGCTATTAAGTCCACAATGATGTCAATGTTAGGCAATGGGAAATCATCTTTGTGCCAAGCCTGGTTAAGATCTCAAAGATCATTACAAATTCTGACTCTTCCATATGGTTTGGCGAGAGCTACAATGTTTGAAATCCACTCAGGATAGTCTATTGGTCTGATAAACCTAACATCTAGTAGTTTCTTGAGTTCTTCTTTGACTAGTAGTGCAACATGAGGATGCATTTTTCTAAGTTTTTGCTTTACAGGTTTTACTCTAGGATCAAGTAGCAAATGATGTAAGACCAAGTCTAGATCTAGACCAGGCATATCTGCGTATGATCAAGCAAAGTTGATCTATTTCATCATGAAGAAGAGTACAAATTTTGTCTTTTCTAGTGGAGATAAAGACTTAGCAAAGTGTATGATCTTAGGATTACCCTTTGTGTCGATGTCCACTAGTTCTGTTAGAACTACCACAATCTGTTACTTCTCCTAATACATGTTGCTGGGGAGAGTGTCAAGACTTCTATCATCTGGCACCCTAGAGAGGTTTTCACTATTCAATGCATCCTTTATTTTTACTTTTTTGGGATTTGATACTGCAGCAAAGCAGTTTTCACCATTAAATCCATTTTTTATTTTTATGTTTTTGTGATTGGAAGGCTTGGAACCTCTCCAAAGTAAGCCATCGAATTGAGTTCTATGGTGCAACTAGCTTTATGATCTCCCACAGGTAAGTGGTCTCTTAGTTCCATGAAGTCAATATAGGCATCGTCATTTTGGAATATGTCAAGTTGAGGGGTTCCTTGTAGATCCCAATCAATAAGCTCAAGATGTACTAGGGGGAGGGGCTCGATATATGTATATGATTTAGTGGGTGTTATGGTAAGGATGGATATGTTGTTAGGATGGGGAGTTATAGGAACAAGGTCTAGTATGGTACTTTCCTCAAGATTGTTTATCTCGTGTGAATTCTGACCTTCCTCGTAAGTTATGCTCTCAGGAATTGGCAAATCACACTCTACAGTCTATGCTTAGGCATTAGTCCCTCACGGTAGGGGCTATAGGTTTGAACGACATCAATTCCTTTGTCTTCATAAGAATGTTCTGAGAGTTCATCCCATTCATATTCATTGGAATCTATGTCACTATCTTCTTGAAGATTATGGATCATTTCCACAAAATAAGTGGTAGCCTTAGCTTTGCCTTTGCCTTTAGCTTTGTCTTGGTATCCTAGCCCTGTTGTGTTTTGAGTTAATGAGGATGAAGAAGGTTGAATGGGTTCAATGATTCCTTCCTTTCTTAGGCCAATGGGGCCTTGTCCTTCATAACCCATTCTGTCTAAAATAGATTGTCCACACCCATAGATTTCTATTGTGAGCTTAGGTTGTTGGTCTTGTTCTGTGTCATTTTCATCAATGTAGAGCCATTGTAACACATCTCTGTCATCACTTTCATCTGACAAGGTACCCCACTTGACAAAGGGAGTAGTAAGAGACTCAGGCGTTGCATATGGCTTTGGGCAGGGTGAAGTTCATCCAAAGGATTTTGGAGATAGAGGCATTTTGGATAGACAAAGGCTATGCTCGATGGAGTATTCTCCTACTCTAGTTTCTTTGATCTTGAATTTTTACTCATTAACCTTGGATGTGGAAGCTTGGGAGCTATGGTCCCATTGGGAGATAAGGGAAGTGGAATTTCTATTGTTAGGGATGATGGTTTCATGTCTTGATTGGATGGTGTTGCAATGTTGGGAGGGATTGGGATCACCTTGGATGGTAATCTCTTGGCTGTTGTAAGGGAATTTGATGCATTGGTGGTAGGTGGAAGGCACAACTTTCATGGCATGAATCCAAGGTCTTCCTAGGAGAATGTTATAGGTGAGGTCCCTGTCAAGGACTTGACATACAACTTCTTTCACTACTAATTCGACTCTTAGTGTTAACACCATAGTTCCCTTGGTAGTCCATTCTTCCTCATCATAGGCTTTTATTGTAATCTTTTTCCTTGGATCCACTGTATTTTCTTAGAACTCCAATGTAAGGACTAGTTTCAACATGCAAATATTCAAACCTACCCCTCCATTAATGAGAACCCTTTTGATGTGGTGTTTGCAGATGGAAGCCTCAATATGTAGGGATGCGTTATGGGGTTATGACACGGATAGATCATCCTACTCAATGAATGAGAGGATGTTGGATGAGGTAAGGTGACCTACCATGTCTTGAAACTTCTCTTGGGCCAAATTGGTGGGGACAGTGGTTTCCACTAAGGCTTTTTCAAGAATTTCCTTGTGTGTTGGTGATAGATGCAACAAAGCTAGTATGGAAATGTTGGTTGGAGTCTTCTGTAGTTGGTCTATGAGATTGTATTGGTGGGGGGTAGATGATGAGGTTGACGACCTTGGAGGAAGTGTGTGCAAGGTAGTTTTTCCACTGCAGGTAATGATGGTACAATCAGATTTGGTATTGGGATCTAATTGTTCTTGAAATGTGAGCACATTGATTTGTTGGATATGCTCTGTTATGCTACTAATGGTGTACTTGAATGGTATGTTTGTGTAATTTACATCGTTGTTTTTATTATTGTAGTTCTACTGATTGTTGTTGTTGTGGTTGTTGTTGTTGTTATGTTGTCTGTCATGGTTAGGGAGAGGATCCTTGTACACCACATGTGATTCATTATTTGGATGATCTCTTGTGACGACATGGTTTTGGTCTAACAAGTCTTGAATGACATTTTTTAGATGAATGCAATCATTAGTTTTGTGTCCTCTTCCCCTATGGTATTCACAATAGTGGGTATCATTCCACCAAGGAGGTTTTACTTGGGGTTCATAGTCGCAGGTGGAGGGAAGGGTGATCTCACTGTTTGCTAACAAATTTCTCAAGGCAGACTCAAGTGATTCTCCCAACGGTGTAAACTTTCGTCTAGAACAAAAATTCCATGGTGATTATCTCTGCTCATTTAATGGAGGCTTGTTGGGTGTTGCATTGTTTGGAGTGCCTTGGAGATTGAGGATTGGTTATTTAGGAGCTGCTAGTTTGGCATCAACCACCCCATCATTGACTATGTTTTTGTTCTTGGTCCAAAATTTTGACTTGTCCATGGTGTAGTTAGAGTTAGGATTGTCTTTGAACAACTTTATTTGCCCCTTTACAATCATAGCTTTTTGAATAAATAATCCCATCTCAATCACTTTCGTGAATGTGGTATGACCTTGGATTTGTATTTGGTAGCTAAGATCAGGGTTGAGGTTGTGGACAAACATTTCTGTCATTTGCTTCTTTGGTATATGATGAGGGTATTTGCTTGCTAGTTGTCTCCACCTTTGTAGGAAAGTGGTGAAGGATTCACCACTTTTCTGTTTCATGTTGAATAGGTCTAGCATAGATACCTCATGTTCAATGTTGTATGAGAAATGTGTGACGAACTTGTTTACTAACTCATCAAAAGTTTTGATACCCGGGGGTAGTTGAGAGGACCATTCCATGCCCTATCCTCCTAGTGATCGAGGGAAGAGTATCATGAGGGAAGTTTCATTATAGGCCACCTCTAGACATGTGGCGCTAAATTCCTGAATGTGGTCCTTGGGGTCACCCTTTCCTTTGTATTTGTCAAACATAGGAACTTCAAACTGAAAGGGGAAGGGTACCATGTTCAAGCTTTTGTCAAAGGGATATGGTGAGATATCCTCCAATGAATAAGTTTTAGTGGACGTCACTGTTTGGAGGTCTTCAAATTTCTGTTGTAAGGACTGAATTTGCTTTGTTAATGTGTCTATAGGTATGTTTGGGTCCATTATTTTCTTTCCTTTATCTTTGTCAAGGGATCTTTCCTCATTTATGCTCTTTTCATGAGTTCTTTCCTCTCCTGGTTCTTTTAATGCATCGACATCAAAGTCAACAGGGAGTTTAAGCCCGTGGTTTGCTAGGTAGAGGAAAAACTTTGAAGGGTCCTGGTTGATGACTTTGTCTATCATGCGTTGGAATTTCTTTTCTTGGAGGGCTTGTTGTATCTCATCTTGTAATATTTCCTCATCACTGTTGTGAAGGGGATACAATTCTATTTAATGTTCCAGCTATTTCAAGTTGCTTTTGTGTCTAGGATCTAGTTAATACCATGCAGTGCGGTTTGGGATGGGATGCTATGAGATTGGATGCCTTGACAAGGTGAGTTTGAAGGTTGTGGTGAAGGGGATACTTGTGGTGAAAAGATTTTGACAGGGTTTTTTTGTGATCTATGATTTCAAACGAATCAGTTGATACAAAACAATAGCCACAAGTAAGGATGTTAGGAATCTGCTTACTTGAAAGGGACTAGTTTTGGACCAACACAACTAGTGAAAAGTTCTAATAGAGAAGGATGATGTACCTTGATAGTGGAGACTTTACTAGCAATTGTCTGGGTTTGATAGGATCTAGAATTATCTTCTTGTAACCTAGTTTGATACTTTTGACTCAATTTTTGGGAAGATTTTGGATGAGGTGGACAAGACGATTGATGAAAAAGAGGGTATGCTATGGAAAATGGATAGGAGAAGTGACTGCATGGTAAATTTGATCTCTGAAACTGGAGCAAGGCTAAAATGGGCACTTAGAAAGGTTGAAAATTTTCTCTCAAAAGACTAGGAAATGCTCACTATTGTGGATGTGCAGCTACAAATGCACTAGGACAGATGGTAAATGCGCAGCAAATTAGAATATATGTGCAACTCTAGTACATAACAAAAGTGCAAGAATAGACAATAAATGCATAGTAGATCAAAATATATTTACAACAGGTCAAAATATACGTGTAGCTCTATAGTACAAATGCACAGCTCTAGGTTTTTGATTGATTTTGCAATGTTTTTGGGATGTTTTTCAATGTTTTTGGTTTCTTGGCTGAAAGTTAGTCTTTTTTATTTGATTTCTCAATTATGGCAAGTAAGACACAGCAAAAACAAAGAATATTTTCATGATTTTTATATTTTTTGTAATTTTTGGACTTTTTTTACTAAAAACAAGTACAAATCATAGGCTTGCAAGGGTAATATAAACCAAATTCTCACTGTTACATGAGGCATCTTTGGGAGGTGATAATCACGCTTCCCAACACTGGTTTATATGGAATTTTGGCTTCTAAAACAATGGATAATTAGTAAGTGCAATCGTTTGAGTGGTTATACATGTGGCATCACTACTCTCCATTATGGAGTCTCCTAGCCTCCAAGGGTTACGCCTTGGAGGGTTTTGGGGGAGGTTGGCTGTTGGTATAACTTAACAACACTTGTTGTTTGAAACTTTTGCTTCAAACACAATTTATTTATAGTGGCTAGGCAGAGCTTGGCTTTAGCTTGTTACCACTTAAGGTCATTCCCACTTGGACAGAAGGATATCCAAGGGCAAGCCTCTCTAAAGGAAATACATGTGAAATGATAGGTTTGGCATTTTGTTCACCCAAAAGAGGGGAGAGCATAGGCCTACTATCATTCCAAAAACACGAACGACAATAGTTCTTTTCCCTAGTTAAAATGAAAAAGACTAAATGAGTTAGCTACTTGGGCACACATGTGAGTTGTTAACTTTGAAAGAAGCAAGATAGAAATGGTTCAATTTTATCCTCCTAGCATTGGGACCCTATTCAAGTTTTTGATGCAACAAGATCAAATTACAATCCTCCTAGTTAGAGCTAAATGAGATTTGCATGAACATCCATTTACTTTCCTTGCTAATTAGATCTAGAGATGAGTTAACAAATGCAGCTATATGAATAAACCATCCCCTAACCTGCAAGTATATAAGAGAATATTCCTACAAGAAATGTTAGCGTTAGCAAAATCACAAGAAATAACTCTCAAAATCCATGTCAGAACAAATGCACAGCTACAAAGATTATATGCACAGAAATAGAACACAAATGCGCAGGGTTAGCAATGCGCAGATTCTGAGGATAAAAGTACAGAAATAGATGATATATCCACTGAAGTAGTAGATTCTTTGATTCAGAGGTCAAATGTGTTGAAATAGAGCATGAATGCATCGATCTATCAAATGCATACAAACAAAGCTTAGATGCATGTTAGAAATTATTAGATGTGCAAAATTCTCCTATGTATGGAACCTAACACACAACAAACTTAGTTTTAAAGTTAGATTGGGACAAGGCCCCACGGTGGGTGCCATAAATGTTATCAAAAAATTAGAATTATTATCAATAGTAGCAAAGTAATCCAATAAACTCAATGGAAAAGGAAATAATCAAGATCAAACAAACAAAGACAAAACCTTGCAAACCTCAATACTTCATAACTTCCATTGGTCACCTATCTTGATCGATCTTGTGTATGAATATGGCCCTCAAAAAGTGCACTTCCTTGCTTTTTCTTCAAGATGTCAATGGAGAACGGCTATGATAATTCTTGCAATGAAGAGGAGCTACACAATAATGGTAATGGTAACAAGTTGGTCATAAGCAATGGAATGGTTTGGTGCCAAAGGCGCATTGTAATTCCTGTAGAGCAAGGGTACTAAAAGCTTGGATTATAGAAATGGAAGAATAGGGTTATACTTATAGACTCATGAGAGAGAAGATCAACGATATAGAATGAATAAGAAGATCAATGGTTGAGAAGATTTGAGAGAATGTGCCTGAATAGAAAGAAGACAAGTGTCACAAAAAACTATTTTATTTGAGTTAAATGCTTTATTTTATAAAGATAAGATTTGATTTCATAAATTAGAAAGCTTTTTTCTAATTTAAAGGTTATTGATAAAAATAAGATTGATTAAATCAATTAACTCAACTTGTGATTTGCTTTTTGCATGATTTGAGAGAAATTAAATAATAAATTATTTAATTTTGAGTGCATGAAGAAGAAGATTTATTTTTAGAAGATTTGGAAGATTTTTTAGGAACTTAGAAGATAAGAAAGCAAATTAAATAAATAAATTTATTTAATTGTTTGTGAATGATATAAGAATAAATAAAATATTTGATTATATTTTATTTTTAGAGATTGAGATAATTTAAATAAATTTGATTGATTTATTTAAATTTGGAGGAATAAGTGATTTAATTAAATAATAGAAATTGTTTAATTGTTTGGAAGAATAAAGTTGACTTCGATGAAATTAATTAAATAAAGGTAATTTATTCAATTAATGGGAGGAATATGAACCAAATAAATAAATTGATTTATTTATTTATTGATAGAGGAATTAAATGAAATAAATATTAAGAATATTTATTTAGACAAAGTCGTGTCATTTTCAGGTGTATACACATATCATTAAGAAAAGATGATCCATTATAAATGAGATATAAAGGTAGAGGTCTTATGAACTCAAATAAATATGAGACTAAAAGATGTCCTACATAAATATATGATTCTTGTTTAAATAAGATAATGAGTACAGGAAGGTTATAAGTTCATAGTTATGAATATGAAATGGATTTGTAAAAGGCGTGATTACCCAAGGAATAGATAAAAGGCCTTAGTGTTAATCCCCCCAAAACTATGAAGAGGAAATAAAGGTTAGGGTTGGCAATTGACCAAAGGATAGGTAAGATTCGAGTGTTCTAGGGTACCCCACTGAACCAAGAAAAAGACCCTTGTCTCAAGATGGTCTAGGGTATATTATGAGACAAGTGGTTAGGCCTTTGATTTGAGTGGTCTAGGGTACCCCGAATCAAAGGAGAAAGTTAAGATAGGCCTTAGGATGGCCTATGACTCAAGTGGGTCTAGGGCACCCCTCAGAGTCAAGAAAGGAAGGACCTATGATAGTTGGTATGACATTGCACCCTAAAAAGTTCACTCTTATAAGGTGGAGGGTTTGATTAACAATAGGCCCAAGTATATCTCTTCCATGGTAACATGAGACTTACATAATAGATCTATGATAATAAAAGAGCATATAGTTTATGCTTTATTGACATAGAAAAGAAGAATGGAATACTAATGTACTCTTTACAAGTTGAAATTGTTTGCAAGGTTGCGAAAAATTTTGGCTTGCTAGAAGGGGACATTACAATATTTGTAAGAGATTTGCTTTTTAAGTCCCACCTTCTTTCTCCTACTTTATTAGTTCAAATTCAACAATTTTCTTTAGAGATAGCAGAAAAAACAACAATATGCACCATAACATTCAATTGGCCTTATTGATGCAACTTAAAAAGAGTTTTATTCAATAAAAAAGAAATATAGAGACACTAAAAGATTTGCTTTTCACAATTTTCTTTACATGTTAACACAAAAATCAACAATGTACACCATGACACCTAACTCACCTTGTTGGTGCATCTTAAGCTTTTTTATTCAACAACAAAAGATTTGCTGGGGACATTCCACCTTCCTCTCTCCTACTCTATTAGTAGGAAAAAGACACCTTTCAAACATTAGATATTTAATGCCACTGCAAATCAGCATAACATCCAATTAAATTGTTTTTATTAGTTTTTATTAGCCCATAGGCTTCATTGTGGGAGCTTTTGCTCCGTTTTTTCCCGCAAACAATTCAGTATGTCGGGAAACCACCTCGGTATTATAATGAAAATTGCCTCCGTATTATAATGAATTAAAGTTTGCAGTCGGTTGTGCTGTGCCACGCAAGTGTAAGGTGATATGTTCTTGAGGCGGCTTGTTTTGTGACTCTCGTTGGCCATGCATGGGCTTTCCTTGGAATTCCGCCATGCTATGCTCAATCACAGGGAGCCCCTCCACCTCCAAATCCACTCGCATCTCCTGCATGGCTTCATTTGATCTGTTCATTTTATTCGAAAGAGAAAATGAAAGGGAAAATGGTTGAAAGCCAATCACAGCGAGCATATCAAATTGCAAGATTTGAGCGCGAACAAAAAACAAAAGAATCGCCTTTCGAGGAAAAGGTATTTGCATCAGTTCTTTGTTTTTTCAGCCCAAAAACTAAAATCTGTTTGCTGCCATTTCATTAACCACAGAAAAACTAAAACCCCATTACTGCCTTTTTGTCGAAGGGGAAAATTGTGAGCACATCAAGTTGCAAGATTTGAGGTGAGCTGAAGAGTCGCGCGAAGAGAAATCAAAAGAGTCGCTTTCCGAAGAAAAGGTATTTGCATTAGTTCTTTTTAATCCAGCCCAAAAACTAAAATTTGTTTGCTGGCATTTCATTAAGCACAGGAAATCTGAAGCCACATTACTGACTTTTTAAAAAAAAATATGCCAAAATTTAATTCAACCCAGGATACTTACATAATTTTTTTATTTTACATGCAAAACTATTCCCTTATTTCTTTAGATAGAAGGCTTTTTAGAGAAAGATCAGGGAGTTTCTGATTTACAATTTTCTGCTTTTACAAAGCCTGGTTTGCTTCTATCCACTATCAGGATTCTAGATGGACTTGTTCTCGATGTCAAACATGATCTCATAAGCTGCTTCAATGGCTTCACTATGAATGTTTTTCAAGCAGAGGTATTGAAATTATTGCCTTGACTCAATGTCCTCTGCATATGATCAAACCTTGATAAATATAAAATAGCCAATGTTCTTACTTCGTACTTTGGTATTTGTGGCAGAAAACTAAGGGCCAAGATATTGCACCCGACCTGATTAAGGATTCGCTGCTATCAGAGTATACTTCACTCTAGCAGATTGAATATTAGTGGGAGCATGGGCTGAAGAAAATCAGTTGGAAGCTAAACTCTACCTCAAAAGTTAGACATTAATCAAAGGCCAAGAAACTAAAAAACGTAAAAAAGTCATCTTTGAAGCAAAATCCAGAGACTTGGTCAAATGCAAGACCAAGAGGATTGAATAAGAAACTTTATCAAAAGTATTACAAGATCACAATCCTAAAATAATGGTGTATGTCAGTCGGACAGTAATTGTTGAGAACCTAACACAGAAATTAGTATATAATTGTTTGTCTTTATCTCCCATGACAGAAGTACAAGAGGCAAGAAGCATAATACAAATACAACCATTTACATGATTAGCATGGGATCTCTCATTTGTTTTGTATGGGCAATCTACTGTTGCTGCGATTCTTAGAAAAGAGAACTGAGACTTGTAAATGAAAACACACGTTGTCAAGCAAATTAAAATTATATCTGCAGTTTAAGAAAATGGCTAATGACTAGGTATATACCATTAATAGTACAATTCACTTGGTAGTTAATGTAGCTTCAAGTTATGTGATCTAGCTATGATGGTTTTGGAAACACCACATTTCCATACAAGTAGAACTCAAACCAGGCCCTCCTGCTTATTAATACTAGCCATAATTGCTGCATGAACTTCCCTGCATCGTTCTTATTTTATTATTTTGCTTTTGCTTTTGTTTTATATGCTTGCATTTTTATTGCAGATTAAAAAGTAAACGGACCTGAAAGAAGATACTAGATTTGGGTCACACTGGTTTGCCTAACATGTAGTGCCTGGCCTTAGACCAAACATAAGTCATGTCTTGTCAAACATAGTAACTACGATATTATCCTTAGTGCAATTAAAGGATGACATAAATTAAGCCACAAATATTTATAAAATTAGCTAGAGATGAAAAGACCCTAAACAACCAAATAGCTTAGAAAGTTGTGTCATGAGTTATTTCTCAAAATTACAACATGTTTAAGATTGACGTTTTCTGCCAAGGGAGATGTGTATGCTTAATTCAATGGCCTAAGTAGCCAGGGAAATATCAAATATAATAAGAACATGCCTGCATGTTTTCTATGGCACCTAGTTCTTTTCCTATAACTATCGGGTCTCCTTCCTTCAAGTATTGAATATTCTACTCACATATTCCAAAATACATTTTCTTCACTTCAGGGAATCCAGGATTTCTTCTAACAATCACCAGGTTTCCTTTAATACTTATCTTTTTGTTTCACTGTCTAATGGATTTCTCTGGTGCATATGTTTACATTTTTACATGGAGGAAAACACACAGGTCCTGAAAACCCATCCTTATTTTAGTTGTTTTGTGATTGTAAAGATATTTTGCCAATTTTTTATTGAAATCAGTTATGTTATCTCTCCATTCCAAGTTCTTTTTTTTCGCTTTCTAGAATTCAATATAAGTTTTTGCTTTCCTAGATATCATTTTGCAAGGTGGCTCTTATGGCTTAGCGACCTTTCTCCTTTTACATGCCAAAATCTTTAGCATTGGACTATATCTAAATGTTTTTGCAAATCTCTTCTAAATTAATTGTATTCTGAATTACATATTGAAAAAATTTCTGAATAGAAAATAAAGAGGTTATAAAGCACAGTCAAATAATAAAATGAAATGATGAATCACTTATTTTGACTATAATGTGTCAAGCTATTATTCTTTTGTCATAAAAAATACTTAAAACCAATGCCACACAAGAACCTATAACTCTCTTCAATTACTTGAGTCAAAGATTTGTTGAATTCATGTCCTTTTGGTGAGTTCAAACTATTAAAAACTGTGGACACATCATCATAGAAATCTGTTGACCATGATATAAATGAAAAACTACCTATCTGTACATGATTCATATACCCTTAGGCTTAGATATAGGTATTGTAAATGAAAACATACCTATCTAGTCACAAGGCAGGGTTCAAAAAGTACTTGGCAAGGTCTCTGTGTTATGTAGACAAAACAATGTGGGCCTCACTCAAGTTAGGCTGTGTCAAAGTTCAAGGCAAATTCCTGGAACTAGAAATCCCCTGAGGTGGCTTCTATTTCTAAGCCTAAGGGTAATCTAAGATTGATAACCATTCATTGTGCACTTAAGCCTTATATCGGAAAAGATAGTGCATCTGAGACATACGTTAATTGATCTCAAATACAAAAGTGATTCACATTAATTGCACTTACAAAATCTACTGCATTTCACTTTAAGCTCCTGAATTTGTTAGCGTCTATTTCTCCCGTCTTTGTGCTAAGCTAACTAAGAAACCATAGTTTATTTTCATGCAAACCATAGCAAACATCAGTTTGCTTTGTTTTCTATGCCTGTCCCTCTGGGATTTCTCTTCTGCTTAGCCATTATTCACATGTAAATTTGCATTTGATAATTAAGGAAATTAATTCAATCCTTCATATGCAGGTCCTCTGTTTCTCTCTATTTTTTCATTTTTATCTGTGCTTTTATTTTATCTCTGAAGATCTGGAAAATCTACATGGTATCAGAGCAGGTCAGAGATTGTTTTAGGCCAGTAAGATGAACAAATTAATTGTATTGTGTTAAGAGGAATTTGTATATGATTCCTGTTCTATCTATGGACAGAACCTTGACAGGAAGAATGCTGTCATTATCTTCATCGAATCTCCAAAGCCACAGAAGGCCGACGGTTTTGCTGTAGAGGGAGGAGCTTTCCGTGGAGGCCCACTGTCAATCTTATGTGGAGCTTTCTGTGAAAGGTGAAAACCCAACAAAAAGGGCAAATCTGCAGTACCCAGGTAAGGGAAATGGCCAAGAAGGGTCGTGGAAGCCATAAAAGGCAGCGCTTCAACCCTGTGAATGACACTGCTAGCAATTTGTGAGTGGCACCATTTTTTTAGGTTTGATCTCTTACTATTTGTTGTTGACTCAATCTGTAGGGTCGGCCTCTTCCTTTGAAGGCCATAGTTTTCACACCCTATGTGATACATAGCAGGTGGTGGTCTACCTATTACACCTGGTTGACGGCTCTGTAGCAAACACAGGGGGTTAATCATGTCTTTTAAATATTATTTTCATCATTTTGTTGTTAGGAT
The DNA here is from genome assembly GCA_027924645.1 of Cunninghamia lanceolata. Lineage (NCBI taxonomy): Eukaryota > Viridiplantae > Streptophyta > Pinopsida > Cupressales > Cupressaceae > Cunninghamia > Cunninghamia lanceolata. The sequence continues at coordinate 21,496,908 of BSBN01000829.1, forward strand.
AGATTCAGAGAATTTCTTGTCTTGGAAACAAGGGATAAAGAATCACTGCCTTGAGCAGGATCTACTACCCTATCTCCTGGGACTGGGTCCTGAGCCAAGTGACTATGATGAAAAGAATGCATGGTTTAATAATAAGGACATGGTCTATGGACTAATATGTCTTACTATTTCTGAGGATACTCTACATCACATAGAGCACACTGAGTGCCCTTCTACTGCTTGGATCATCATCTAACAGTTGTATGGAGACATTGAATCTCCATCTGAAAGTGATGTTTTCTTGGAAAACCAAGCTATTGATGATATTGAGACTTATGTTGCCTCATCTAATGTGAACACACCTTGTATGGATGATCAGTTCAGTGATTCTCCATCAACACCACCTGTTGCAGATCTAGATTCCAGAGATGCTTCTTCGAGAGCCTCTAATGATTCTTTGCAGCAGGATCATTTATGTCTTTTGGATTCAGTACATTGGGACCTCATTCTAACAGACATTTCCTTTTTGTTTGTATAGTCCCTCATTTCGGATCTAGATGACACTATTGAGGACATATGTCTTCTCTTTGAGGACCACTCTTTTGTCCTTGCATCTGTTGCTACTTCTGAAGTTTGTGTTGCTTCTTTGAAAGCTTCCAATGGCTCCTTGTAGCGGGGCATCCATAGTCTTCCTGATTTAATTTTCTGGGATGATCTTTTGATAGGCTTTTCAAACTTGTTTATGGAGACTCACATGTCAGAATTGGAGGACACACTTGAGGAGTTATCCCTCCTCTTTGTTGACAGCCACATCAATGCTGTTGGCCCACCATCTTCATCACCTTTGCAGCTTGCTCTATATCAGTCTTCACAGGATCTTGGATCGCCATCACTTTCCGACATGTGGATATGTGAGCAGTTTTTAGAGGCACGCATCATTTGGATTTGGATTCCAATATCACCCATCTTTTTGGATTGGCTTCTCCAATCACCAGTGGATCCTTTTCATCCTAAGGGGAGAAATGTCATTTGTAGGCAGTGGATCATATTCTGTCTTCAGGGATTCATCATTGGTATGGGAGCTCTTTCATTATGGGGGGATTCATATCTTCTTTTCTTATATTCTCTCTATATTTGTGGGGGAATTTTATATATACATGGGTACCTAAAATGGCCTTGATGCTAGGACCCATCTTTGTCGGCTATATTGGCTTTTGTCTCCTTAGTCAGATTTTAGGGGAGGTTTTGATCCCATTGGGTTTTTCCTCTTTCCTCTTTCCTTTTCTTTAGCATTTGTCTCCTTAGTTAGACTTGGGGGGGTGTTAGCGTCTATTTCTCCCATCTTTGTGCTAAGCTAACTAAGAAACCATAGTTAGTTTATTTTCATGCAAACTACAGCAAACATCAGTTTGCTTTGTTTTCTACGCCTGTTCCTCCGGGAGTTCTCTTCTGCTTAGCCATTATTTACATGTAAATTTGCATTTGATAATTAAGGAAAACAATTCAATCCTTCATACGCAGGTCCTCTGTTTCTCTCTGTTTTTTCATTTTTATCTGTGCTTGAATTTTATCTCTGAAGATCTGGAAAATCTACAGAATTTACTCTTTTGTTTGACGGTGAAAGTAAGCTATTGTTCTTTTTTGTTAATGTTACACTCTCTGACCCTGTTGCAATTCTTGTCTGTCACACTAATAACAAATAATTGTTGCTGCTGTGTTCCTCTATCTATAGGAAATAGAGGACTGTGGCATGTACGTATACCTTCCACCGTTGTATGCACGCCTATTAGCAGATCCGTTGCACACATATACTGTGCAACTGCTAGTATGTTTTATATGTGCATTGTTCAATATTAAAAAAAAATCAGGATGAACGAATAAGCTCTTGCCCACTCTTGAGACTGTTATCAATATTTTCTGTAAGTATAGGTTAAAATATTCAAATGGAGTTGCAGTGTTAGAGCTTCCATTTGAAAACGATTTGTCTGACTCTTTAATGGCAGTTTTTTATTGACTTTCTGAAATAAGTCACTTTAGGGGTAGACATCTTTTGCTTTCAGTACGTCAATACCATATTTAGTCGATAGGCTTTTATATGTGAGCATTATAGCGCTCGGAATTGTTTCATGCCGTAAAATTCTCGTCAGAAATTTTTCTTAAGTCGTCGGTTGTTCCTATCGGCGTACTCCGTGAACCTCCTATGGGTGCAAGTGCTAGTTTATTATGCATTTTCATTTGTTTTAGATCGCTCAGTTTAGAGGCACACGTTTTGGCTTGTATAAAGTTGAAAAGTTGACATTAAGGAATTTTTGGATTGTTTCTAATACTGGCTGCAACTGCAATCTTGGATCTTCTTTTGATCTGTAATTACTGTTTTTAGTTGTTTGGTTATGGACTGCAATATTTGTTTATTGTTGTATACAGACTCATAATTGTTGCTTTTGTTTTCAATTATATTATGTAACTTTGTTATTGCTTATGGTTTGATGTTGTTTAAATTTTTAATTACTTTTTTAACTATATTTTATAATTGTGTATTCTTAATTTAATAAAAAAGAAAATGCCCATTTCAATTGGCGGGAGGTGTAGCACAGAGAGCCAAGGAAGTCTTCAACGCAATCTGTTTTCTCCATTCTCACGCATTAGACAGAGCTCCAGGTCCTCCTCAGGCACATGTTATCCCCTTCCATGCTCTGCCTTTCCCTATTCCCCCACCGGAAGAAGAACACGACTCAAATTCGGGATAGCCAGCGGTGAATGGTTGAGTTCTGTTCCTTTTTGTTCATGAAGTGGTTGTTGTCTCTAGGTTTTTGGTAATGTGGAAACGGGTGCCGACCAACGGGGTGGTGAATGTGACAAGCGCGTCTACCTCAGGTTTTCTTTTGCTGATGGCGGTCTATGTTTTATGTTTCATGTTTCAGTCTATTTTCTCTTGTTATTCTTGTTTAATGGCTAGTATAGGGCCTCTCTCTTGTTATATCTGGATGGTATCCTGATTATTGAACTCCTATAAATCTGTATATATTTTTCACAGTAATAGTATGGGTGGTATACCACCTTTTCTTAATAAAAAAATTTAATAAAAAAGAAATTATATTTTATTGGCTTTTAAAATTAAAATTTAAAATTAGTATATGTTATATATTGTTTAATAGTATTTCTAAGTGTGATTGTGTAAGAATATTTTCGATAACACTCAATGTGATTTGTAAGAACTTTTTACATCAACATTTTGGATCACACTATGTTGATGTAAAAAGTTCTTAGACAATCATAGTTACACTTACAATCCAAAGTTTTGATGTAAAAAACTCTTATACAGTTACACTTACTTCTCCTCATCCTAATAACATACCACAAAGTGCAATCTAAAACATTGATACTAGCATCTTTATATTTTAAAAAATATATCTAAACTACGCCGATATATATCCTTCTCAAGGTGCCTATTCAACCTATGTGAGGTAAATTGATTAAAAATAGGCACCTTGAGAAGGATATCTCTCAGCGTACTTTAGATATATTTTTCAAAATATAAATATGCTAATAGCATCCAGAGTGGCAAGACTAATTCTATTTATATTATATATCTTAAGAATTATTATAATTATATAATATAATATAATAATATAATAAATGTTAGATATATTATTATAATATATTACATAATAATAATTATTATTATATAATATATTATTTTTAAGGTTAGATTTAGAATTATGGTTTTGTTTAGGGATTAGGTTAGGATTACACTTATAATTATAAATTTTCCCTAGTTCTAACCCTAATTGTAACCCTAACCCTAATTCTATCCCTAACCCTAACACTAATTCTAACTATAATTTTATCACTAACCCTAATTATATTCTTAATCCTAACCCTAATTCAAACCATAATACTAAACCTAATTCCAACTCTAACCCTAATTCTAATCCTAATATGTTTCTGGTTATAGATTTTCCTTAATTCTAACCCTAATTATAACCAACCCCATAACCATAATTCTAACTATAACCGTAATTACATAACCCTTTTTTTACTTATATAGTTTCCCTAAGTGCAATCCTAATTTTAAGCATAACCCTAACCCTATAACTATGGCCCTAAACCTAATTGTAGCCCTAACCCTAAGCCTAATTCTAAACCTAATCATATTTGGAACCATAAGTCTAATTCTATGCCAAACCATAATTTATCACTAACCCTAATTATATCCTTAACCCTAACCTTAATTTTAATTGTACCACTAATTCTAACCCAAATATTTTTTGTTATAAATATTTTCCTTAATTTTAACCTTGTTTATATCATTAATCCTAATTCTAACCCTAACCCTAATTGCAACCCAAACTCTAATCCTAAAGCTAACCCTATTTGTAACTCTAACCCTAATTATATCCATATTCGTAATTGTTATTCTAGCCCTACTTGTAATGTGAACCTCAATTGTAACATTAACCCTAATGCTAACCCTAATTCTTACCCTAATGATAACCCTAACCTTAACACAAATTCTATCTATAGCCCCAATTGTAATCATAACCATAACCCTAACCCTAACCATAACCATAACTCTAAAATTTATAAGCCTAATTCTAATTGTAACCCTAACCCTACTTCTAATGCTAATTCTAACTGTGATCCTAACCTAACACTAACCCTAATTCTAACCCTAACCTTAACCCTAATTATTTCCCTAAACATAATTGTTGCCCTAACCCTAACCCTAATTATAACCAAACACTAGTTCTATCACTAACCCTAATTCCAACCCTGACTCTACTTATATTCATAATTTTAATCATAATTCTATAACTAACCCTAATTTTGACCATAACACTAAATCCCAACCCTAATCCTAATTGTAACCCTAACCTTAACCCTTATTTTCACCCTAACTAAAATTCCAAACCTTACCCTAATTATATCTATAACCCTAATTTTGACTCCAATAGTAATGCTATCAGTAATTCTATCCCTAACCCTAATCCTAATTCTAATTGAAAGACTAATTGTAACCCTAACTTTTTGGATTATTTATTCCTTGTACATACTTAGGGGTAAAAGCACAAAGTTGTGTCACACTTTGGGCCAACAAAACAATTTAGAGCGAGCCATTTTCGAGTGAGTCTATTTGGAGGCGAGATAGTTTCGCCTGAATACACATAGCCACTGCGTGGGGCATATGTGGCAAGCTATTTTCAAGTGAGTCTATTTGGGGGCGAGGTGGTTTCGCCCAAAATCATCTAGTTAAAAATTAAAAAAGAAATAAAATCATGCACTAAAAAATTTTAAAAAATAATTTCACCCCCAAATGATTTCACCCCCAAACACTTTCGCCCCGAAATACTTTCACCTGAAACTATCTATGTGGCATCTTACTTGGCAGCCACCTCCTCATTTTCTAGGGTTTTTTGAAATTCTCAACTTAAACTGAATATTTCTTCAATCAAAATGGATTATTTCAAAAATTAAAAAATAACCTTTTGTAGAGCTCTGAATCTAGAATCTGAATATGATTTTTTTTAATATTTTTATTAGTTTTAATATGTTTTTTTTTAAATTATTGTAAGTAGGTTGTTAAAATCAAAAATGACACTAATTAGAAATTAAAAATATATATATCAAAACACATCTATTTTTTTTCAAAATTATACGGTGCACTAGAGGAAAGAGTCCTCTCAAAAAAGGTATAATTGGTTTTGTGAAAATGGTAAAAAAATTATACAAAAGTTGACGTGGAATGAAAACTATCAGATTTTGTAAAGTCTAACTTTAAAACAATATTACAAAGAAAATATGCATTGAAAATTGATTTTGTTTTCTCCATGCACTAGATATTGAACTCCTCTATTTGGGAATAAAAAAATTAGGGAAAAATAAAATTTTTTTCTCTTTTTTTGTGAGGTGGACTGAAAGTCACTTTTTCTAAAATTTTCAGCAATTCAAAATTTGCTCTTAAATTTATAAAAAAATTGTCAAAATAATTTTTTAAATTTTTTGAAAAATTACAACCATACAATTCATCAAGAGATGTACCTTTCATTAGTTTACATCATTTTAAAATTCAAAACATAAATGCCACTTTTATGAGGTCAAAGTTTAGAAATTTTTTTGTTGTTGGTCGATTCCTTTATAAAGTGTGACACAGGTTTGTGCTTTTACCCTTAGCTAACTTTTTGGTTATATATATTTTCCATAATTTTAACTATAATTCTAATCATAACTGTAACCCTAATTGTAACCCTAACCCTAACCCTACGTCTAACCCTGATCATAATTTTATCCCTAGCCCCAACTATAATTTCAACTCTAACCTCAACAATTTTTTTTCGATAAAAATATTTACCCTAGTTGTAACCCTAACTCTAATTCTATCCCTAACCCTAATCCTAATTGTACTTGTAACCCTAACACTAATTATAACATTGACCCTAACCCTAATTCTAACTTTGACCCTAATTAAGATGCTGTAGGAGTTAAGGACAACACTGAGAGGGGGGGGTGAATTAGTGTTGTGTGAATTTTCAAATCTTTTTACAACTTCCTGCAAACTTTTTCTTATAGAACAAATAGAGAGGAATACATTAATTATTTGTGCACAAGATTAATAATGAAGGATGTGAAAATAAGCAAAGAACTAATATACACACATACAGATGAAAAACAACATTAAACATGACACATGCTTTTCACAAGTGGAAAACCCTTCTTAGGTAAAAAACCACTCAAAACTGCCTCACTGGCTTAAGTGAAAACCTCATTGGTTACAATGTTTGGAAGCACCAACTTCCAGGAGCACCAACCCCTAATTCTTTTGAAGCACCAACTTCAAGGAGCACCAACCCCTAATACAGAACAAATTAAAAACTCAGAGGGTTTCTCTGTTTCCATACAAAACACTTCTTCTCTCCCATGTGTCTGTCAAATGGCCATTCTTTTCATCAACCCAAATCATATACAAAACTCAGATATTCAAAATCAACCCTGTATCCTGATCCACTCAACAACACTTCATCCAATATTCATGTGAAGCCAATAAATAAGCATTCTGCAAAAACAATTTCATGACCTTTCATATTCTTCAAAAGAAAATCAATCCCCTATAATAAAATTAATTTGACCTTGCTTCTGAAACAAAAACATATTATTCCATCTTCCTCAGTCTTGTTGAAGCACCTAGAAATTCTTTTCAAAAACTTCACATAACAAAAATTACAATATTTCATTTTTGTCTGCAAATGACCCTTTAGATTCAAAATCCAACTTCCTATTTTCTTCAATGTCTTCAAATAAATCTTTTCATATTCTCATCTCTGTAAATATTGTCCTCAAAACTAATATCTTCATCCAATGCCCTGCTCACAAAATAACTAATAAAAAAACATTTTGATCCTTCAAAGATTCATCTTCTCTGCAAAAGAAAATCTTCTATTTCTTCATCTCCTCTGCAAATACACTCTTTATCTCCACAAATCTAATCAATGCTCTTTTAAAAAAAAATCTCTGATAAAATCTTTTTCATTTTCTCCAAATATTCTTCAGTTTGTAAAGAATAAAATCTTCAAATCCTCTTAAAAAAAATTCTCTGCATATTCCTGCAAACAAACTCTTTAAAAAAACTTCACTCTATCTGCAAAAAAATCTTTCATCTTCCAAAAAAATCTTAAAGAAAAAACCTTCTATCTCCAAGGTCTCTTCGTTTTCACTTAACAATGGCATAAAATTTGTTTTTAGCCTTTTTTTAAAAACACACAAAAAAAACTCCTTAAAAACTTCACTTACCTACCCACCTTTTGCTCAATCCATAATTAGAAATTACCTTTTTTTTAAATGTCATAAAAATGACATAATGGAGGGTCCGACTACTTAGTGGGTAAAAAAAATATTTCCTAAACTTTTAAAAAAAGCTATAAACATAGCTTGTTCAACGCCCATGACTTCTTTTTCACTTTTCTTTTGGCGCTCATGCTATTTTAAAACAAAAAGCAAGACTTGTATTAGCGCTTGACATATGTGAAGACCACTCCACATGGTGAGATAAGGAGAGGGCCGGTCAAGGGATGTATAATGGCCCCTTCAAAAGGTAAAAGTTAAGTGATCCACCTGCTATTCCCGGTCACCATTAAAATATAAAAGCAATATGAATATTGAGTAAAGTAGAGTTTGAGGGGAGATGACTTAGATATATTTTTGTTAGGATAACAATATTGACAAGGGAAATCCATTAGAAGCTTGAAATCCGCTTTATACCTCATGAAGACCATACTACCAAACTGCCATTATGAAGATCATGCCATTGAACCACTGACCTCCAAGAAAAAATATAGACAAGGAGGATTTAGCTTCTTAATACATACCTCTGCCAAATAACATTCTCCTGATACAAGATACTAATTGCACATATGATCATGAACTTCATACAATGAAACTACAAACATTCCAACCCCCATGCAACTACACTTGTTTGTATTAAGATCAACTCACAACTGAAGACTATGCCACTGAATACTGAGATCAAATGACCAAGCCACTGCCACTATATGTCATCTGTATCACCCTGTGTTTTATATTCAATGAATTTTATCATTATATTCACAACTCACAAGATGATGTACTCCTGATGATGTACTCCTATACTCCTGCAACAACACATTTGACATCAATGACAACCTATCACCATCAGTCTCCCCCTTTGTCATTGATGGCAAAACTTTATGATGCAATTTAACTTTCTCCCCCTTTTTGACATCTAATGACAAAGCCTGAATTAAGTCCTCCTGAGAAAAATAACTCATATAAATCATGAGAAAGATATCAATCAACTGTTTACACATTTCTTGGATCACAAACACTATCACTGACCTTGTTATCTTTCATACCAACCAAGAAATTGAAAAATCACTTACCCAACCTTCGATACCACTAGCCTCTGAAAATTTAAGGCACTAATCATATTTACAATTTGCTATTATTTTGAAAGCTCTGTTCTTACACATCTGCATACTGCATAACTTTTCAACTTGTGAGTAATAAGAAACCATGAAGCATAGGACCTGAAAGAAACATCATGTAAGGCACACCAACCAAAGCATCAAACCACTGTTAACTGCCATAGACTGCACTATATCACTTCTTATCACAACACAAATATGTAGATGAAGATGAAACACTAACAGCAATGAGATCTTTGATTACTTCCTTTAACAAACTCCTGAAGACATCACTCTTCTTCAACAATCACCAACACTTTTTGACCTGAAATAACAAATCTCCAAGATCTCCCAAAACATAAAGCATGATGTATGATCATAAAAAATGACTCCTTTGATATGACTTATCTGAACTTCAACTTCATGCAAAGATACCATAATCACATCAATACTTATGATGAACAATAATGCAGGTTTAACAAACAAAAATCTGATAACCACATGAAGACTACTCTTTACAAAATTCACAACTCAAGATGAGATGACAACCACTCAAGAGAGAACCTTGCTAAGATTTCCATGACAATAAATCTACAACAATCAATCACTTTACTTTTGCACACATTTCTTGATATGATAAAGAATGAAGACCTTTCTCAAAGGAATGAAGATTATCTGAAATGAAGACTATCTTGATGAAGATCATCCTTTCTCAAAGGAATGAAGATTATCTGAAATGAAGACTATCTTGATGAAGATCATCCTGCACATGATCATCCTGCACATGACACTTTTACAACTTCATGTCAAATCTGATATAAACATAACCACTATCAATACCTTTGCAAAAATAAATGAATTGACTTCTTTCATTTGCAACTTCCTTAGCCCACATAAGCAAACATCTGAAGATAACTTCTTGAATATACCCAAGATCCAGTATTCAAATCAGCCCATCAATTTTGCATACCAACAAACCAACTGCATCAACAAGTTCTTCCTGAATCACTGTCATATACTGAAGATCAACTTAGTTAGCAATATCATCATAGAATTCATTTGACAAGAATTAATATGACAAGATCATCATTCAAATGATCTCCTTCCTAAAACTTCTTGGGGATAACTGATAGATCAAGAACAACTCCCCCTCACATTATGCCATGTGTTATGCAACTGATGAAATAACTTGTGCAAGATGCACAAGTTCAGAATTTATCTTCTCTTTGCATTGTTTTTGCTTCAAGATTTTTACAGGCTCTTTCTTTTGCTCAATTTTCTTCTTCCAAATCTTTTCAACCTTATTCTTTTTCGAATCTATCAAACCAGATGATGCTATTCCTCCATACATTCTGCAACTATATGCTTTGTGACCAGGAGAGTGACACTTGAAACATACAACACTAGTATTTCTTATTGAAGCAAATTGATTTCTTCTGCAATTAATTGCCTTGTGTCCAAAGTGATTACAAGTATAACAATAACCATTAAATGAATAGTTATACCTGTACATGTATGCTTGTCTTATAGGAGCAATTCTTCTTCTTTGATTATTCACTTTTCTTTCAGGAGCAGCAGGCTGATCAATTTTTCTTCTAGGAATCTCTCTAACATTAGAGGACTTATTCTTTTCATAACCAAGTCTAGCAGTGTCTCCATGTAGTTTTTGTTTATCAAGCAACTCATGTAACTTGCTGGTGCTCTCATCAAATTTGAGATTCTTTTCCAACTGCTTTCTAACATCCTCAAGTTCTTTACTTAAAGAAACTATTTGTCCTTCAAGCTTTAGACATTCAACCTTTTTAGCCTCCAAATCAGATTTTGCTTCATCAGCTATCCTCTTAGTTTTCTCAACTTCCGTCTTCAAACTATCAATCAATTTGTCTGATTCACATGCTTGATTCTTCAAGTCTACAATTAGGTTTCTAGCATCTTCAAGGTCTATAAGAGCTTTGTCTTTTAAGTCTCTTTCTTGTTGCATCTGCAATTCTAATTTTTGGTTCTCCTTTTTATATCTCTTGAGTTCACTCAAAGCACATATAAGCTCTCCTTCTATGTCAATTTCACATTCTTGTTCTTCATCTCTTATAATCTGATCTTCTTCAAAATCTGATTGAGTCTCATCTCCTTCATGTGAAAGTTTTTCATCATTGGCACTTTTCTTAGATAATAAGTTGTCTTCTTTTTCAGGTGCATTATCATGATATATTTTTATCAACTTCTTCCACATATCATGTGCTGTTTCACAGTGCATAACTTCACAAGAAACATCATTAGGTAGAGTAGACAATATAGCTTTATTTGCAATATAATTACATTTAAGAGCTTCTTTGTCATTTGCAGTAACACAATATCCATTCTCAACTGACATCAAAACACCATATCCTAAGGAGGATAAATAAATCTGCATTCTCATACACCAAATTGAGAAATTTAAACCATCAAACAAAGGAGCATCTGAAATCTTTTCTTCTAATACAATACTTGACTCAACTTGTGAGACATATCTATCAACATCTGAATTTGATAAAGATGGGGACTTTTGTGTCTTTTGGCTAGAATAAATTTTGACATTTTTTATGCTCTTATTTCTTCTACACTTACCCATTGAACTCCACACACAAGACCTACCCAAGCTGATTAAGCTTCAAAAGGGAACCTAGGCTCTGATACCAATTGTAGGAGTTAAGGACAACACTGAGAGGGGGGGTGAATTAGTGTTGTGTGAATTTTCAAATCTTTTTACAACTTCCTGCAAACTTTTTCTTATAGAACAAATAGAGAGGAATACATTAATTATTTGTGCACAAGATTAATAATGAAGGATGTGAAAATAAGCAAAGAACTAATATACACACATACAGATGAAAAACAACATTAAACATGACACATGCTTTTCACAAGTGGAAAACCCTTCTTAGGTAAAAAACCACTCAAAACTGCCTCACTGGCTTAAGTGAAAACCTCATTGGTTACAATGTTTGGAAGCACCAACTTCCAGGAGCACCAACCCCTAATTCTTTTGAAGCACCAACTTCAAGGAGCACCAACCCCTAATACAGAACAAATTAAAAACTCAGAGGGTTTCTCTGTTTCCATACAAAACACTTCTTCTCTCCCATGTGTCTGTCAAATGGCCATTCTTTTCATCAACCCAAATCATATACAAAACTCAGATATTCAAAATCAACCCTGTATCCTGATCCACTCAACAACACTTCATCCAATATTCATGTGAATCCAATAAATAAGCATTCTGCAAAAACAATTTCATGACCTTTCATATTCTTCAAAAGAAAATCAATCCCCTGTAATAAAGTTAATTTGACCTTGCTTCTGAAACAAAAACATATTATTCCATCTTCCTCAGTCTTGTTGAAGCACCTAGAAATTCTTTTCAAAAACTTCACATAACAAAAATTACAATATTTCATTTTTGTCTGCAAATGACCCTTTAGATTCAAAATCCAACTTCCTATTTTCTTCAATGTCTTCAAATAAATCTTTTCATATTCTCATCTCTGTAAATATTGTCCTCAAAACTAATATCTTCATCCAATGCCCTGCTCACAAAATAACTAATAAAAAAACATTTTGATCCTTCAAAGATTCATCTTCTCTGCAAAAGAAAATCTTCTATTTCTTCATCTCCTCTGCAAATACACTCTTTATCTCCACAAATCTAATCAATGCTCTTTTAAAAAAAAATCTCTGATAAAATCTTTTTCATTTTCTCCAAATATTCTTCAGTTTGTAAAGAATAAAATCTTCAAATCCTCTTAAAAAAAATTCTCTGCATATTCCTGCAAACAAACTCTTTAAAAAAACTTCACTCTATCTGCAAAAAAATATTTCATCTTCCAAAAAAATCTTAAAGAAAAAACCTTCTATCTCCAAGGTCTCTTCGTTTTCACTTAACAATGGCATAAAATCTGTTTTTAGCCTTTTTTAAAAAACACACAAAAAAAACTCCTTAAAAACTTCACTTACCTACCCACCTTTTGCTCAATCCATAATTAGAAATTACCTTTTTTTTAAATGTCATAAAAATGACATAATGGAGGGTCCGACTACTTAGTGGGTAAAAAAAATATTTCCTAAACTTTTAAAAAAAGCTATAAACATAGCTTGTTCAACGCCCATGACTTCTTTTTCACTTTTCTTTTGGCGCTCATGCTATTTTAAAACAAAAAGCAAGACTTGTATTAGCGCTTGACATATGTGAAGACCACTCCACATGGTGAGATAAGGAGAGGGCCGGTCAAGGGATGTATAATGGCCCCTTCAAAAGGTAAAAGTTAAGTGATCCACCTGCTATTCCCGGTCACCATTAAAATATAAAAGCAATATGAATATTGAGTAAAGTAGAGTTTGAGGGGAGATGACTTAGATATATTTTTGTTAGGATAACAATATTGACAAGGGAAATCCATTAGAAGCTTGAAATCCGCTTTATACCTCATGAAGACCATACTACCAAACTGCCATTATGAAGATCATGCCATTGAACCACTGACCTCCAAGAAAAAATATAGACAAGGAAGATTTAGCTTCTTAATACATACCTCTGCCAAATAACATTCTCCTGATACAAGATACTAATTGCACATATGATCATGAACTTCATACAATGAAACTACAAACATTCCAACCCCCATGCAACTACACTTGTTTGTATTAAGATCAACTCACAACTGAAGACTATGCCACTGAATACTGAGATCAAATGACCAAGCCACTACCACTGTATGTCATCTGTATCACCCTGTGTTTTATATTCAATGAATTTTATCATTATATTCACAACTCACAAGATGACGTACTCCTGATGATGTACTCCTATACTCCTGCAACAACACATTTGACATCAATGACAACCTATCACCATCAGATGCTAATTTTATCCCTAACCCCAACTGTAATTCCAACTCTAACCCTAACAATTTTTTTTGGTTATAAATGTTTTCCCTAATTGTAACCCTAACTCTAATTCTATCCCTAACCCTAATTCTATCCTTGACCCTAACCCTAATTACAATTGTAACCCTAATCTTAACCGTATGTTTTTTGGTTAAATATATTTTCTCTAATTATCTCTCTTTGCCTCTTTCTCTCCTATCTATATCACTATCTTTTGCACTCTATATCTCCCATGCTTTCTCCCTCCCTCCCTCTTTGTCTCTTTGTCTTTGTCTCTCTCTTCCTCTCTTTTTATCTCTCTTTCCCTCTATATCTCTAATCTCTAGCTCTGTCCTTGTAACGCCCCGCATGAACACCTTAGAGAACAACACATCTACGCTATGCAAAATAGAATAATTTTTTTTTTAACTGAATAAAGTAATAAAGTAATGTTTAACACAGCATTACACATCATTAAACTATCAACTTGTTACTCTAAGATAACATTGGAGCATTACTTGACAAATCAAACAACATAATCTGACATACATCATTAACTAACATTAATAGATCATTCTAAACCTATTGCATTTAATCAATAAACATTTACATCTCTATAACATCAGATGAGTAATCATCAGGATCTGATACATAATTACAATTTCTTCTCACATAAGTACATCATGACATCATTACATTGCCATTATTCAGACTAAATCAGAATTACATACGTTATGAATGATCTATTACAGAAATCTGGTACAAGATTATACACATACATCTTCATCAACTAGTACAAGTACAATTGTCTGAAAACTAGGATAAATCTTTTCTGCACATGAACTTGTCAAAGAATAACCAATGGATAAGGATGCTCTTCCACTCGACCATGTGGAACCCTGAGGTCCACCCCCCGAGCTAGGAGTTAACATGAGGTCCCAAAAAATGACAGTCACGTAGACAAAGACTAACATGAACAAAGGATGATCAAATGCCAATACAACACATGGCAATAACATAAACAACACAATACAACTTCCAGAGGCAACACATAACGAATGGGGAGAGTACAACTAGGGAATGCTAGGCTGCAGTAGGGAGGAGTGTCATCACATGGCTTGTCATGGGTTGTCCTGGTAATCCTTCCTAGGCCCCGGCCCCCTATCTTGGGTTGTCCTGGTAGCCTCTCCCGACTCCCGGCCCCCATACAACATTCATGCAGAATCAACATAACTTTCATGAGGACAAGGTAGTTGATCTTGCCATTCCAGGCCTTCTCATCTCATCTCAAGCCTAAACAAGCACTTGAGCCATGAGTGAGGCATCCACTTATCTTGTTTAGTGTGCTTAACTACCCAACCCCCTAATTCATTATTTAGGTTATCACTGAATTATCAAACTCCCACATGGGTTGTCTTGGACGCCACTTTTGCGCTCTAGCCCCCATTGAGAGCTACTCCTCTACCTGCATCTAGAAGACCCTACTCAACAAACATAGCAAACATCATCATGACGATGATGATACATGAACCATGCAAGGCATTAACCATCTTGCATAACCATTATTCTGATATGAACATATATATGTAATAATGCAAGGCATTCACCATCTTGCATATCATCTCAATTAAAAGGACATGCTTGTAATACATTTTTCATGGCTTCCAATGAAGTAACTTATAAGAAAAAATACTTCTTCACGAATATCGATGTCTCCCCATTGTCTAATCCAACACAACATCCCAAACAAACAAATAAATCACAACATTCATGAAGAGCCTTTCTACACATCATGATGCATTTAGAATATTTACATTCTTTCACAACACCATAACCAAATTCCTTATACATGACTTCAATAACTCAGGACACTTATCAACACAATACATGAAGTCAAAACACAACAACCTTGGCCTCTGGAAATGAACCCTTGACAACTTACACCTTGACCATTTCATACAATTTCAATTCACAGTAACTAATTATCTAATACCTTTAAATCAAATTTCCAATACAATAATTATATACCTAATCCTTAATCCATTATCTTAACAAAATGAAGAAACCATATTAAAACCGATGTCAATCTAAATTAAATTTCATTAACCATAATATATATCACAACAATTTTCTTTTAATCAAATAAATAATGGCAACATTATTCTAAATTCCCAATTTTATTTGGCTTTTAAACAATCAATTATACTTTTGAAATAATAATAATAATAATAATAATAATAATAATAATAAAAGTAATAATAATAATAATAATAATAATAATAATAATAATAATAATAATAATAATAATAATAATAATAATAATAATAATATATCAACTAATTATCTAATTCAATTCCTCTTCAAAATATAAATATATCAATGATCTGAACAATTACCATCCTAGTTTATAACTATTTTTCGCAACCAATAGTAAGTTCCTTCTGTATCAAGATCCTAAACCAGAATCCAAACAATAATGATCAAATCAATTCTTTAAAATAACTTCAAAAACATTCATCAATTGATTCATCACCAATAAATATTTAAATTAAACAAATCCATCTATTAAAACAGCTCATTAGATTATACAAATCCTTCTATAGTATAAAAACTCAAAACACAAAAATAATTGAAGTACCCTATATCATTTCTCCATAGTTCCCTAGTACTCATGCACTCGGTTATCTTATCCTCCAATGATTTCTAAAGTTTCAAGGTTATAAGAAATTGAACTTATAGTGAATGCTATACTAATAGCTAGACTTAAAAGGATTATGGATCAATTATACGGCTAAAGCATCAAAAGTATTATTGCACTAATCAAGAACATTATGAATTAATTATTCATAACTCACAAATCATGTTGCTCACTAAATCCTCGATATACCCTTTCCTTTGAGTTGGCTCTAGAAAGCAATAATACAAAATGTTTATTTACAACAAATTATCCTACCATAAAACTTAATCGTTCCTACAATGGAATTGCAAATAACATTATTGTAAAATTAGGTATTTGGCCATCATCTTTCCATTCTGAATTAATAATAATAATAGAAACAATAATAATAATTATTATTATTGTAATAATAATAATAATTATTATTATTGTAATAATAATAATAATAATTATAATAATTATAATTATAATAATGATACTAATAATAACATTGATATTAATAGTATTACTGTTAATATACCAAGGTCATTGAACACTATATATATACACATGCATTCAAACACATTGTAAGGAAAATAAACATTCCTTAGCGTTAATCTAAGCAAATCAAATGAAATGCATACAAGAAAGCACAACTAACCTAGATTAACAATGATGGGTTTCTGCAGACTAGAATTGAAACGATAAATCTTAATGCACGGAAAGTAAATAAGAAAACTCTATTTCTGCCTCCAAAATATGACCTCTTCTTAGTGAAGTGCATCAGATTCTGCGCAGTTATTATGCATACTGATAAAATACATTCTACCTATCAAGATGGTTGTAGATTAGTCTTAAACCTATAAACTGCATTTGCTTGAAAGTTTATAAAGTCCCTTGCCAATGAACCCAATTTGCATATTATGCAAGCTTAGCAGGCCCATGAGACTTCATTTCTTTCAGGCAGCTGTAACATAGCTCATGCGTTTGTCTATACTTCCACGTTTTGCATATATGTCTCTCAGGACAAATGCAACTATATATCTGACAAAAATCCATTTCAAACTTCATTTTGACACGTTGAAGAGGATGCTGGCGCTAGTTCTAGAGTCTAAATTTACATCTGCGAGTTGCATTTGATTTTAGGTTTTCTAAAGTTTGTTCCACAAATCCATATTTGTGTATACGCCTATTTAAAAGCTCCCAGTATGGCACATGATAATGGAGAAGACTGAAATTCGATGCTATATTTCATCTAAAGTGTTATTTCCACAGCATCAAATGCCTACATGCTACCAGAACATTTTCAATTATAATATCTGAAAACAATATTGTTTATGTTGCATTATTCAGAGATAGATTGTACGCTGATGAAGGAAAATGGGATCAGGTTTTTAAAAAGGCCATTTGTATGCCTTAAAAGCTTTCTAAATTTTTTTCAATGAAACGGCTTTTTTTTGCAGATCTTTCTCAATGGAAGCTTGCTTGACGCTAAGGCATGTAGCCCTATGGATAAAGTGGACAGAATTTGTGCATACTTCAATTCAAAAGTTGCTTTGATCTAGAGTTGATATTGCAGGAGAAAGACCCCCATGTACACTGAAGATTCGATTCTCAATGAGTGTCGATAAGCTCAAATAGTCAAATATATCTGTGCAGTAACACCACACATTTACCGAACCATATTTTTGAAGGCATTCATCATAAAATCTGTATACCTGTGTGATCTGTCAGCTCTCATGATTCCCCCGGATCAGTGTGATTCGGTCAGGATATCGAACCTTCAATGCAAGCAGCAGCAAAAATGTCTCCACAGAGTAAAAGCCTCTATCAACAAAATCACCAAGGAACAAGTAATTGGTCTGAGGACAATCTCCCCCAACTTTGAATAGCTCTTTCATATCATAAAATTGGCCATGAATATCTCCACAAATAGTTACGGGGGCATCGCCTCGCTGAACATTGCTCTCTTCGACGAGGATTTCCATGGCCTTGAGGCAGAGCGCCTTCACCTCCCACTCCTCCAGTGCCTCGCATCTCTTCAGCTGCTCTATTTGCCTATCCAGCTCCGACATTTTCCCTCTCCTACCTTTGAAAATCCACCAACCTTTTTCTGCCCTAGAAAACCTCATCTAGAATGGTGTTACGTCTTTATAACCATATGGGAAAAAGCTTTGAAAAAAAGGTCTATCAGTTAAGAATGTCAAACGCCAATCCAATGCCTTAGTTGCTAGGTTTCATGGCACTCCAGAGGTGTTCCACACAGCATGGAAAAGATATTACATATCCAGTCGCCGGCACTAAAACAGTAAGAAGGTTGTAGAGTGGAGATAAACCTATTGTCAGATGTATGAATGTTTAGTGGCTAAGGGAGAAAGAGAATTGCGATTACATACACCCGATGCCATGTAGAAATCTACTGCAGGTAATTACGACTAAGAGTATATGTTAATTACCAAGAATTCATTGTTATACCTTTGAAGGAGGACCAATTACTATACGGATCTATGGCGATCTCACCTTGAAGAAAACACTTTTTAGTTTAAGATTCTGATGGGAGGTGAGAAGACTACAAGGGTTCTATGTATCTGCTACAAACCAACGACCCACAAATCAATTCTGTCCATTGGAGGTGAACAATTGCAGAAGCGATAGAATGTTCAGGCAAATGGAGTGGAAGGGAGCCAAATAAATTATGAAATTCTTTGATCCGAAAATGATTTGTAAACCCTATGAGTTGTACTGTTTAAACGTAGACAAAGCAACTTACAGAAATGAGCAACCGGGTTCAAGATTTGGTGGGGAAAAATCATAATACAAACTGATTGCAGGTTAGGGTATATCATAAAGCGGATATTCAACCAACAAACCATTTGGAAAACAACAACAACATTTACAGATTCAGAATAAGATTCAGAGATTAGGCATTCGGTGGAACCTGGCTGCGATGTCGATTCGACAATACCATTCCAACTGCTGTAGTCCAAGCTTTTCCTTGTCTTCTTTCCTGCTCTTCTACCTACAATTCCCCCCCTTTGCTTCTACAAGCTTCTCTTTTATAGAAAAGTCCCTTCCATCTTCCAAGAAACTCGGCACACGATCCTGTGCATCTCCCTCAAGATATACTTTTATTTAATTTAATGATCCCAAAAAGGTTACTTTTTTAAATATTAACACACAATTCTGACAACATTTAGTTTCTTTATAGCCGACCAACCAAATTGTTATTAATAAAGTTATAATATTGCATCAATCTATAATTTTACAACTATATTTTAGTTTATTTTATTAATTAAGTTGTAAATCACAAATTACAACATAACTTACAACTATTTAATTTATTTAAATATTTATTGTAAATAATATTATATTAAATAATACAAAATTTCTTACAATCTTTATTTAACAACTATACTTCTAATAAAATAATAATTTATTTACAACAATAATTAACAACTATCGACATTTATATTTTTCCATATAATGATTCTAATTAAAGCACAATACTACCTTACACACTTAGACACCTTCGAACCTACTTAGACTTCAAGGTGCAATATTACCTGACAGCAAGTCATGATCGAATGACAAACAATAACCACAAGGGTAAACTGACGACCAGACAACACTGACATGGGGCCTCACATTAACTCCAAACAACTAATCCATTGGTGAAGGCACGCTCAGACCTGGTTAATCAGGTGGAGTCGGTGCCTAGTACCTGCATCCTGTAGCAATGCACGGTTAAACATAACAATATATATATATATATATATATATTCACATGCAGTCCTATGGTGAATGGAAATCGCAGTGGTATATATATATATATATATATATATATATATATATATATATATATATATATATCCACATGCAGTCCTATGGTGAATGGAAATCGCAGTGGGGTAGGGTACTCGAGTATGAGTAATACGACACCGTTCCATTCACGTTTATGAATAAACAATTAACTATATTTAACAAGGAATCCATCATCTACAATCTAAGATGCTATCATAATGTCCAATACTACTAAACAAACGTCAGTCTAACAGACGACAAGCTGAGGGGCACTACATCCTCCCTCCCTAGGATCAGGCTTACTCCTAGAAGCCTGCGAACAAATATGGATATAGCTCTCACATTCAGGATGCATCTTCCCAGGTAGCTGAAGTCTCATCACCACACAATGGGCATCCAACCCATCCATCCCCAACACTATGTCATAGGATCCTAGTGGTATAATGCAAAGATCTACCGTGGTAGATAACGGACCTATCTTCAACTCGCAACCATACACAAGAGAGTCTACTATTACCCTAGAGCCAGAGGCCAATTCCACTTGCCACTTAACATCTTTTGGTTGCTAGGCGAGGACTACAAATGAATGTATTCTTCAGAGTTTAAACAACTAGTATAGCTTGATGGGCTAATATAAATCCTAGAGTACCCAGTGTTAGAAACCTGGCTCTGATACCTGATGTAACGCCCCGCATGAACACCTTAGAGAACAACACATCTACCCTATGCAAAACAGAATAATTTTTTTTTTAACTGAATAAAGTAATAAAGTAATGTTTAACACAGCATTACACATCATTAAACTATCAACTTGTTACTCTAAGATAACATGGGAGCATTACTTGACAAATCAAACAACATAATCTGACATACATCATTAACTAACATTAATAGATCATTCTAAACCTATTGCATTTAATCAATAAACATTTACATCTCTATAACATCAGATGAGTAATCATCATGATCTGATACATAATTACAATTTCTTCTCACATAAGTACATCATGACATCATTACATTGCCATTATTCAGACTACATCAAAATTACATACATTATGAATGATCTGTTACACAAATCTGGTACAAGATTATACACATACATCTTCATCAACTGGTACAAGTACAATTGTCTGAAAACTGGGATAAATCTTTTCTGCACATGAACTTGTCAAAGAATAACCAATGGATAAGGAAGCTCTTCCACCCGACCATGTGGAACCCTGAGGTCCACCCCCCGAGCTAGGAGTTAACATAAGGTCCCAAAAAATGACAGTCAGGTAGACAAAGACTAACATGAACAAAGGATGATCAAATGCCAATACAACACATGGCAATAACATAAACAACACAATACAACTTCCAGAGGCAACACATAACGAATGGGGAGAGTACAACTAGGGAATGCTAGGCTGCAGTAGGGAGGAGTGTCATCACATGGCTTGTCATGGGTTGTCCTGGTAAGCCTTCCTGCGCCCTTGCCCCCTATCTTGGGTTGTCCTGGTAGCCTCTCCCGACTCCCAGCCCCCATACAACATTCATGCAGAATCAACATACCTTTCATGAGGACAAGGTAGTTGATCTTGCCATTCCAGGCCTTCTCATCTCATCTCAAGCCTAAACAAGCACTTGAGCCATGAGTGAGGCATCCACTTATCTTGTTTAGTGTGCTTAACTACCCAACCCCCTATTTCATTATTTAGGTTATCACTGAATTATCAAACTCCCACATGGGTTGTCCTGGACGCCACTTTTGGGCTCCGGCCCTCATTGAGAGCCACTCCCCTACCTGCATCTAGAAGACCCTACTCAACAAACATAGCAAACATCATCATGACGACGATGATACATGAACCATGCAAGGCATTAACCATCTTGCATAACCATTATTCTGATATGAACATATATATGTAATAATGCAAGGCATTCACCATCTTGCATATCATCTCAATTACAAGGACATACTCGTAATACATTTTTCATGGCTTCCAATGAAGTAACTTATAAGAAAAAATACTTCTTCACGAATACCGATGTCTCCCCATTGTCTAATCCAACACAACATCCCAAACAAACAAATAAATCACAACATTCATGAAGAGCCTTTCTACACATCATGATGCATTTAGAATATTTACATTCTTTCACAACACCATAACCAAATTCCTTATACATGACAAAAGGCGACATGACTTCAATAACTCAGGACACTTATCACCACATTACATGAAGTCAAAACACAACAACCTTGGCCTCTGGAAATGAACCCTTGACAACTTACACCTTGACCATTTCATACAATTTCAATTCACACTAACTAATTATCTAATACCTTTAAATCAAATTTCCAATACAATAATTATATACCTAATCCTTAATCCATTATCTTAACAAAATGAAGAAACCATATTAAAACTGATGTCAATCTAAATTAAATTTGATTAACCATAATATATATCACAACAATTTTCTTTTAATCGAATAAATAATGGCAACATTATTCTAAATTCCCAATTTTATTTGGCTTTTAAACAATCAATTATACTTTTGAAATAATAATAATAATAATAATAACAGTAATAATAATAATAATAATAATAATAATAATAATAATAATAATAATAATAATAATAATAATAATAATAATATATCAACTAATTATCTAATTCAATTCCTCTTCAAAATATAAATATATCAATGATCTGAACAATTACCATCCTAGTTTATAACTATTTTTCGCAACCAATAGTAAGTTCCTTCTGTATCAAGATCCTAAACCAGAATCCAAACAATAATGATCAAATCAATTCTTTAAAATAACTTCAAAAACATTCATCAATTGATTCATCACCAATAAATATTTAAATTAAACAAATCCATCTATTAAAACAGCTCATTAGATTATACAAATCCTTCTATAGTATAACTCAAAACACAAAAATAATTAAAGTACCCTATATCATTTCTCCATAGTTCCCTAGTACTCATGCACTCGGTTATCTTATCCTCCAATGATTTCTAAAGTTTCAAGGTTATAAGAAATTGAACTTATAGTGAATGCTATACTAATAGCTAGACTTAAAAGGATTATGGATCAATTATACGGCTGAAGCATCAAAAGTATTATTGCACTAATCAAGAACATTATGAATTAATTATTCATAACTCACAAATCATGTTGCTCACTAAATCCTCGATATACCCTTTCCTTTGAGTTGGCTCTAGAAAGCAATAATACAAAATGTTTATTTACAACAAATTATCCTACCATAAAACTTAATCGTTCCTACAATGGAATTGCAAATAACATTATTGTAAAATTAGGTATTTGGCCATCATCTTTCCATTTTGAATTAATAATAATAATAGAAATAATAATAATTATTATTATTATTGTAATAATAATAATAATAATAATAATAATAATTATAATTATAATAATGATACTAATAATAACATTGATATTAATAGTATTACTGTTAATATACCAAGGTCATTGAACACTATATATATACACATGCATTCAAACACATTGTAAGGAACATAAACATTCCTTAGGGTTAATCTAAGCCAATCAAATGAAATGCATACAAGAAAGCACAACTAACCTAGATTAACAATGACGGGTTTCTGCAGACTAGAATTGAAACTATAAATCTTAATGCACGGAAAGTAAATAAGAAAACTCTATTTCTGCCTCCAAAATGTGACCTCTTCTCAGTGAAGTGCATCAGATTCTACGCAGTTATTATGCATACTGACAAAATACATTCTACCTATCAAGATGGTTGTAGATTAGTCTTAAACCTATAAACTGCATTTGCTTAAAAGTTTATAAATTCCCCTGCCAATGAACCCAATTTGCATATTATGCAAGCTTAGCAGGCCCATGAGACTTCATTTCTTTCAAGCAGCTGTAACATAGCTCATGCGTTTGTCTATACTTCCACATTTTGCATATATGTCTCTCAGGACGAATGCAACTATATATCTGACAAAAATCCATTTCAAACTTCATTTTGACACGTTGAAGAGGATGCTGGCACTAGTTCTAGAGTCTGAATTTACATCTGCGAGTTGCATTTGATTTTAGGTTTTCTAAAGTTTGTTCCACAAATCCATATTTATGTATACGCCTGTTTAAAAGCTCCCAGTATGGCATATGATAATGGAGAAGACTGAAATTCGACGCTATATTTCATCTAAAGTGTTATTTCCACAGCATCAAATGCCTACATGCTACCAGAACATTTTCAATTATAATATCTGAAAACAATATTGTTTATGTTGCATTATTCGGAGATAGATTGTACGCTGATGAAGGAAAATGGGATCAGGTTTTTAAAAAGGCCATTTGTATGCCTTAAAAGCTTTCTAAAAAAATTTCAATGAAACGGCTTTTTTTTGCAGATCTTTCTCAATGGAATCTTGCTTGATGCTAAGGCATGTACCCCTATGGATAAAGTGGACAGAATTTGTGCATACTTCAATTCAAAAGTTGCTCTGATCTAGAGTTGATATTGCAGGAGAAAGACCCCCATGTACACTGAAGATTCGATTCTCAATGAGTGTCGATAAGCTCAAATAGTCAAATATATCTGTGCAGTAACACCACACATTTACCGAACCATATTTTTGAAGGCATTCACCATAAAATCCGTATACCTGTGTGATCTGTCGGCTCTCATGATTCCCCCGGATCAGTGTGATTCGGTCAGGATATCGAACCTTCAATGCAAGCAGCAGCAAAAATGTCTCCACAGAGTAAAAGCCTCTATCAACAAAATCACCAAGGAACAAGTAATTGGTATGAGGACAATCTCCCCCAACTTTGAATAGCTCTTTCATATCATAAAATTGGCCATGAATATCTCCACAAATAGTTACGGGGGCATCGCCTCGCTGAACATTGCTCTCTTCGACAAGGATTTCCATGGCCTTGAGGCAGAGCGCCTTCACCTCCCACTCCTCCAGTGCCTCGCATCTCTTCAGCTGCTCTATTTGCCTATCCAGCTCCGACATTTTCCCTCTCCTACCTTTGAAAATCCACCAACCTTTTTCTGCCCTAGAAAACCTCATCTAGAATGGTGTTACGTCTTTATAACCATATGGGAAAAAGCTTTGAAAAAAAGGTCTATCAGTTAAGAATGTCAAACACCAATCCGATGCCTTAGTTGCTAGGTTTCATGGCACTCCAGAGGTGTTCCACACAGCATGGAAAAGATATTACATATCCAGTCGCTGGCACTAAAACAGTAAGAAGGTTGTAGTGTGGAGATAAACCTATTGTCAGATGTATGAATGTTTAGTGGCTAGGGGAGAAAGAGAATTACGATTACATACACCCGATGCCATGTAGAAATCTACTGCAGGTAATTACGACTAAGAGTATATGTTAATTACCAAGAATTCATTATTATACCTTTGAAGGAGGACCAATTACTATACGGATCTGTGGCGATCTCACCTTGAAGAAAACACTTTTTAGTTTAAGATTCTGATGGGAGTTGAGAAGACTACAAGGGTTCTATGTATCTGCTACAAACCAACGACCCACAAATCAATTCTGTCCATTGGAGGTGAACAATTGTAGAAGCGATAGAATGTTCCGGCAAATGGAGTGGAAGGGAGCCAAATAAATGACGAAATTCTTTGAGCCGAAAATGATTTGTAAACCCTATGAGTTGTACTGTTTAAACGTAGACAAAGCAACTTAGAGAAATGAGCAACCAGGTTCGAGATTTGGTGGGGAAAAATCATAATACAAACTGATTGCAGGTTAGGGTATATCATAAAGCGGATATTCAACCAACAAACCATTTGGAAAACAACAACAACATTTACAGATTCAGAATAAGATTCAGAGATTAGGCATTCGGTGGAACTTGGCTGCGATGTCGATTCGACAATACCGTTCCAACTGCTGTAGTCCAAGCTTTTCCTTGTCTTCTTTCCTGCTCTTCTACCTACAATTCCCCCCCTTTGCTTCTACAAGCTTCTCTTTTATAGAAAAGTCCCTTCCATCTTCCAAGAAACTCGGCACATGATCCCATGCATCTCCCTCCTCAAGATATACTTTTATTTAATTTAATGATCCCAAAAAGGTTACTTTTTTAAATATTAACACACAATTCTGACAACATTTAATTTCTTTATAGCCGACCAACCAAATTGTTATTAATAAAGTTATAATATTGCATCAATCTATAATTTTACTACTATATTTTAGTTTATTTTATTAATTAAGTTGTAAATCACAAATTACAACATAACTTACAACTATTTAATTTATTTAAATATTTATTGTAAATAATATTATATTAAATAATACAAAATTTCTTACAATCTTTATTTAACAACTATACTTCTAATAAAATAATAATTTATTTACAACAATAATTAACAACTATCGACATTTATATTTTTCCATATAATGATTCTAATTAAAGCACAATACTACCTTACACACATAGACACCTTCGAACCTACTTAGACTTCAAGGTGCAATATTACCTGACAGCAAGTCATGATCGAATGACAAACAATAACCACAAGGGTAAACTGACGACCAGACAACACTGACATGGGACCTCACATTAACTCCAAACAACTAATCCATTGGTGAAGGCACGCTCAGACCTGGTTAATCAGGTGGAGTCGGTGCCTAGTACCTGCATCCTGTAGCAATGCACGGTTAAACATAACAATATATATATATATATATATATATATATATATATATATATATATATATATATATATATATATATATATATATATATATATATCCACATGCAGTCCTATGGTGAATGGAAATCGCAGTGGGGTAGGGTACTCAAGTATGAGTAATACGACACCGTTCCATTCACGTTTATGAATAAACAATTAACTATATTTAATAAGGAATCCATCATCTACAATCTAAGATGCTATCATAATGTCCAATACTACTAAACAAACATCAGTCTAACAGACGACAAGCTGAGGGGCACTACATCCTCCCCCCCTAGGATCAGCCTTACTCCTGGAAGCCTGCGAACAAATATGGATATAGCTCTCGCATTCAGCATGCATCTTCCCAGGTAGCTGAAGTCTCATCACCACACAATGGGCATCCAACCCATCCATCCCCAACACTATGTCATAGGATCCTAGTGGTATAATGCAAAGATCCGCCGTGGTAGATAACGGACCTATCTTCAACTCGCAACCATACACAAGAGAGTCTATTGTTACCCTAGAGCCAGAGGCCAATTCCACTTGCCACTTAACATCTTTTGGTTGCTAGGCGAGGACTACAAATGAATATATTCTTTAGAGTTTAAACAACTAGTATAGCTTGATGGGCTAATATAAATCCCAGAGTACCCAGTGTTAGAAACCTGGCTCTGATACCAGATGTAACGCCCCGCATGAACACCTTAGAGAACAACACATCTACCCTATGCAAAACAGAATAATTTTTTTTTTAACTGAATAAAGTAATAAAGTAATGTTTAACACGGCATTACACATCATTAAACTATCAACTTGTTAGTCTAAGATAACATGGGAGCATTACTTGACAAATCAAACAACATAATCTGACATACATCATTAACTAACATTAATAGATCATTCTAAACCTATTGCATTTAATCAATAAACATTTACATCTCTATAACATTAGATGAGTAATCATCAGGATCTGATACATAATTACAATTTCTTCTCACATAAGTGCATGATGACATCATTACATTGCCATTATTCAGACTACATCAAAATTACATACGTTATGAATGATCTGTTACACAAATCTGGTACAAGATTATACACATACATCTTCATCAACTGGTACAAGTACAATTGTCTGAAAACTAGGATAAATCTTTTCTGCACATGAACTTGTCAAAGAATAACCAATGGATAAGGAAGCTCTTCCACCTGACCATGTGGAACCTTGAGGTCCACCCCCCGAGCTAGGAGTTAACATAAGGTCCCAAAAAATGATAGTCAAGTAGAAAAAGACTAACATGAACAAAGGATGATCAAATGCCAATACAACACATGGCAATAACATAAACAACACAATACAACTTCCAGAGGCAACACATAACGAATGGGGAGAGTACAACTAGGGAATGCTAGGCTGTAGTAGGGAGGAGTGTCATCACATGGCTTGTCATGGGTTGTCCTGGTAACCCTTCCTAGGCCACGACCCCCTATCTTGGGTTGTCCTAGTAGCCTCTCCTGACTCCCGGCCCCCATACAACGCTCATGAGGAATCAACATACCTTTCATGAGGACAAGGTAGTTGATCTTGCCATTCCAGGCCTTCTCATCTCATCTCAAACCTAAACAAGCACTTGAGCCATGAGTGAGGCATCCACTTATCTTGTTTAGTGTGCTTAACTACCCAACCCCCTAATTCATTATTTAGGTTATCACTAAATTATCAAACTCCCACATGGGTTGTCTTGGACGCCACTTTTGGGCTCCGGCCCCCATTGAGAGCCACTCCCCTACCTGCATCTAGAAGACCCTACTCAACAAACATAGCAAACATCATCATGACGACGATGATAGATGAACCACGCAAGGCATTAACCATCTTGCATAACCATTATTCTGATATGAACATATATATGTAATAATGCAAGGCATTCACCATCTTGCATATCATCTCAATTACAAGGACATACTCGTAATACATTTTTCATGGCTTCCAATGAAGTAACTTATAAGAAAAAATACTTCTTCACAAATATCGATGTCTCCCCATTGTCTAATCCAACACAACATCCCAAACAAACAAATAAATCACAACATTCATGAAGAGCCTTTCTACACATCATGATGCATTTAGAATATTTACATTCTTTCACAACACCATAACCAAATTCCTTATACATGACAAAAGGCGACATGACTTCAATAACTCAGGACACTTATCAGCACATTACATGAAGTCGAAACACAACAACCTTGGCCTCTGGAAATGAACCCTTGACAACTTACACCTTGACCATTTCATACAATTTCAATTCACACTAACTAATTATCTAATACCTTTAAATCAAATTTCCAATACAATAATTATATACCTAATCCTTAATCCATTATCTTAACAAAATGAAGAAACCATATTAAAACCGATGTCAATCTAAATTAAATTTCATTAACCATAATATATATCACAACGATTTTCTTTTAATCAAATAAATAATGGCAACATTATTCTAAATTCCCAATTTTATTTGGCTTTTAAACAATCAACTATACTTTTGAAATAATAATAATAATAATAATAATAATAATAATAATATATCAACTAATTATCTAATTCAATTCCTCTTCAAAATATAAATATATCAATGATCTGAACAATTACCATCCTAGTTTATAACTATTTTTCGCAACCAATAGTAAGTTCCTTCTGTATCAAGATCCTAAACCAGAATCCAAACAATAATGATCAAATCAATTCTTTAAAATAACTTCAAAAACATTCATCAATTGATTCATCACCAATAAATATTTAAATTAAACAAATCCATCTATTAAAACAGATCATTAGATTAGACAAATCCTTCTATAGTATAAAAACTCAAAACACAAAAATAATTGAAGTACCCTATATCATTTCTCCATAGTTCCCTAGTACTCATGCACTTGGTTATCTTATCCTCCAACGATTTCTAAAGTTTCAAGGTTATAAGAAATTGAACTTATAGTGAATGCTATACTAATAGCTAGACTTAAAAGGATTATGGATCAATTATATGGTTGAAGCATCAAAAGTATTATTGCACTAATCAAGAACATTGTGAATTAATTATTTATAACTCACAAATCATGTTGCTCACTAAATCCTCGATATACCCTTTCCTTTGAGTTGGCTCTAGAAAGCAATAATACAAAATGTTTATTTACAACAAATTATCCTACCATAAAACTTAATCGTTCCTACAATGGAATTGCAAATAACATTATTGTAAAATTAGGTATTTGGCCATCATCTTTCCGTTTTGAATTAATAATAATAAGAGAAACAATAATCATTATTATTATTATTGTAATAATAACAATAATAATAATTATTATTATAATTATAATAATGATACTAATAATAACATTGATATTAATAGTATTACTGTTAATATACCAAGGTCATTGAACACTATATATATACACATGCATTCAAACACATTGTAAGGAAAATAAACATTCCTTAGCGTTAATCTAAGCCAATCAAATGAAATGCACACAAGAAAGCACAACTAACCTAGATTAACAATGACGGGTTTCTGCAGACTAGAATTGAAACGATAAATCTTAATGCATGGAAAGTAAATAAGAAAACTCTGTTTCTGCCTCCAAAATGTGACCTCTTCTCAGTGAATTGCATCAGATTTTGTGCAGTTATTATGCATATTGACAAAATACATTCTATCTATCAAGATGGTTGTAGATTAGTCTTAAACCTATAAACTGCATTTGCCTAAAAGTTTATAAAGTCCCTTGCCAATGAACCCAATTTGCATTTATGCAAGCTTAGCAGGCCCATGAGACTTCATTTCTTTCAGGCGGCTGTAACATAGCTCATGCCTTTGTCTATGCTTCCACGTTTTGCACATATGTCTCTCAGGACGAATGCAACTATATATCTGACAAAAATCCATTTCAAACTTCATTTTGACACATTGAAGAGGATGCTGGCGCTAGTTCTAGAGTCTGAATTTACATCTGCCAGTTGCATTTGATTTTAGGTTTTCTAAAGTTTGTTCCAAAAATCCATATTTGTGTATACGCCTGTTTAAAAGCTCCCAGTATGGCGCATGATAATGGAGAAGACTGAAATTCGACGCTATATTTCGTCTAAAGTGTTATTTCCATAGCATCAAATGCCTACATGCTACCAGCACATTTTCAATTATAATATCTGAAAACAATATTGTTTATGTTGCATTATTCAGAGATAGATTGTACGCTGATGAAGGAAAATGGGATCAAGTTTTTAAAAAGGCCATTTGTATGCCTTAAAAGCTTTCTAAAAACTTTTCAATGAAACGGCTTTTTTTTGTAGATCTTTTTCAATGGAAGCTTGCTTGACACTAAGGCATGTAGCCCTATGGATAAAGTGGACAGAATTTGTGCATACTTCAGTTTAAAAGTTGCTCTGATCTAGAGTTGATATTGGAGGAGAAAGACCCCCATGTACACTGAAGATTCGATTCTCAATGAGTGCCAATAAGCTCAAATAGTCAAATATGTCTGTGCAGTAACGCCACACATTTACTGAACCATATTTTCGAAGGCATTCATCATAAAATCCGTATACCTGTGTGATCTGTCGGCTCTCATGATTCCCCCGGATCAGTGTGATTCGGTCAGGATATCGAACCTTCAATGCAAGCAGCAACAAAGATGTCTCCACAGAGTAAAAGCCTCTATCAACAAAATCACCAAGGAACAAGTAATTGGTCTAAGGATAATCTCCCCCAACTTTGAATAGCTCTTTCATATCATAAAATTGGCCATGAATATCTCCACAAATAGTTACGGGGGCATCGCCCCGCTGAACATTGCTCTCCTCGATGAGGATTTCCATGGCCTTGAGGCAGAGCGCCTTCACCTCCCACTCCTCTAGTGCCTCGCATCTCTTGAGCTGCTCTATTTGCCTGTCCAGCTCTGACATTTTCCCTCTCCTACTTCCTCTTTACCTCCTCTCCTACCTTCAAAAATCCACCAACCTTTTCCTGCCCTAGAAAACCTCATGTAGAATGGTGTTACGTCTTTATAACCATATGGGAAAAAACTTTAAAAAAATGGTTTATCAGTTAAGAATGTCAAATGCCAATCTGATGCCTTAGTTGCTAGGTTTCACGGCACTCCAGAGGTGTTCCACACAGCATGGAAAAGATATTACATATCCAGTTGCTGGCACTAAAACAGTAAGAAGGTTGCAGTGTGGAGATAAACCTATTGTCAAATGTATGAATGTTTAGTGGCTAAGGGAGAAAGAGAATTGCGATTACATACACCCGATGCCATGTAGAAATCTATTGCAAGTAATTACGACTAAGAGTATATGTTAATTACCAAGAATTCATTGTTATACCTTTGAAGGAGGACCAATTACTATATGGATCTGTGGCGATCTCACCTTGAAGAAAACACTTTTTATTTTAAGATTCTGATGGGAGGTGAGAAGACTACAAGGGTTCTATGTATCTGCTACAAACCAACGACCCACAAATCAATTCCGTCCATTGGAGGTGAGCAATTGCAAAAGCGATAGAATGTTTAGGCAAATGGAGTGGAAGGGAGCCAAATAAACGATGAAATTCTTTGAGCCGAAAATGATTTGTAAACCCTATGAGTTGCACTGTTTAAACGTAGACAAAGCAGCTTACAGAAATTAGCAACTGGGTTCAAGATTTGGTGGGGAAAAGTCATAATACAAACTGATTACAGGTTAGGGTATATCATAAAGCAGATATTCAACCAACAAACTGTTTGGAAAACAACAACAACATTTATAGATTCAGAATAAGATTCAGAGATTAGGCATTCGGTGGAACCTGGCTGCGATGTCGATTCGACAATACCGTTCCAACTGTTGCAGTCCAAGCTTTTCCTTGTCTTCTTTCCTGCTCTTCTACCTACAATTCCCCCCCCTTTGCTTCTACAAGCTTCTCTTTTATAGAAAAGTCCCTTCCATCTTCCAAGAAACTTGGCACGCGATCCCGTGCATCTCCCTCCTCAAGATATACTTTTATTTAATTTAATGATCCCAAAAAGGTTACTTTTTTAAATATTAACACACAATTCCAACAACATTTAATTTCTTTATAGCCGACCAACCAAATTGTTATTAATAAAGTTATAATATTGCATCAATCTATAATTTTACAACTAT
Source organism: Cunninghamia lanceolata (assembly GCA_027924645.1). Lineage (NCBI taxonomy): Eukaryota > Viridiplantae > Streptophyta > Pinopsida > Cupressales > Cupressaceae > Cunninghamia > Cunninghamia lanceolata. The sequence goes on from BSBN01000829.1 coordinate 21,530,080, forward strand.
ATTTTAGTTTATTTTATTAATTAAGTTGTAAATCACAAATTACAACATAACTTACAACTATTTAATTTATTTAAATATTTATTGTAAATAATATTATATTAAATAATACAAAATTTCTTACAATCTTCATTTAACAACTATACTTCTAATAAATAATAATTTATTTACAACAATAATTAACAACTATCGACATTTATATTTTTCCATATAATGATTCTAATTAAAGCACAATACTACCTTACACACTTAGACACCTTCGAACCTACTTAGACTTCAAGGTGCAATATTACCTGACAGCAAGTCAAGATCGAATGACAAACAATAATCACAAGGGTAAACTGACGACCAAACAACACTGACATGGGACCTCACATTAACTCCAAACAACTAATCCATTGGTGAAGGCACGCTCAGACCTAGTTAATCAGGTGGAGTCGGTGCCTAGTACCTGCATCCTGCAGCAATGCATGGTTAAACATAACAATATATATATATCCTATGGTGAATGGAAATCGCAGTGGGGTAGGGTACTCGAGTACGAGTAATACGAAACCGTTCCATTCACATTAATGAATAAACAATTAACTATATTTAACAAGGAATCCATCATCTACAATCTAAGATGCTATCATAATGTCCAATACTACTAAACAAACATCAGTCTAACAGACGACAAGCTGAGGGGCACTACAGTCCTTCTTTCTCTATTCCATGTAACTCTAATTCTTTTAATAATTGTAATTAATCACTAACACTAATTATATCCTTAACCCTAACCCTAATTCAAATTATAACCCTAACCCTAATTCCAACTTTAATCCTAATTCTAATCTTAATCCTTTTTTGTTATATATTTTCCCTAATTCTAACCTTAATTATAATCAGCCCCATAACCCTAATCCTAACTATAACTATAATTATAACCCTATTTTTTAGTTATATAATTTCCTTAAGTGTAACCCTAATTTTAATCGTAACCCTAAACCTATAATTCTAGACCTAATTCTAATTCTATCCCTAACCTTAACCCTAATTCTAAACCTAATCATAATTGTAACCCTAACTATAAATTTGTAACTATTCCTAATTACATCCTTAGCCCTAACCCTAATTCTAATTTTAACCCTAACCCTAATTCTAACTATACCACTAATTCTAACCCTAATGTTTATGTTATAAATATTTTCCATAATTTTAACCTTAATTCTATCACTAATCCTAATTCTAACCCTAACCATAATTGTAACCCAAATTATAATCCTAAACCCAACCCTATTTGTAACCCTAATTATATCCATATTCATAATTTTTATTCTAACCCTAATTGTAGCCCTAACTCTAACCCTAATTGTAAACCTAACCCTAACCCTAATTGTAGCCCTAACCCCAACTATAATTCCAACTTTAACCCTGATAATATTTTTTGGTTAAAAATATTTACCCTAGTTGTAACCCTAACTCTAATTTTATCCCTAACCCTAACACTAATTGTTATTGTAACCCTAATTAAAACCATAATGTTTATATATATAAGATATAATAATATAGTTAGAATTAGGGAATATATATATATATATATATATTCCCTAATTCTAACTATATTATTATATCTTAAGAATTATTATAATTATATAATATAATATTATAATACATAATATAATATTAAAATTTTATCCCTAACCCCAACTATAGTTCTAGCTCTAACCCTAACAATTCTTTTGGTTATAAATACTTTCCCTAATTGTAACCCTAACTCTAATTCTAACCCTAACCCTAATTCTAACCCTGACCCTAACCGTAATTGTAATTCTAACCCTAATCTTAACCATATGCTTTTTTGGTTATATATATTTTCTCAAATTATCTCTCTTTGCCTATTTCTCTCCTATCTATATCTCTATCTTTTACTCTCTATATCTCTTAGGCATTCTCCCTCCCTCCCTCTCTCTTTGTCTTTGTCTCTCTCTTCTTCTCTTTGTCTTTGTCTCTCTATCTTCCTCTCTTTTTTTCTCTCTTTCCCTCTATATCTATTATCTCTAGCTCTATCCCTCTTTCTCTATTCCCCCTCTTTCTTTATTCCCCCTCTCTCTCACCCCATGTCACTCCCCACTTTTGTCTCTCCACTTCATTGTTCCCCTCTCTAACACTTTAATGTAATATTGTTACTCAACCTATTCAAAGTAATGGATATCCTCATAGTGGTATATATATGTTGGTATATAAATTTTCTTCACAATCCAAGTTCATTTACATTATCATGTTTTGCTTGTGCACATAACCCTAACCCTAAATCTATTATTTTCTAGTATTTCTTGTTAGATTTATATTATATTTTCTCTTTAATAGTGATCATCCATAATCCACTACACTCTATAACAAAGAGATCTAAGAACTTCTATTTGTCTAGATCATCGTTTACATTTACCCATTTCAATCCACTATTTATCTAAGTCAAATTAACTATTTATTATTAATATTTTAATAATCCTATATAAATATAAGGTTTAATTTATTCATTGCACATACTTAACATATATTCTTTGAAATAATAATTTTATTATTCATTATCATGATGATCTACAAAAAAATGGATAGTTATTTTTAATTATTATTAACCTTGTATTCTATTTCACTATAAACTTGATTATGTGAGCTCATTATATCCCTTATTTAATTTAATAATTGGGGAGTTAAAAATAATCAAAATAAATAATGATATTACCATGGGTACATAATAATTAATTTCCTAGATGTTGTTTTGCCTTTCATTAGCTACGTGGTGAAATACCTTTTGTGGAACGAAACAAGATTTTCCTCAACTTTCCATTTAAATCTGAGTGCAATATGTCATAAGCATATAAATAAATAAAAACACCTTTTTAGTGTGATTACTTAGAGGGAAAGGATGGCCCCCAATTCTAGAGTAGTTGGAATATAAAAGTTTTTTTTGGAGTGCTCCATTAATCAACAGTGGACTCTAATATCCTTTACCCTTGAAACAGTGTGCACAAAGATGGTGACACTCTTTATAGATAATATGATACCACAAAATAATCATTTATAGGACATGGTAGTCAAAGATTAGGTCCATGTTAAAGTAAAATCAGTGCAAAGGGTTTTAAACATGAGTATAAGGGATTGTAATTTCTCCATAAAGACTTGCACAAGAAATACAAAATTCTCCAAAAATTGGTATTAATTTTGAAGTTGTCTATCTATATAGAGTGAACTCCATAGGTAGATAGGCAAAGAAAAATCAAAATGAAATGAATCTAATAAACAACAAAACCAACATGAAAAAATTGATCCATTATAATGCTAAAATATTAACTACTTTGAATGGACAACCTCATCAAATTTTGTAAGATGTTCATCTTGTTACTTAATTGAGTTATGCATTAAGCTTTATCTATAAGACTATACATGTAGAATGAATTATGTTGAGTATTAAAATAGACATGATAACCCCTTATTGAAATTGAAATTCCCAAAATACAACTTTGACCTTAAAATCTATGCGATTTGTTATTTGAGAAACAAAAAGAAAAATATTGAAGACTTCAAACTTTCACAGTCCATGATCCATAGTAGATATTTAGAGAGAACTTCTAGAAAATTTTTCATATAGATTTTATCATCATCACTAAAATTCAAGAATCAGGAACTAATTACAATTCACTGCAACTACTCCCTTCCTCCTTGTTCTGTTGCAAATTACCCGCAACGTGTTGATGATCATCTAGGAGCTGCTAGGAATTCTTATTTTTTTCAAACCCATGGTTCCCACAAAAGGGCTCGAAGGACTTAAAATCCTCCATAAAATTTTTTGATGCTGTGATGAAGGCAACTCCTCCATCTCCCATGGAAACCACCCAACTTTCCCAAAACAAAACACAAATAAAATAAATCAACCTACTATATTTAAAAATATCCTTATTTAAAGAAGCCTGCAACTTTTTGAAGTTTAGAAACCCTAGAAGCTTACATTCTCAGATTAACATTATTCTAAAAATAAAACAATAGTGTGGCATATGACCCACGAAGCCATATGAAAATCCACATGCAAGGGAAGTGAGGTACCACTCTATTTGGTATTTGGCTACCTCAGGGGTTGAAAACACATTAGATCTAATGCCCTAATGCAGCATGCAGACTAAAATCAAAGATAAAATGGTCATGAATTCAATCCAATATTCGTGATGACCAAAATGAAGAGTAGCACACAATGATGTCCAACGAGCTGCACAAGGTGAATTCCATGGGAAAATTCAAGTCTATTAATCATCCCAAAGGGGCCAAATCCAAAGAACTTCAACTTCTTAAAAATATTCAAATTTCAATCTTTTTCTTTATGCATATTTAAATGCATTTAACTCTCCACTTCCCATGTCTTTTAACGACAAATTGTGGCTACTCAAAATAGCACTGATGACAAAATTCAATTTATTTATTCATTTAATCTTTTTCATTTTAATTTTTTTGTAGAAATAGAGCATTTCATTTAATTCAACCTTCTAAAACTCCCATGCCACTACGTCAATGCATTTAATTTTTTTATTTAATTTTATTTATTCTCCCATCATTTTTTCTCCCTTATTAATTTTATGATTTTTGTTTACTATTTATGCGAGTGCTACCACTGTAGAACGTCTATTAGTGTAATAAAAAATTCCTACATAATTACACATAGAAACTTAATTAAACATTACCATAAACTATAAATATTTAATACCCTAAAAAGTAAACTAAAATATCTAATATGGTAGAGGACAGATTTTCTATTTGGAACAATAATTGCAAGAGAACGCTGGTGGCAATAGTGTTGTAATATTTATTAATTTTTTAATAACATGATTAATAATGAAGAGGTGAAAATTAGTCACATCCCTTTCATAAATATGTAGGTTTATAATTAAATATAAATAATTAATTTAGATTAGACAATTAAGATTGGAATGGTAAATATAAAATTAATTATAAAATTTAAATGAATTTAATTAAAAATATAACCAACATAATTAAGCATAGAAATACTATATATATAACTTTTTCAATTATAAAAATAAATTAATTTTATTTAGTTGGAAAGTTATTATTAAAGTAAAATAAAATAGCTTGGAACTCATAATTTTTGGCATTTTTTAGATAGATATATTTAATATACTAGTATAATATTTAATTGTATTTTGGGGTAGGAAAACGATGTTGAAGATGTTGGAAATTGATTTGTCATTGTGTTAAAATTTTAGGGCTTGATTAGATAAATACTTTAGAATTTGTATATTGATTGTGCATGAACTTGAACTTGAACTTGCACCCACAAAAAAGATCTAGCTGAAATCTAATAATAGGAATTCACCTCCCTTTATATCTATAATATAAATCTAAAAAATGGTGTTTACAAACAACTTTTGAGAACTTTCTAAGAGAATATTTTACATTTTATTTTGTATTTTTGTTTTGGATCGCTCACCTCATTGTATATTTAATGCAATACTTCAAAAGTTGGCATTAAGGAATCTTTGGGTTCTTTTTAATATTTTTCTCAAGCTTTCAAAAATAGTTCTTTGAATTAGCATATGTTATATACAACTTTTTATTCCATTAAATATCACTAAAATATCTAATAGGTAGGGTGATGAAGAAGAGGATAGATCATTATTTGGAATAATATTTGTAAGAAACATCATTGGTTATTGTAATGGTGAAATTTGCATATCCATGTCATTTCCCATTTAATTTTGTACCTATTTTAGGAAATTTTTCGATACATGTACATATAGACAAATGGCACGATCTTGTGAAAAGTTTGGCTTGTTCCCCTAGCTTTTTCCCATCTCTATACAAATATATTTCTATCCACTTAGCTACCACATTATCATTCACACACATACTTTGATACATCCACATTATTCATGCATTTATTACTACCTGGATCTAACCATTTACCCACCCAAGGTCATTTTTGTGGTTGCGGATTTCAACCTTGCCTTTCTAAAATTCAAATTCAAATTTTGGTAAAACTAAACCCCTTTATTTTCCTATCTTGAGTTGACAAAGTACACTTTTTGCCAAATTTGATACTATGTGCTACTATTTAAAGGCATTCGTTAGCATTCATTTTAACATCACACACATTCAAACATCCTCTCTCATTCTGGAGCATTCAAGGACAAATCAATAGAAAAACATTTAAATTTGGTGAACTATAAGGAAAATTTTTTTTGCATGCACCATTCTAAGTCCCTTGCTTGTTGTCTTCGAATATTTACACATATTTTTGGTGGTTGACCTAGGAGAACATGTCTCCTTGTGACATAATGACAACCCTTTCTAAGTATTTTTTAATATTACTAACCCTTAGAAATCATAAAAGAGGAAAGAGAATGAAGGTTATCTACGTAAACAAAAGAGTAGAACTACACATTGTGCAAAGTCACACCTATTTATGTAGAGGATAAATCTATGATTACAGACTTCATCTAGGCTTGTAGACTTTTTCTTAGATAGGGCATAGATCCAATGCAAGTTCCAAGGCTATTCACTGACAAATAGATCCCATTTTTTGAGTAGATATTAGTTAGATTACAAAATCACATCAAAGTTGTGTCTCATTGAGTTTAAATCTAAGTGACATCATCATTTTTTGCATTTACATTCCTAAAATAACCATTGCAATAACTTGATTTACCAGTCATAGGTTGAAATATTTAATCTAGGGTAATTTATGCTCAAATTTTTACATTTACTTAATAACCTATTAACCCTTAAGGGAAATTTTGTTTCCTTTACATTTTTGGTGAACTCAATCAATCCTACATGATGCAGGATTCTTTCTAGGATTTCTTATATCCACATCAGGGTTTTTTAGATGTGCATGTTTTTGATATATACAACTCATTTTTAGATTTGAAACCTCTTTACATTCGTTGGCTTCATTAATTTCACATTGTTACGTCTTTTCTATTAGGTTTTCTAAATCATTTTTGTGGTATCTTTTTCACTCACCCTACCCACCCTTAGCTATCACATTAGAGTTTCACTTTTAGATTTAAATAATTATTGATATTTCTAATTTTTAGTATATAGTGTACTTTTAAGCTTTATTTTCCTATATATTTTTTATGTCATGAACTACTTGAGATTTGATGACAAGAAAACACAAAATAGTGGTATGACTTTAATGGTTTGTTGTAGTGATTACCCTAGACTGATGTACAAAGAGAAGAGTAAATGTGCAAGGGTTATTGAATAAATAAAATAAATATAAACATATATATACACCATACACCATGTATAATCAAGTCTTCATTAACTTTGATATATATATACACACACACACACATACGTAAATACATCAACATATGTTTCACATATATCTTCTATTACACATATGTTACATCATATCTCTATATCCCTATCACTCCTCATATTATATATCTTCTTATTCTCTTATCGTCTCCCCTCTCTCTATATAGTATTGTAGTGTAGAAAAGAGAGACTAGCTCAATAGATCAAACCAAGTCAAACCCTATTCTACCCAACATTAGGACACAAACCAGGCTTGGCTTCTACCCAAGAAGGGGAGCCAAACTATATGGATTCTTCCCTTTTTTGTATGAAGAAGAAATTAACCAAATCCAATCAATCAAGATAGGAAAAGAACATGAAACCCTAGTTGACAAAGATCAGAGCATAACAGACTATCGAAAGTGGAAACCCAAATACCAAATGAACAACAAAGCTTAGGGATCAAATCAGAACCTGATTCTAGGGGTAAAACTACCGAAGACAAGGGCCCTTGGGCACCCTAGACCCTGATTAGGGTTCACAAAAATTGATAACTACAATGTCTTTGCCTTCTTGTGTTCCTACTCTCTACAACTTGTCTTCAGCCAATTTAGTCTGGATCTAACCTAGACACTTGCAACAAGGAAGATGGTTGGGTGTTATTTAGGAGCTTGCCTTAGTCAAGCTCCATGAATGGTGTTACCACCTCCACAATAGCAAAGATGATAGATAAAGATCACGTGCCCTAGGAGGGGAAAGGCAAATTTGAAGTAGAATAGAATGCTAGAACAAAGCATGAAGGAAAGAAGTCACCATGAGCATGGAAACCCTAGCACGCTTGATGCAATATCATAACCTGAATAAAAAAATTGGTGTAGCCCAAAGAAGTAGAATTATCTTCACAAGACTTGTAATATGTTAGTGCCGCAACAATAATCCACAATAAAGAGCTTTAGAAAAGAATAGAGAGCATGAGAGAAGAAGAGAGAGTGCAAGTGCTTAGATTTCTTAGAGAGCATAAAGAGCTTAGAGATGTTCAAATGAATAAACTAATATGATTTTATATGCACTCTCACTGATTTCTAGAGAATTAAACCACACGAGGCTGACATTGGGAATCATTTAAGAGGTCCCAAGCAGACAAGCCATTAACTAGGTCAGGGATAAAAAGGGGAAAAGGGTGCTTGGGTGCCCTGGTACTTTAGCCCCAAACTCTTGGGATAAGGCACTTAAAGTGTTATTAGCCTCACCTTATAATTACTTTTCTAAGATTTGTGCATCGGGAACAAGAATTACATGCTTAATGCTAAAAAAGGTGCTATAATAGGTCCTAATTAACAAGTGTAAATATTTTATATCCACCTGGGTGCTAAACTACATGTAACATGGTGGTGTACACATTTATCCCCCACTTTAGTGTGGCTACGAACTTACATTTAAACTCATACTAAAGGATGGATAAGACAAATTTTAAGCACAACATAGAAACCATAGAATGTCACCAAAATTGATGGGTGATGAAGCCCCTGTGTTTATGATTCTAAGAGTTTCTGATGACTAGCATACACATAAGACACATGAAATAATTCAATCATATATGAATCACTTAGAAAACATGAGATAAGACACAATCCATACATGTAATACATAAAGCATAGATTCCATACACAAAGTATACATGCAATACACACAACATACATGCCATACACATGACATACATGTTTGGCACAAAGTATACACATAAGGCATGAAGTATACATAGAATAAACATGAAATGCACTTGGAATACACATGAAGCATTCAAGGAGAATACATAAGGAACACATAGAGAGAGAGAATACATGCAAGGCATGCATGAGGCGTGAAGAACATATAGAGAATAACAATATGTGAGGAGAATACATGTATCATACATCAATCACAAGAAACATAATATGGAAGACCTTGAGTTAGCATGACAAAGGAGACCTTGATCTAAATGTTGTCTCAATCACCATGTATCTTTCCCCAAGATGCAATAAAGAAGAATGCTAAGAGGTTAGTTAGAAATGAGAAGCACAAGAGAAGTACAAATACATCATACACAATCTATCTAAAGAGAAGTGCTTCCACTTAAGGGAATACACAAACTACCTCCCACAAGAGGATTTTTCATGAAGCCTTGTAGAATAAGAAGACTAAGAAACCTTACTACCAAACTCTAGTTGGTGGCACAACCCTTCTCCTAAGCATGCAAGGAGCTTCAACTTGGGAGAGCAAGATAGACTTAAGTTCTTGTTTGCAAGATTTCCATAATCCTTTCCAAGAGAATGAAGTAACAAAGATAATAAACAAGTGTTTAGATAGAAAGATGAGAGTAAGGCTCATAGCACGATATATGCCCCCACCTTAAAGTGATTACTAACTCCATCAAGAAGCAATTGCCTTTAAGGTAGACTAATGAAGAAATATAAAACATGCATGAGATCTTTCTAAAAGCATATGTCCAAATGATATGTTTTTTCAAAAGCTACATCTCGACAAGGGGTTGTCCCCAAGATGAGAAAACCAAGGTGATGCTTACAAGCATGATACATAATGGCTTGTGTAGTCATGGTAGGATGTTGGCATTGTGACAAGGTGCCACATAGATGGAAGAAAGATCGCATGAGAGTACACATAAATTGAATCATGAAAGGATGCTAAATCATCCAAGGAAAAATAACAAAATTGTACATCACAACATATAAATGAATGAAGATACATATAGAGGAATGACACAATGTATTCTTACTCCTTGTATCTTTGTACTAACAAGGGTGTCAAGGGAGAACCACGACATCACAATTCAGGGATAACAATATAGACAAACATAACACAAATGAGAAAGAGGGATCACTCTTGTGAGTCGGCCTATAACAAATTATTCTCCCCCAAATTGATTATAAAATGGAAAGAGGACAAGGTGCTCTAGTGACTACATCAAGCATGGTGAGGAGTGCTAGAGCTAAACCTTGTTCAAAGTTGTTGAATTTTGTCACCCAAGACTTGACATTCCTTAGTGGAATGGCCAAGTGCTCAATAATATGCATAATAATGAGGTGATGAATAATTATTTTATTGAATCATTTTGTGTTTTGGAGAAGGAAGAGTGATGAATTATTCTTTGATTAGACTCGACAAAATACACTCTTCTTGAGATAGAAGAGAAGATACAAGGGGAGTAGGAAGCAATCCTTTATGTTATACACATGGTGCAGAGAACGTAGGAGAAGGTCAGAAACCTAAACCTACTTTAGAAAAGTGTGGTGTTGTTTCCATAGGTTCCTTAATTCCTTGTTCTTTGCATCCTAACCCATTTCCATTGTATCCTTGTTTAGAAAGAATTTTGAATCCATTCCCATAACGCTTCTCCAAGTTTGAAGGAAGAGGAGAGGTCATATGATTGTCTTTGTTGAAATGCACTGAATATGATTGTCTTTGTTGAAATTCATTGAAGATAGAGGATTATTCTTTGTGTCATGGTGAGAAGGATCCACCTTTGTTTCAACCATCCCATGGGGGTTGAATTCTAAAGAGACCTCGTCACTACCAAGATATGTATTAGAATTAGATGGTACTTTATGGTGCAGGACCACCATGTGTGCTCAAGGTGGTCAAATGACAATTTTGGTTTTACTTTGGTATTTTCATTATGATATGGTCTTCTAAGATGATTTTGTGTGTGGGAATCAAATTTGAGTTATTAGGTGTTAGTGGAGTCTAGTGGGAATATGAAGAGTAAAATTGTTATACAAATAAACAAAATGGAAAAATTAAGAAAAGGAAGGAATGTAACTAAAAACATGGATCATGCAATGATTAGAGTAAGTTGCTAAATGTTTATAAGACCTAGGATGGTCAAGTAGAAGGAGTATTGAAGTTTTAAAGATCTAAAAAGTAATAAAAAAACTCTATTTTCCTGCATTTCCAATGTTTTTCTACTATTCCTAGACTAAGTACCACCCTGTACGGATGTGTTAGGCCCTAAAAATGGTGGGAAATGAAAGCTATGAGAGTCTATTACATTTCATCTTTTGATTTCTTTCAATTTCATTGTGATACAAAAAAGTTATAAGCATTTTCCTAAAGACTGGTTTTTGGACTGTGAAACCCTACCTATGGTAAACAATGAGCAAGAAACATGCATCTCAGGGGCCTTTCATAGGTGGATCCTCATGAAACCTCATGGAATGGCATGCCCTGACATATATATTTGTTTTCCTTTCACTTGCAGGAGTAGAGGAGCAAATTGGTAAGCACCAAGAAGCCATGCGTGTCTGATTTTCCCGTGCAACAAAATGGAATAGTGAGAAAAGAGGTGAAGTTGAGCAAGTGGGTGTGGATTTTTAGCTTTGCATGTTTGGAGACTGATGGAGGAAGGTGTCAAGTGTTCCCACACAACATTTAAACCCTGGAGATGACCCCATTTGAGGTTTTGATGCCCATTTTTCATGACTATCCTGTGTTGACAGAGTTGACTGTGTGAGTTAGGACTGTGTATGGTCAAGTTTGAAGTTTCATGCAAAATAACAAGTGCAAAAACCCTTCAAGGTGGATTGGGTAGAGTGTATTTAGAGCCCTTAAACTGGTTTTAAAGGTTAGGAACTCATTAAGTGCATTGGGAGGATAATAGACAATAGTGTACCATCCATAAGAAGCCTAATTAGGCCTAGCAGCAAGTGGGACAATCATTTTTTTTGGCCTTATCATTCCAAAGTAACCCTATCTAAATTTTTGATGTGTTGTAAGGCCAAAAAGGGTATCTGAAAAGGTTTATACATTTTGGAGATCAGGTCTATAGGAAGAGTTATGTCAGAAAAGGCCTTTCCAAAAGGCTACAAGGGAAAGAGGGTTGTTATGAAGGAATGCCCTATAGATAATATCCTAGGGTTTTGATAAGTGATTGATTAGTGGTCTTTAGTTGTTTGATATTCTTTCCCCTCCTCTACATCACTTTATCATAAGTGGCTGCCATTTCTATATAATAAGGTGGATCTTCATCTATGTTAAAGGCTACATCATCATTAAACTTGAGTTTAAACTTTGTAGGAGTGAGAGATTGTGTTGAAGAAATTTCATTCACCTTTGAGGTCTTTAGGTGTGAGGGTGTGATTTTATGTTCACCCACAAAGGAGGGTGTAAAATCTAATGAACCCCAATCATCACCGAAAATGCATTTGAAGAACCAACATTATCCTGATCAACACTATTGTTAGCAATGGAGGATAGTGGTTTTGCTTTTGTTTTTGATAATATAAGAAGAAAAACAAGGGTGCCAATCCCATTACATTATAACCCCATAGGCACGCAAAAGGGTCAACAAAAAGAGACCATCACAACAAAAAGAGACCAACAGCAACAAAAAGATGCAGACACAACAGATTACCAGTAGACAGACAACACACTAAACATAAAAACATAGAAGAGCCCCTAGGGTTTACTAAATTGTTGTTCCCAATCATCAGTGGGAAACTGGTACATATCATGATACTCTTTTAGCTCCTTATCCTTCATACTGTGCCTGTTGAGCTCAATGTCTTGTAGGATAGCTAGAGTCATCCCTGACCTGTGCATCACCTTGGAAGTGAACCTATCTAGGATCATGAATTTCTTCTCCAGCTCCGTCATCCTACTATTGAGGCCCTCGATTCCTTTTCCTTTTTTGGTTTTCTTGTTACCCTTGTTACACTTACCAATGTCCTATTTCATCTTCTCAGAATTATCGGTTCAGAGAAGTTACTTAGGCCATCCTCCTTAGCTTCCACAACCACAGTCTCCTTTTAATTATTAGTCTTGACCTCTCCATCTAGTTTTTCCTCCCAATCTTCCTACTCAACAAAAATCACATGCTCCTTATGTGCAGGGGTTGGTTTAGTAGCTAGTCTAGTTGTCTTCTATTTGATGGCACTTGGATCTTACCTTGAGGCATGACATACTTGGCATCTTTTGTGTTTTCACTGCCATCCACACCACCCTCAAAACCCTCAACATCAATTTCTAGGTTATGCACTTCCATCTTGGGCTTGTCCCCGCTATTCTCAGAAAAGAAAACCCCATCCTTCCCCTCCTTAAACTTCTTTTGGGGGGTGTTACCCTTAAAATCACCTACCACAAGATTCCTTTTGGTGGCTAGTTTAGGGCTGGTAGCCCTAGGGTTTATCTAGTTGACAATTTGAGCCTCGAGGCTGATCCCTGCAATGGGTTTCTTCTTAGAAAATGAGGCCTTACTAGTTTTGTGGAACTAGGTATACTTTTTAGGGGTAACTTCAGTGATAATCACAAGATTTATTTGGATAGGGTTCGGCTTGGGTAGCTGTCGACATGGGTAGCTTTTTCCTTTGTTAAAGAAGGGATCAAATCACTAAAAGGAATTTGATGTGGCAGTTATATTTGTAGGAAACTTTCTAGAATCGAATCAACTTCAATTGTATGTAACTCATTTTCAAAGATGAAATTTATTGAATGATAGAGGGTAGATAGAATTTCCCCTATAGCATGAATCCATGGTCTACCAAGAAGAAGATTATATGAAAGAGAATTAGGCATGACATGGATAAGGGTAGGCACTGTCACCGGTCTAGCCTTAATATCTAAGGTGATTGTACCAAGTGATGTCCTACCAACATTATCAAAGCCATGAATTCTCATTTTATCTTGTTTGATGAGAGATGTATCAATATTGAGTTTACGTAACTGCTTGGAGGTTGTCCCCAGCTGCTTGGAGCCATTTCAGTACTACTAAGGGTAAGTAGATAAATACCCTAGAGATCATTGATTGAAATTAGTGTGTAAAGTTGAGTTGTGCAATTGTGAGAATAGAGCATTTGTATACTTTTCTGAAAGCATAAATAACAAGGTCCTGTTTTGTGTTGTGCAACTTTCTGTTATTCGATCTCATTAAGTTTTCCTCTGTATAAATCAATTTTATATTTTGGGATTGAGATGGATCATTAATCCATTCCACCGGTTAGATTTCTTTGAAAGTAGTGGAATAGTTGTACAGTGTTTTCATTTTTTTTCTCTTTGTTTGATTTCATGCTTGCAGGATCAGGTATGGGATGCATTGACATATCCTAGCATTGTCATGTGCTAGGTTCGTAGGGTGAAAGTTCTGTAAGATCGTCGAAGAAATAGATCTGTGTAATTGCAAGGTTTTCAGTAGACCAAATTAGTGAAAATCTACTTTGTTTCATCAGATATACAATTTGTGTGTATATCACAAATGAATGTTGGATATACATCCCGTGTGTGTATCGCAAAGGCTTGTTGAGTGTGTATGTTGTAGAAGTATCGGGAGAATGCATCTTTAGAATGTATGTAGCAAATATGGATTGTGAACATACATTGTGAGTACACATTCTGTGTGTATATCACTAGTGTATGTCAGGTTCATTTTCTGTGTATCCCACAGTTGTCTATTCATGAATATCTCACAGATGTTTGTCATGGTTGTATGTGGCAGATGTACATTGTAAATGTACAAGTGTATCGGTATACCAAGGAGAGAGAAAGTTGAAGCTTCCAATCAGCATATAAGGAAGTCAACGGTTCGGTCAAACCCATCAAATGCACATCTAAATTGCATGTTGTGAATGTACATCACAAATGTACATCAGGTTTATTTACAAAGGAGTCAACAGTCAAATGTACATTACAAAAATGTATCTTTCAGTTGTATGTTGAGGACATATATTAGGTTAAGGCGTTGGTTGAATGCATATTTTGAATGCATATTCTGAATGCATGTTTTGAATGCATATTTGGGTTGTATGTTTCGAATGTATATTGAGCATATACATTGCACAGATACATTATATTGGATGTAAACAGTGACTAGCAGCGACGGTAAAAGGAACCGGCATAGCAGGTTGAGTGTTGTATGCGTGAAGTTCCCTCAGCATATCGAAGACAGTCAAGTGTTGAACCATCGGGGAGAAGTGAGTGATCGGCGGAAGGATTTCTGAGCAAACTGAAAGCTTTTGTCTTGCTGATAGGTGAGAGATGCAAGTATATACAATGGAGAATGTATCTTAAGTAAAGGTAGAGATGCAAGGGGTAATGTAGGCTAGGGTGATTGGCTCTACATCATAGTGGAATCAGAGCTCAACAAAAGGTCTGGGTAGTTGTGTGTTGATTCTATCACTGAGAAGGTAGAAATAGAAGGATTGAGAGGTTGACAAGATGCCTTCGAAAGGTAATGGTACTACCAGAGAGTTGCAGGAGATGAAGGAAAAACATGCTAAAGAGATGAGGAAGATGAAAGAGCTTGCAGTAGCACTTCAAGCCAGGCTTGCAGCCCTGGAGACAAAAAAAAATGGAAGTGGAAGACAGTGAATCAGAAAAAGAAGATGATGGTGAAGAATTTGAAGAGGTAGATGAAGATTTGAATCCTGAAGATCAAAGATTTGCAAAACTATTAAGGGTAGTTCAGAATGACAAACCAAAGGTAAAGATTGATGTTCCAAGGTACACTGGAAGTTTAAATGAAGAAGAGTTACTTGATAGGATTGCTGCATTAGATAATCACTTTGAATGTGAGGAGGTTCCTAAGGAGCAGAAAGTGAAGATTGCAAAGACCAAATTGGGAGGTCATGCTTTGGTATGGTGGGATTACATACAATCAGAGAGGAGAAAGCAGGGTAAGTCAAAGATTTCTTCATGGGACAAGATGGTAGCAAGAATCAAAGGTAAATTTTTACCCAATGATTATGAAGTTCAAATGTTAAAGAAGCTTCAATTTTTAAGACAAAAGGAAATGGATGTGAAGGCATATACTGAGGAATTTTATAAATTGAGTATGAGGTCTGGTCATCATGAGAATGAGGTTGAAAATGTTGCTAGATACTTGGTTGGTTTGAGATTGAACATACAGGATGAATTAGTTTTGTCTAATCCCACGAGTGTAGAAGACTGTTATCAAATGGCAATCAGGATTGAGGAGAAGATGAGAAGAAGATAGGATAAGTCCATGAGGGGAAGAGGTAGAAATATAAGGGGGAGGGGATTAGCCCCTACAACAAGGCAAACCAATGAGGATCAAGAAGAGACTAGTAAAGGACAAGAGCAGTCTAATTTCAGAGGTGGATGGAAAGGCACAAGAGGCAGATTTGGAAGTGGTAGAAGTTCTAATGTTTTCACGAGAAGATGTTATCATTGTAATGAAATTGGTCATACAACATTCAAATGTCTAGAAAGGCAAGGTTCATCATCAAGAGATGATGGGAAGAATGACAAGAGGGTTCAATTTGTGCAAGAAGAGAAGGTAGATGAAAGTGTTAACCTTCCAATGGGAAGTGCAGCGCCAACTCAAGATGGAGAATCATTGATACTAAGGAGAACAGTCTTGAAGACATCAAAGGACATGATACAAAGGAGAGCTCTTTTTAGGACCAAATACAAAACCAAAGGTAAACTATGCAAGGTAGTAATAGATTCTGGTTCTATAGATAATATGGTATCTCATGAAATGGTGGATAAACTAAAACTAGAAAGGATTCCTCATCAAAATCCTTATAAAGCATCTTGGGTAAGTGATAGCCAATCACTTTTGGTATATGAACAAGCATATGTTGTTTTTCAAATTGGAGAATATTAGGATAGGGTTTTGTGTGATATTTTTCCCATGGAATATTGTCACCTACTTTTAGGTAGGCCATGGCAATTTGACAGAAGAGCATTGTATGATGGGTATGCTAACACCTACACCATCAAAAAGGATGGGAGAAATTTTGTGATGACACCATTGCAGGAGGATGCTAAAGTAAAGAAGGTAGCCAAAATCATTTTGGTAGGAAAGAAAGAGTTTGTGAAGCTCAATGCAGAAAACACAAAGATAGTTGAGGATACCTCAAGGAGTAGAGTTGCTAAGGACCAAAGTTTGTAGATGATTTCAGTTTTGACTAATGGAGATCAGAAGGATCAACAGAAGGTCAAAGAGCAGGTTTACAAGAAACCACAAGTTGATTGGAAAGACAAGGATGTCATCATAGTAGGGACAATTGTTTGTCCTCTAGAACCAACAAGAGTTGAAAGGTAAAAATGTTCTACCATAGCAGCAGTACCAGGAGTAATTACCAAGGTTTCCCATACAAGTGTTCAACCAGAGATGACAGTAAGAAAGAATGGTGTGAGTAAAGCCTACAATGCTAGGCATGAGTCTTTGGTTCCATGGGAGCAAGTTGCAGTCCAAAGATCATGGGGAAGACATGAGACAACAGAGTATACAGCTGGAGCAAGACAAAGACCTAACTCATGTGGCATGATTTTTTTTCGTGGTGGGGTGTATGGTGCAGGAGCACCCAATCCACAGTGGCCTCCATAAGGTATTAATTGTTTACAGTTCATTTTGATGTTTCCAATAAGGTCCTAAAAGACCATTCAATGTAATAACATCTATTTGACCAATGCATGTTAATTTAGTTTGTATCTAGGTTCAATTGTAAGTCCCAAGGACATTTGTCGAGCTGTAATACTGAAGGTTGTTAGTCAATTGTGATCTCCCAACTACTTGGAGGTTGTCTCCCAGCCGCTTGGAGCCATTTCAGTACTACTGAGGGTAAGTAGATAAATACCCAAAAGATCATCAATTGAAATCAATGTGTGAAGTTGAGTTGTGCAATTGTGAGAATAGAGCATTTGTATACTTTTCTAAAAGCATAAATAACAAGGTCCTGTTTTGTGTTGTGCAACTTTTTGTTATTCAATCTCATTATGTTTTTCTCTGTATAAATCAATTTGCTATTTTGGGATTGAGATGGATCGTTAATCCATTCCATCAGTTAGATTTCTTCAAAATCGTTGGAATGGTTGTACAGTGTTTTTGTTTTGTTTTTCTATTTGTTCGATTTCATGGTTGCAAGATCAGGTACAGGATGCATTGACATATCCTAGCATTGTCATGTGCTAGGTTGGCAGGGTGAAAGGTCTGTAATATCATCGAAGAAATAGATCTGTGTAATCGCAAGGTTTTCAGTGGACCAAATCGGTAAAATTCTGCTTTGTTTCATCAGATATACAATTTGTGTGTATATCACAAATGCATGTCAAATATACATTCCATTTGTGTATTGCAAAGGCTTGTTGAGTGTGTATGTTGCAGAAGTATCAGGTGAATGCATCTTTAGAATGCATGTAGCAAATGTACATTGTGAACATACATTGCGAATATACATTCTGTACGTATATCGCTAGTGTATGTCAGGTTCATTTCCTGTGTATCCTACAGTTGTCTGTTCGTGAATATCTCACAGATGTTTGTTGTGGTTGTATGTGGTGGATGTACATTGTAAATGTACAAATGTATCAGTATACCAAGGAGAGAGAAAGTTGAAGCTTCTGATCAGCATACAAGGAAGTCAATGGTTCAGTCAAACCCATCAAATGCATATCTGAATTGCATGTTGTGAATGTACATTGCAAATGTACATCAGTTTTATATACAAAGGAGTCAATGGTCAAATGTACATTCCACAAATGTATCTTTCGGTTGTATGTTGAGGACATACATTGGGTTAAGTGATGCAGAGAGCATGACAGAAACTCAACCAATTTGCAATCGGCCAGACCCGAGCTATGTCTTGGTGATAACTTCCCTATCGGCCAAACAATCTACTATCGGATCCCTCCTTTTCTTTCTTGCCGATCACTTTAGTCCTTCCAATAACCGTGACCTCCAATGACTTAACTTGAATGGTTAATCACCTGCGTTGGCTAGACTTCCCACTTCAGTTAGACTTCGGTCCTTTGTTCCGATGGCTCACCTCACTCCAATGAGCTTTGACTCATTGGCGAGACACTTCTTATCAGCGTATCTTTCTTCTCGTTTGCCGAAGCGACAACTCACACCGATCAACTACCTCACCTCCGTTGGTGGGACTCTCAAACTTCTCTCTGATGTCTTTATCGGCAACACACTCCCCATCAGCAACCACTTGCGAACTCCAGCCGACACCTCGTCTCACGCTAATGAACTCCTCATCAGTGACACTTCGCAACAGTCACCCTAATCGGTGAAACCTTATACCGTCGGCCCAATGCAATTTCTTCAGCTCGATGCCTCTAGTCATGCCGATGCATACTCATACACTTCGCAATGCATGGGGTCCACCATCTCGATAGGTTTTTCGAACATGTGACTATATGTGTCTCTGACACCATACCAGTCTTCGGCAAGATGCGGGTGGTTTGTCACCAATGCCTACTCATTGGATAGAAATCATCTATCAGAAGGTCTTCAAAAAGCTACCTCGACACTCTGTGTTATGCCGATGGACACCAAGGTACTCTGTGATGACCCGATACCAATAATCCTTTGACAGAACAATGGAATTTGGCTGACTCATGTATCAAACCCTTGACCACTTATATGAATCTAGTCCCAAATCAACACCATTCACTTCACATCGATTTCCTGACTAGCCACATGAAGATGCCTAGTCGAACCCGACTAAGTTTCCTAGATTCCTAGGTGAGAATGTGGAAAACTTGAAACCTAGATAGCTTTCCTCCATCACACCGATAATGTACATGACTTCAGTGGATAGAGGAAAGGGCTGCCATTTATTGATCAAACCCTAACTTCTAGATTACAAACTAGTCTCTGCAGAAATATCAATATTCCATCATCTACGCACTACAGGAACACTAGGAACTAACAGCTAGCATCTAATTTAGGGCATGAATGTATAAGATCTTAACAGAGATATCAAACACCAAGAACACATAGACAAAACAACAGATATATCACACCCAGAAAACTCTTATTATTCATTCATCAAGTCTTCGCTGCATCACACACATTTTTTCCCCCTGTGTTGCATACAGCTTGCCTCTTGAAAAGATGTAGAGACAACAGTTATTTCCCTCCAACCGTGTAAACTGATATTCAAATCAATTCACTGTTAGTTTTACCCTTCATACAAGCAAAACCACATGTTTTCCTTGCACAATAAATTGACCCTTATTACAACATGAAATGGCTTAAGAGCCTTATGAAACAAATAAAAGAAAATATGGCCCTGCACTACAAAGAAGGTGCTCCTACACCATACTCCCCCTACAAGAAAAACTCAAGTCCCTTGAGTTGCTAATTGCTGAAGTGTCTTCCCATGCTTTAGAATATCTGCTTCACTCATCTAGATTGCCTCTAAATCAGGAAGATCCTACCACTTGACCAAGTAGTCTTTGTACACACCCTTTCTTGTCTTCTTGACAATTTTGGAATCCAAAAATGCATTCCAATTGTAAAGGCTTACTTGGAGGCAAATCCTTAATCCAATTAGCATTTGCATCTACCACATCTGATCCACTTTCACCATGTAATGGAGGTCTGAAAGGATAAAGATCACAAACATTGAAAATAGGAGAGATACCAAGACCAGATGGTAACTCAATCTCATATGCATTTGGACCAAATTTGTGCGCTATTTTGCATGGCCCAATCTTCTTCATTACGAGTTTAGTTGGTTGTCCTTTTGGTAACCTTTCTTTCCTCAGATATGCCATAACTAAATCTCCAACTTTGAACTGCACCTCTCTTTTCTTCAAATCTGCCCTTTCTTTGTACTTTGTGACTGTTTTTTCCAATTGCAACTTGACTTGATCATGGACTGTTTTCATGGAAGTAGTAAAATCTTCACCAAGTGCACTCCTTTTATCCCATCATTGGAGATCCTTCAATTCAAGTGGCCCCCTTGGGTGAAAACCATAAACTACCTCAAAAGGACTATTACTAGTACTCCTATTCACTGAATCATTGTAGGCATATTCAGCCTGACTGATAACTAAATCCCATGCCAAACCATGCTATTTTGTAAGGCATTGTAGAAGGTTTCCAAGGGAATTATTAACTACTTCATTCTGACCATTAGTTTGTGGATGATAGGCTGATGAAAAGGACAACTGTGTGCCCAACTTCTTCCACAAGGTCCTCCAGAAGTGACCTACAAACTTCGAATCCCTGTCTGTTACAATTGACAATGGCAAACCATGTATTCTTACTACCTCTCTGAAAAATAGACCTACAATATGAGATGCATCATTTGTGCATTTACATGGCACAAAATGAGCCATCTTGCTGAACCTATCAACAATAACAAACACACTATCCACCCCTCTGACTGTCTTAGGTAACCCAAGTATAAAATCCATACTTATACTTTCCCAAGGCCTGTTGGGAATAGGAAGGGTCTGGTATAGACTTGCATTTGAAGACACACCCTTGGCCCTTTGACAAATTGCACAACTAGCAACATACCTTCTCACATCAGATTGCACCTTTGGCCAGAAATAGAACCGTGTAACTTGTTCCAGTGTTTTGTCTAAGCCAAAATGTCCTCCCAAAGAACCATTATGCTTCTCCTTAATGATATTGTCCCTCATGGAACACTTAGGAATACACAACAAATTGCCCTTAAACAAAAGTCCTTCCTGTAATACAAAATCTGAATATGCACCATGGAAAGTGTTAGCCAAGTTCACACAAACATCATAAGCCTCTTTGAAATCTGAATCCTTTTTGTACAATTCCTTCAAACAATCAATACCCATGCTTTCTAACTGAATTTCCTGAACAATAAGCAACCTCCTACTTAAAGCATCAGCCACTTTATTAGAAACACCTTTCTTGTGCTTAATTGTGAAGGTATAAACTTGTAACTGTTCCACCCATTTAACATGTCTATGGTTCAATTTTTCTTGACTATTTAGGAAACTAAGAGCATGGTTGTCAGTGAAAATAATGAATTCATTTGGCAGTAAATAATGTCTCCATTTTTTTAGAGCTTGCACCATTGCATAGAGCTCTAGATCATAGGTAGAATACCTCTATTTGGCCTCATTCAGCTTCTCTGAGAAGAATGCAACTGGGTGTCCTTGGCTAAGAATAGCATGAATAGCTTGCTTGCTTGCATCACACTCAACAACAAACACCTTATGAAAATCAGGAAGTACTAAAGTAGGTAACTCAACTATCTTTGTTTTCAACAACTCAAAGCCAACATCGGCTTCCTTTGTCCATTCGAATCAATATTTGACTCCACCCTTGATGGTGTTGAGGATGGGAGCACTAATGTGACTGAAACCTCTAATAAACTTCCTGTAAAAAGTTGCCAATCCATGGAAACTTCTTACTTCTCCAATTGTCTTAGGAGTAGGCCAATTTAGAATAGCCTCAACCTTAGAGGGATCCATTTTCAAACAACCATTAGAAATCACAAATCCAAGGTATACAAGTTCTGTTTTCATGAACTCACACTTGTCTAAGTTGATCATCAACTTGTCCTCATGTAGCTTCTCCAACGCCTGGCCAACATGCTTCATATGCTCTTCTTTTGTCCTGCTGAAGATTAGTATGTCATCAAGATAAACAATAACAAATTTGCCAATGAAGTCAACTAATACCTCATTCATCAGGCGCATAAATGTACTTGGAGCATTGCTAAGACCAAATGGCATAACAAGCCATTCATAAAGACCCTCATTAGTCTTGAAAGCAGTCTTCCACTCATCTCCCTGCCTTATTTTGATCTAGTGATAACCAGATTTCAAATCAATCTTGGAATAGTAGCATGAACCACCAAGATAGTCCAATAGATCTTCAATTCTTGGCATAGGAAATCTATACCTTATGGTGATCTTATTAATAGCCCTTGAGTCTGTACATAATCTTTACTTTCCATCCTTCTTAGGAGCAAGTACACTAGGGACTGCACATGGACTGAGACTTTTCCTAATCAAACCTTTCTCCAAGAGTTCTTGAATCTGTCTACCTACCTCTTCATTCTGCTATGGTGTCAACTTGTAGGCAGCCTTGTTGGGTAATGTGGATCTAGGAATCAATTCAATCTGATGAATTATGTCCCTCATAGGTGGTAAAGAATTAGGTGTATCATCTACCACAAGATCCTGATACTTATCCAGTAATTGTTGCACTTCCAATGGAATCTCCTTCTACTTCTTGCTTTGCTAATTTGATACATCTATAGGCTTCATCATTAGTTCATACCCTTGGGTATCCTCCTCCTTCATGAGTTGTAGGAACTCTTTGCCACTCACTAACATGACATTGTTGTCATTGTTCTTCTCTCCAACCTGCTCTGGTAAGGGATCCATCTGAAACTTCTTACCATTCTTGGTAATCACATATGTGTTCTTTTCACCATCATGCTATGCTTTCACATCATACTACCAAGGTCATCCAAGAAGAAGGTGACAAGCATCCATAGGAATAATTTCACATAGCACCTTATCTCTATAATCACCTAGTTCAAACTCTACCCAAGTTTTTTCTTCCACCAAATAGTTCCAATTCTTATTAAACCAAGATATTTTGTGAGGATTAATATGGGGCAATCTTTTCAGTTTACATTTTTCTACCATTTCAGTAGACACTACATTTTTAGTAGAACCTGAATCAACAATGATTTTACAGAGCTTACCATATGTTACTCCTTGGGTTCTGAAGAGATTCTTCCTTTGTGGAAGCTCCTGCTTCAATGGCATCTTCACTAGGGTTCTCTTAATCATCATGCTTTCTCCTTCAAGTACTGGTGCAGCACTACCAATTGGTGAGTTTACACTCTGACAATCATCATCCTACAATAGTTGGATCCTTCTCCCACCATCATGAGAGCTAGATGCCTTCTCAGGGCACTTACTTGCAATATGGCCTACTTGATTGCAGTTGTAGCATCTTCTAGTGAAGACTCTAGATCCTCTGCCTATACCACCACCTCTACCTCTGCCATTAGGTCTTCTCCAACCTTTGAAACCACTACCTTTCTATTCTGTATCAGAACGTGATTCTTACTGACTTGAACTTTCACCTTTGTTTGGCTGTCCTCTACCAAAATTACCTCTTCCTCTATTGTTCCTGCCACCTCTTCCTCTATTTTTTTGATCCCCTTTCCTTATCAGCTTATCCTCAGCCCTAGAGGCTAACTGAAAACATTCATCTACAGTCTTGGGAACCACCATACTAAATTTGTCTTGTATATTATATCTTAGACCATCGAGATATCTGGCCACCATCTCTTTCTCCTCCTCCCTGTGATTGGCTCTCATACTCAATCTGTGGAATTCTTCAGTGTATGTAGCCACGTCCATATCTTTTTGCCTAAGATGATTAAACTTTCTGATGGTTTGCAAATCATAGTCACATGGCAAAAACTTGGTTCTCAGCATGGCCACCATTCTACTCCATTTGGTGATTGGACTCTTTCGAACCTTCTCCCTCTCACATTGGGTGTAGTTCCACCAAACCAATGCAGAACCTCTCAGTGTGGTTTTTGCAAACTTCACTTTCTTACTGTCACTGTACTCCTTGAAGTCAAAGTAATTACTTATGGCTTCAATCCAGTCCACAAGGGTATCTCCATCTAGTATCCCATTGAACGTGGGAACATCCATTTTCAGATCACCACTATCTCCATGACCCTTGAGTGCATTTAGGAATGCCTTTTGATCAGCAGACATACCTTCTCCTTGAGGATTCTCTCCTGTTTCCTCTTCTTTGTCCTCCTCTGACTCAGAAGTGCTTCCATTTTTCTCTTTGGATCTTTCTTCCTTCAGTCTCTCTTCGAGCATCTCTTCTACCATCTTTTGGATGGCTGCTTTGCTCATCGACTTGGGAGGCATTGTGCTAGCCTCTATCTCTATCTCCAACTCTTCGTTTGACATACATGGTTGTGATTCAGAATATTGGCTCTGATACCATGTTGAGACATGGACTAGCTAGGACTCAAACCTAGGACCTTCCATTACTGCTGGAGTGCTCTACCACTGAACTACTGGGCCCTCTTGGACCAGTCCATCATCAGTCTGAGTGTGGCTTATTTCCAAAACCAACACCTCCCCTTAAGCCACACCTCTTGTGTGCTTGGGGCTCCTAGCTTGGGCCTAGCTCTCATACCAATTTGATGCAGAGGGCGCAACAGAAACTCAACCAATCTACAATCGACCAGACCCGAGCTATGTCTTGGTGATAACTTCCCTATCTGCCAAACAAACTACTATCGGATCCCTCCTTTTCTTTCTTGCCGATCGCTTTAGTCCTTCTGATGACTGCAACTTCCAATGACTTAACCTCAATAGTTAATCACCCACGTCAGCCAGACTTCCCACTTCGGTCAAACTTCAGTCCTCTGTTCTGATGGCTCACCTCATTCCAATGAGCTTTGACCCGTCGGCAAGACACTTCTTATCAGCATAGCTTTCTTCTCGTTCGCCGAAGCCACAACTCACGCTGATCAACTACCTCACCTTTGTCGGTGGGACTCTTGAACTTCTCTCTAATGTATTTATCGGCAACACACTCCCCATTGGCAACCGCTTGTGAACTCCAGCTGACACCCTGTCTCATGCTGATGAACTCCTTATCGATGACACTTCACAACAGTCACCCCGATCGATGACACCTTATACCATTAGCCCAATGCAATTTCCTCAGCCTGATGCCTCTAGTCATGTTGATGCATACTCATGCACTTTGTAATGCATGGGGTCCACCATCTCAATAGGTTTTTCAAACATGTGACCATATGTGTGTCTGACACCATACCAGTCTTCGGCAAGATGTGAGCTGCTTGTCACCGATGCCTACTCATCAGATAGAAATTGTCTATCGAAAGGTCTTCAAAAAGCTACCTCAACGCTCTGTGTTACGCCGATGGACTCCAAGGTACTCTATGATGACCCAATACCAAAAACCCTTCTACAGAACAATGGAATTTGGCTGACTCATGTATCAAACCCTCGACCACTTATATCAATCTGGTCCCAAATCAACACCATTCACATCACATCGATTTCCTGACTAGCCACATGAAGATGCCTAGTCGAACATGATTGAGTTTCCTAGTTTCCTGGGTGAGAACATGGAAAACCCAAAACCTAGATAGCTTTCCTCCATCACACCGATAATGTACATGACTTCAGTGGATAGAGGAAAGGGCTGCCATTTATTGATCAAACCCTAACTTCTAGATTACAAACCAGTCTCTACAGAAATAACAATATTCCACCATCTACACACTACAGGAACACTAGGAACTAACAGCTAGCATCTAATTTAGGGCATGAATGTATAAGATCTTAATAGAGATATCAAACACCAAGAACACACAGACAAAACAATAGATATATCACACCCAGAAAACTCTTATTATTCATTCATCAAGTCTTCACTACATCATGTTGATCACTGAGAGCAGGGGGTGAATCAGTTATCCTAATTATTTCTTCTTTCTGAACTTTCTTATTAATCAATGCAGCATTAATTCAAATAAGCAAACATTACCATGAAATGGAAAAACACATGACACAGTATTTTTGATGTGGAAACCCTGTTAAGGGAGAAAACCACGGGGTGATTAACCCAAAGACTATTCTCTGTTAGAAGAATAAGGAAATACAAAATGGCACTTGCCAATTAGGGCTCACTGCCTGAGCACACTGCTCACAAAGGAGGCACACTGCCTACAAGGAGACACACTGTCTACAAAAGAATGTTATACAATACTTGAACTGATTGGAAGCATCCACATATGCTGGAGTTCAGTTCCGGTTAGGCTCAGTACACTGATCTGCTGCACTTGATCTTTCCTCTTCTCTTATGCTACTTTTCTTTCACATACCAGATCTTTCTTACTGCTTCTGCTCTACTCTACTCTTATTCGTATATCACATGCCACCACAACACTTCTCACAACTAAATCCATCCTATATATATATATATATATATATATATATCCGTACAAGTGATTTCATTATCTTTCTAGTCGGCACCTGGAATAGTCAATCTTCTCACAAACTCTGTTCTGTCAACTAAATCCTTACACATCAAGTAATGCGGATCAAGCATACACTTGTAGAAATCATTAATCATGTCAGTCAAACATGATTCATGCCTTCATAACCTTTACCACCATCAGTAACACATCTAGAAAGTAGTCTGATGTTCTGTCAGTTAGTTCTTCCTCTATTCACACTGTTACTTAGGAATCCGGTACTCAACTATTCATATCTTTTTCTTCATCTATCACCGGAGGCTAAATCCTTGGAATATACCACTCAAGGTAGTCCTCTTGACTTCCCCAAATCTGCATTGCACCAAGATACTTCCTCTGAGAGATCTGGACTTGTCTTTTGGAGCTTGCCACATGCTCTGTTCTTGTTTACCAGACCACAACATTCTTCACTCTGACTTTCGGTAGAGACACACCATGTCCTGCGGATGTGTGGGATGAACTTTGTTGCCATCAATGACAACAATCATGAATCCATATAGTGTCTCTTGCAAACAATCTCCCCCTTTAGCATTGATGGCAACACTTAGTGAAAAATGACTAAGTGTATACACTATGCTCCCCCTTGGTTGATGCTTTGTCTTTATATATATATTTTGGAGCTCCCCCTTAGTTGGATTCCTCATTTTTCACTGCTCTTCACTCCCCCTTTGACATCAATGGCAAAGGGTAGGGTCTGCACACCAAAATTTTCAAAAATTTTACTATACTTAGCCGTATAAGTATATACATATGGCATACTTACATATACTTAAGTATGTCTGCAAAAGTTGTCTTCAACTGTACAACTTTTGTCACCCAACTCTGCTTCATCCTATCCAAAATTGAGATATGCCCACTCAACAGGAATGCAAACGCATCTGCCCTTTTTAGATCTGTCAGATCATTTGTCTGGGCTGTGATTTGAGCTTCTGTTATGGCCTCATCCATGGCCTCTAGCTTAGGAACAATTAACCCCCTGAGCTCACTCAACCTGCTTATTCTATTTTTCCTTTCCTTCTCCAATTTCTTGATTACACTCAAGACTGCAATAGTCTGACATTCTTGATTTGTTATAGAGGAAGAGAGAGGATCAAAATTCTTTGATAGATTTGATAGTTTATCCTCCTGTTCTTTTATTTTCTTCTCAATGTCCAGTGTTACTTTGGACCATGATAAACAAAATTTATACATTTCTCCTCCATCTTTAAGAGCATTTTCTAGGCTCTTTATTCCTATACTCATATTTCTCCTATCATTAATTATCAAACCTTGTACCTCTGATAATCTTTTTGCAAGAAATTCCTTCTGGACCTTATCTTCTACTGATTTCTCTAGTGAATCAAAATGTGTATTGACACTACTGACTAGAGTTTTGAGATTACCAGAAGTGGAGGCTGTGGGAACCTTCTGAAAAGATGGCATGATCTTTTCTAGCACTCCGGAAGTAGCTTCTATTAACTCACAATCTTCCATATGAGACATTAGGAGTTTTTCGTTAGCCTTAGCATTAGCAAATGAAGCTATCTTCATTATCTGTACCGAAGAAAGAGAATCAAAATTGAATGGACCTTGTAGAAGCTCCGGTTCATCAATCTCCATTGTTTCTTTGTTCAAGAATTCTTGGACAGTTTGTGTAGTGTCTCTTGCCAGAGACAGATGTTTCTTCTCTTCTGCAGTCTTGGAGCTGTCATTAGGAGTTTTCTCTCCTTCACCACTAGCAGTTGTGGTTTTCTCTACTGAAGTCTTCTCTCCTTCTACAACCTTAGCACTGTCATCTTCTTTTTCCTTCACCTCTACTTCTTTCTCCTATAATTTTTCTTCTCCTTTAGATCTAGAGATTGTAGTGGAAACTGGAGGAGAAATGTTAGTCTGTTCAGGGCCCACCTCTTCTAACATTTTCTCAAGAGTTTCTTTTGCAACATTTGTGGTGGAGGGATGAGTACCTAAGTCCTCTATGATAGGAAGATTAAATCTTTTGAAGGTTTTCTAGAGAATCTCTTTAGTGTCCTTGGCTACCTTGTTGGTCTCACCAAGCATAAGCTGATTCATCCTTGCTTTGCTCCTGAATTCATCCTTGCAGTCTTTGAATACCATGTTCATTGTCTTGGGATCAATTGAAGGATATAGCTGAATAGCTATCTATTCCTAGATCTCAAGGTCTTTTGCCAGGGCATTGTTCTTTCTTATTTCTAAATCCTTTTCAAGGCTCTTGCGAATAAGAGATATAATTTCAATGAAGGCCTTATTATATATGTTTAGGTACTTGACTGTAGCTTCCTGCAGAATCTTTTGGTCAGCCTCATTGTAATCATCATAAAATTCGGTCATCGGTTGAAGGTTTCCATCCACAGTGACTGATTTGATTACACTTTCTAGAGACAGGGTGGGCTTTTCAATAAATTCCTCTGCCATTTCTTCCTTGTCTTGGCCTGTGGAGGGCTTACCGGATCCTTTCTTCTTCTACTTCTTTATGTCCTTTACCCCCTCATTTGATTCAGTTTCTTCTTCATCTTTTTGACTTGCATAAGCCCTTGTGGCTTTTGTCTTAGATCTTTTCTCTCTTTTACCAGATGCATGGACTTCTGGTATTGAGCTTTTGGCTATGACAAGTGCTGGTCTCTTTGAAGATCTGGTCCAAGT
This sequence comes from Cunninghamia lanceolata, assembly GCA_027924645.1. Classification (NCBI taxonomy): domain Eukaryota; kingdom Viridiplantae; phylum Streptophyta; class Pinopsida; order Cupressales; family Cupressaceae; genus Cunninghamia; species Cunninghamia lanceolata. Next base: position 21,559,815 of record BSBN01000829.1, read on the forward strand.
GGAAGTTTCTACCGGAGCACTTTTCTTGCTTCCTTTTTCTGCCTCTTTCTTCTCCTCATCAACTTTTTGTCTCTTTTCCCGGTTGGCATCAAGTGCCTCCTTTGAGATCCCAAGGCCTTGTGCAATATGTTCTACTTCTTTTCTCACCTTCCTTTTCATCTCTAGTTCTCTGAGTTCCACATGGATCTTTACACTCAGCTCCTCAAAGGTACCAAACCTCTCTGCCTCTGGATCTTTAGGCTGGCTTAGCATGTGTTGAACATGCAGCTCCACAATCTGTTCATCAACTTCATACCCCATGGGCATGATCCAGACTATCCTTGGCTCTATTGCCTCCATTAGGCATTGGTCAGTGTCTACCATGAAGCACATTGTATCCTTGTATTTCTCAACCACTGATTTAGGGATTCTTTCTCTAATTTGCATTATATTCTAAAATTGTTTAAAGTAACCCCACAGAGCTGTATTCCTTGTCTTTGCATCCCCAAGATCATGCAAGTAATCCTTGATCTGAATTGCTACAGGTTTGTCATTTTGCCATACCCATCCATTTGATCTAGGTAGCTCATTCATGAAGTAGAAAAATAAACATAGTATCAGTCCACCATATTTAAAAGAGTTTTTCTTGTCCTTTTTGATTTTCTATATGTTTTCCATTAGTTGGCTTAACAGAAGTTCACAGAGATCATAATCTGCATTCTTTCTCAGCATCTCATAGGCTATGTATACTGTAGTTCCGGATACTGAATTCTCCCTACTGGAATGATATATCTTGTATCCTATTATCATAGATGCATACTTGATATCTGGGTTAGTAATATCTTCAATGGTCATTGCCCTCTTATCAAATTTTGATCCAATGGCCTCAGTTACAATGTTGTTTTTGACAGATTTGAGGACAGGTATTCCTCTGGAGGAGTGTAAACCAGTTACTGCCCTAATTGCTTCCTTGGTGATTTTACAAGGTCTGTTCATCCATAGAAAGTTGTCATGTACCCTACTTAATACATACCAGACCCATTCATCTTCTTCAAAGTAGGGGAAATGAATGAACTGATCAAAGTGTTTTTCCCGGATGCTCTTATATTGAGGTTTGATCTCAAAAGAATCATCTATTAACTGCTTGTGGTATAAGTCTCTTAGTTTGAATTCCCCAAACTCTTCAATGTTTGCATGTATATAAACCCTAATATCTTCAGTGTGCAAAATGCCATGTGGAACACTGGAAAATGCACCTAGGGGGTCTACCTCCAAGGATTTGTATGGATGTTTCTTAAATGTAGGGTGAGGTCTATCAGAAATCTTTACAATATTCGGAGTACCCATTATCAAGAGATTTGTAGTGAGATGTTTGAAAATGGAAAATACCTTTTGCGCCTATCAGTTTCACGGAGTAGGTTGGATTGATCTCTAGAAGTAATGACTTCTGCAAGTGATCTTTGATGAACTTGAGGAATTTCATTACAGAGCTCCGCTTTTTGTTTCTTCTTGAGTGTAGAATGAATGAGTGATTAATGAAAAATGCTTATATTGCTCTGTGAGCTCTAATATCAGATTGCAATAAATGCTCATCCTACATTATTCCAGTTTGCCTGGTTTTCCTTGTTCAAGGAGGAAGAAACTCATCTGGATCAATATGATTCCCTTGTGATCGATGTTAGTGATGAATCATCATATCCACTTGTCCTTCTGATCATCTTATGTATCCGCAGATCAAGCTGTATCAATTTGGATTCATACCAGGCTAATCTTGTGAGAAACCTGTTTTACTGGAAGACTTGCTTAACTGGACCAATTCTGAAGGATTTGAACTTTTTAAATTTTCTTGAGGATCTTTCAGATCTTTACCTGACCTTCTTTACATATTTCTCTTGAAACCCTTTGATCCGCAGCTTCTCATGTTCCAATTTCAAGCACCACTTAACTGGCTGGGGGAACAAGGTTTTCTTTGTGTCTCCCCCTGAGCCAGAGCTCACCTTTTAGTTTTCGGATGGAATATCAGCACCAGAGTCTGGTGCAGATCCAACCTCTACATTCTCTGAACTTTTCTTCACCCAAATCTTGTTCATCTCATTCCTAACTTCATCCACATTCACTTTTTGTTTACCCTTATCTTGATTCTGATTATGATATACTGGACCTCTTTTCTCCTGATTCTTGCTTCTATAGAATTTTGCATTATGACCGGACCTATTACAGATTTGGCAAACAAAATTTATTTGCATATTTGACTAATATCCTCTTGATCTACATTGATTAGCCATATGACCTACTCTATTGCATGCAAAGCATCTACCATTGAATGATTTGTTCATTTGCATATTTCTGCATTCATGAGACTTGTGACCATACCTTTTGTAGTTAAAACACTATCCGGAGAAGAATGAATTAGTCTGATTCATTCTCTTTTTGCACTGATTAGCTTTGTGACCAAAGTGATTGCAACTATGGCAATATCCATTGAAGGATGGATATCTTTGAGCATGGGGTTGTCTTACCAGAGGTCTTCTAGGCCTGTTCCTTGGATTTTCTGATCCATAATTCTTCTAACCTGATCCGGAGCTTTCTCCTTTCTCATATCCCAAACCACATTTGTCATCCACCTTCTTTTGACTTCTAAGAAGAACTTCAAGTTGAGCAGAACTTATCTTGAATTTTTATTTATACTCATTTGCTGTTTGAAGAACCCTTTTGAGAGAGACAATTTGATCCTCAAGTTTTTCTTCATTATCTTTAGCATCTTCAAGATCAGATTCAAGATGTCTGATAATTCTATCCATCTGGTGGCAATCTTATGATTTCTCTTTGAGAGACTGTCTTAGATTGTCTTCAGTTTTTCTTTTCTCTTCGATCTCTTGAGTAAACTTAATAACTCCTGATTCCATTTCATGTCTTACCATAATGACTTCTTTTGATAACTTTTCACATAACTTGGTTTTCTCAGTTAGCTCTTCATTTGCATTATTTTCTTCACCTTGTCTTTCCAATTACTGAAGCAGCTCCTTTCTCTTTTTCATAGAGAGACTTAATTTATCTTTTAGTTCTCTCATGAAATCATCAGCCTGTTTGAGTCTTTCCTTTAATTCATTGACTTCAGAATTTGACTGTTCAATATCATCAAGGGCAGTCTTGAGTTGCTCTCTTAAACCATATGCATCCATTTGAGCTCCTAGATCTTCCTCAAGCTATTAGGCTCTGTTAGGAGGAACTTAGCTCTGATACTAATTGTTGATAACTAAGAGGGGGGGTGAATCAGTTATCCTAATTATTTCTTCTTTCTGAACTTTCTTATTAATCAATGCAACATTAATTCAAATAAGCAAACATTACCATGAAATGGAAAAACACATGACAGTATTTTTGACATGGAAACCCTGTTAAGGGAGAAAACCACGGGGTGATTAACCCAAAGACTATTCTCTGTTAGAAGAGTAAGGAAATACAAAATGGCACTTGCCAATTAGGGCTCACTACCCGATCACACTGCTCACAAAGGAGGCACACTACCTACAAGGAGACACACTATCTACAAAAGAATGTTATACAATACTTGAACTGATTGGAAGCATCCACATATGCTGGAGTTCAATTCCGGTTAGGCTCAGTACACTGATCTACTACACTTCATCTTTCCTCTTCTCTTATGCTTCTTTCCTTTCACATACCAGATCTTTCTTACTGCTTCTACTCTGCTCTTCTCTTATTCGCATATCACATACCACCACAACACTTCTCACAACTAAATCCATCCTATATATATATATATATCCACGCAAGTGATTTCATTATCTTTGTAGTCGGCACCTGGAACAATCAATCTTCTCACAAACTCTGTTCTGTCGGCTAAATCCTTACACATCAAGTAATGCGGATCAAGCATATACTTGTAGAAATCATTAATCATGTCGGTCAAACATGATTCATACCTTCATAACCTTTACCACCATCAGTGACACATCTGGAACATAGTCTGATGTTCTGTCAGTTAGTTCTTCCTCTATTCACACTGTCACTTAGGAATCTGATACTCAACTATTCATATCTTTTTCTTCATCTATCACTGGAGGCTAAATCCTTGGAATATACCACTCAAGGTAGTCCTCTTGACTTTCCCAAATCCACATTACACCAAGATACTTCCTTTGAGAGATCTGGACCTGTCTGTCAGACCTTGCCACATGCTCTGTTCTTGTTTACCGGACCACAACTTTCTTCACTCTGACTTCCAGTAGAGACACACCATGTCCTGCAAATGTGTGGGATGAACTTTGTTGACATCAATGACAACAATCATGAATACATATAGTGTCTCTTGCCAACACATCACACACATTTTTTCCCCCCTGTGTTGCATACAGCTTGCCTCTTGAAAAGATGTAGAGACAATAGTTAATTCCCTCCAACCATGTCAACTAATATTCAAATCAGTTAGCCGTTGGTTTTACCCTTCATACAAGCAAAACCACATGTTTGCCTTGCACAATAAATTGACCCTTATTACAACATGAAATGGCTTAAGAGCCTTATGAAACAAATAAAAGAAAATATGGCCCTGCACTACAGAGAAGGTGCTCCTGTACCATTAGGGATTGGTTGAATGCATCTTTTGAATGCATATTCAGAATGCATGTTCTGAATGCATATTTGGGTTGTATGTTTCGAGTGTATATTGAGCATATACATTATGCAGATACATTATATTAGATGTGAAGCGTGACCGACAGCGACGGCAAAAGGAACCAGCATAGTAGGTCAAGTGTTGTATGCGTGAAGTTCATTGGCATATCAAAGACAGTCAAGTGTTGAACCGTCAAAGAGAAGTGAGTGATTGGCAGAAGGATATCTAAGTAGACCGAAAGCTTTTGTCTTGCCGATAGGAGAGAGATGCAAGTATATACAATGGAGAATGTATGTTAAGTAAAGATAGACATACAAGGGGTAATGCAGGCTAGGGTGATTGGCTATGCATCACCGCTCCTCATCCACTAATGTGTCATCCTTTGAAGTAAGAGCATTGGAATGAAGGGATGGTGAAGTGTTGTTAAGACAATTGTTGATGAATGTATCCTTAGTGATATCCAAGGGGTTTGAACATGCAACCAAAGGAGGCAAATTGAGGGTCTTCGCATCCTTAATGTTATCCAAGGTACTTGAACATTCAACCAAAGGAGGTAGATCAAGGATCTTCACTTCCTTAGTGATATCCAAGGTATTTGAACATTCAACCAAAGGAGGAAGATTAATAGGATGAGCCATAGTATTATCATGTGCTATGGTATAAGTAGAAATAGTATGTTCAACATTATATCTAGAAGAGAGACTAAGGAGTATGTCAATGATCTCATCCTCTTGCACCAAAATGTCTTCATTTTTGGGAGAGGGATCCAAACCATAGGGTGAATTAGGCAAAGCTAAATCACCATCACATGCCTTAGAGATGATGTCAATGGTATCCTCAAGAATTATAGTGGATGTAGATGAAGGTTTATCCTTATCATCTTTCTCATGATAATTCATGGAGATTATTTAGTAAGATCTTCTAATATCAAAGGAAATATACCCATGAGAGTCATGAAACTAGAAACATCAAATGTATAACAAAGGATTTCATATATAGAACATATATTAACCTCAATATCAAACATGGATGCTATGTTATCTAAAATGTGAGGATGTATATTAATGAATTTAGAAAAATTGTCAAAATCTATGATACATGCATGCAAAGATTCCAAAGAGGAATAACAAGAAGAGACCATAATGAAATGCCTTCTATACTATATGCAAATGTTATATGGAGCATAAATGTACAATTCATTAATCAAGTACAACCAATATCATAATAAGATTGCAATCAAAGACCTACAAGTGCAAGAGAAGTGGGGTCTTCCAAAAATTATGATATTCTTGGTAACCACAACAACTAAGTTTTGAAAATGTAAGATGTGTAGTATGTTAAAAATAAGTTCCTAAATGATTTATTCACTTAAATGAAACAAATATTTAGAGAATTTTGCTTTGATAAAGATGCACTAAATGCAAGACTAGCTAGGGTTTACTATCAAAACCCTAGATTTTGAACACAAATTTTTTATGCAAGAAGTCTTTTTGAAAGAAAATGATATTTATGACATGCTACAGAAATGAAAGATCATATATGAAATGTGAATGATAGAAGAAAAATCTGAAACAAGATCTTAATTACAAATCCTAGGTTTTGAATTTGACTAGGTTTTCCAAAAATGTAACTTTTTTGACAAAAACCTAGCAAATTAGTATTTTAAATGAAAAATGAAACACTATGAAATGATTATATACTATAATATCAATCAGATCCGATTTAAAAATTAGAGATTTAAATCTTTTTATATTGATCTAGAACACTTGCAATGAAAACAATGCACAAATATGCCTTTTTGTAAGCCTAAAATGCTTGATTTTTTTGCTTTTTATTTTTCAGTTCAAATATGCAAGAATGTAATAAAATAGAAAGGATAATAAGGTACAGAAAATTAAATCCCTTTAATCAACCCAATAATGAAACAAGACTTGAAACAATAGACTAATCTACAAACCCTAGGTTGAAGATTAGCTAGATTTCCTAGAAATCCAAGGATTTTTCAAACCCTAACAATGAAACAATTGAAAATTAAGCTATATAACTATGAAAAATGATGAATGAATGCAATATAATAGATAAAAGGTAGAAATTATCTTAGATCTGATGCAAGAAGGATTCCAAAGTGTAATAAACAACAAGTTCACAAAAATGTAGTGTAGAAAAGAGAGACCAGCTCAATAGATCAAACTAGGCCAAACCCTCTTCTACCCAACATTAGGACACAAATCAAGCTTGGATTCTATCCAAGAAGGAGAGACAAACTATAGGGGTTCTTCCCTCTTGTTGTATAGAGAAGAAATTAACCAAATGTAATCAATCAAGCTAGGACAAAGACATGAAACCCTAGTTGACAAAGATCAAAGCATAAGAGACTGTCGAAAGCGGAAACCCAAAAACTGAATGAACAACAAGGATTAGGGATTGAGTTAGACCTTGAATTTGGGGGTAGAAATACCCAAGAAAATGGCACTTGTATCCTCTAAACCTTGATTAGGGTTCATAGAAACTGATAACTCCAATGTATTTGCCTTCTTGTGTTCCTTCTCTCTCCAACTTGTCATTGGCCAATTCCTCCAAGTCTGACTTGCACACATGCAAGAAGAAAGATGGTTGGGTGCTATTTAGGAGCTTGCCTCAGTCAAGCTCCATGAATGGTGCTCCCACCTCCATAATTGAAAAGATGATAGGTAAAGAGCATGCACCCTAGGAGGGCAGAGGAAAATCTGATGTAGAATGGAATGCTAGAACAAAGCATGAAGGAAAGTGTCTTAAGGAAAAGGGTGGATGTTGAGTTTCAAGGGTTTATGTAGAATCCTTCTTTCACTACAAACATTCCAAGGGCATATTAACCAAGTTGAACGTCTAATTTGTGCAAGAGGATTCACCTGTCAGATTGGGTTGCCACTTGGGCAGATGCAAAATCTTGGATGTGTCAAACAATATCTCAATTTAATGTTCAATTTCAATTAAAACCCTAATTATGCAAAAAAATAAGAAAATTATCAAAATACAGAAAATCCTTTCAGACTAAGGTGAAGGATAGAGATATTTAACTCATTGTTTTTCAAAATCTAGAAAGCAGAAAAGTCAAGGACACGCGGACTAGCACCCAAGTCCAAGGTGTATTTTTTGTCACAGAATCTAGAACTTCTCTCAACAATGATCTACACTGCAACTTCCATTTCTGTCTCATGAAAACTGGAGGACACAGGGACTAGTGACCTAGTCTAGGAATGTTCATCGAAGTCCTCTACTTCTTAGATCCTGAATCTTTGATGTCTACCACTCCCTTTCTGCAACTCTACTCCATGAAACTCGGTACCTATAACCTCCAATCACAAAGGAGTGTGGGAGGGGGTTGTGGTGTTTAGAGGCTTGCCTTGGTCAAGCCCTAGAGAGACATTCAAGTCTTCCAAACACTGTTGTCAGATAAGAGTGCATATCCTGATAGGATAGAGGCAAAAATCTAAATGATAAATGATTGAAAACACATTATATCACCTTGAAGTGTAGATCTCATGGAAGGAAGATGCTCTTCATGATTGAAAGCACATTATATATCACCTTGAAGTGTAGATCTCATGGAAGTAAGATGCTCTTCATGCCATGAGGAGATGGATGTCAAATCTGCAAATACAAACACAATAAGAACAAAGTACTACTCTGCAACACAACGAATGCCTTGAATCACTTTCACATAAGCTTGTCAATCAAAATTTCCATCTAGTTTCAATCTCTAGTTGGCAAATGAAACCTAATCATGCTAATATATGCAACTACAAAGATTCCCACTAAGAATTTTAGAAATCAAACTTGAGATGTCTGCATAGGACCTAAATAATAGTCATAAAACTGACATTTGAAATTAGAGTAGACCCAAAATAGGGCACTAGCAACCAAGTCCACCATGCTATTTTTGTTTAGTGATCATCAAAATAGCACCCCATAAGTCCTATTTGCCATAAGACTTTAGGCTTATCTCATCAGGAGTCAAAAATATCACACAAGATGCTCTAAATGCAAATTAAGGACCCAAGAGCTAAACTTTAAGAGGAAAAGCCCCCAAGGGGACATTTTTTGATGTAACATTTAACCCCCACTTTAATGTATGTATGGATGCAAGGCCAATACATGCATTAAAGTAAGGTCAACAAACACACCAAACACACCAAGCATGGTGAAGACATGTCAAACACATTGAAGATTGTAACAAGCACGCAAAACATAGAGAAGACAATTACAGTCATGCAAAACACAAACAAGATAGCATTGAAGACACACAAAACATAGTGAATGCAATGATTATTTCTTCTTCTTTTTTCTCATCTATGAACTGTAGAATGTAAGTACAAGAAAAGTAAACACACAACGCAAAATATAGGAGGGACTCATCTCCACCAGTCTTTAAGACTGCATATGGGGAAACAAACATGCAATACAAATCTTAGAGTGTAGGAGGGACTCATCACCACCAGTCTTTAAGACTGCACTTGAGAACAAACACGCCATACAAATCCCAAAGCATAGGAGGGACTCATCACCACCAATCATTAAGACTATGCTCGGGAACAAATATGCCATACACACACATAGAAGACACGAAGAAAACACAACAAACAAGTGATGGAAGAAACCTATTACTAGGTTCGTAGCCATCTCAGGCACATTATAGGCACACACCAATGATTGGCCTTCACCACAATAATTACTGAAGACACACTTAAGGGTTAAGATAGTCTCAAATTGACTCCACGCCTCCACAAAGGACTTTTAGAAAATGACAGGATTGTGCAATCTCCTTGAGAAATACACCATCCCCACCTCTATAGAGGGCTTAATATGAAAATGATATATGTGATATCCTACCTCCCTAAAGGGCTTAAATGATTGTAATAGATTCAAGATTCACAAACACACTTGCTAGCATCTACATCAGACAACTTACCTTATATATGCCCCCACCTTAAGGTGGTTGATATCATGTAGCAATATTAAGCACATTAAGATAGGAAGAAAACACACAAGGGAACATGAGCTCTCGCAAAGCCCATGTCCCCCAGAGGTGACATGTACTTTACGATCACCAAATGTACCCACAAACACACAATTCCCTACAAGAAAAGGTGTTAGCATCCATATAATCATGATAAACAACATTTCATATGATCACATAAAGAATCGAGGAAAGCAAGATCCAAGATAGACAAAGTGCATGGAGCAACAATATTGTTATATTTTATACATGTGATAAGACAACATCAAGATCACATGGAGTGATTCTACTAGCCAATCATCAGATAATATAGAACCCCATCGTCATGTATGGACTAGGTCCTTTTTTTGATTACTTGCTAAAGGGACACTATGTACACATCAGTATAATATGTTTTTTGTCATCCACCGACTAGATAAAACCACTAGAGGATGGGAAACAATAAATCAAGAGAGGAGAAACAAGTGGGTTAGGTACAATCATGTAGGAGGGTTCCCCAAAGTCACCAACCACAATGCTATGTCCATAAGACACAACACACAACAATGAAAATAGAGGAGAATCAATATAGAAGAATGATGATACAAATAGAAGAAGGATCATGACAAAGGCGGTCTCCTAGTATCCTTGACCTTAAAAGAGTATAAAGGGTCATTCTAGGAGGCCTAAACAACACATAACACATCACGAGGGAAACACAACATGGAGGTAGAGGGTTAGAAATACTTACCCGTATGTACAACCAAACTAAGGGTTGTCATCAAATAAATCATTGTCTTCCCTATTTCAGATTCTAGAGGGAAGAGATGTGTAAGGTACCACAGCCCAACTTTTGTTCTTATCTTCCAATTGTTCAGTGTTTAGGTTTTCTATGTTTGATTCAATGTTAGGTTGAATGTTTTCTTGTTGAGCGACAAGTCGTTGGGCAAAAGCTTGTCTTCTCCTCCTTTCTTTTTCTTGTTTATTCCTTCTTGTTTTACCACTTATCACTTCAAAGGCATTATCATGTTTTTCCATAGGGGTTTTCACATTAGAGGAGGAATCACCATGTTCAAATTTCATTGCTCTTGGTGGAATGTTTTGTTGTTGATGAAAACCTCCCGATCCTTGTAAGAATGATGGGGGAGGAACCTCAGCATAGATACAATCTCTCTATGGATGAGGTGAGTTATGAAACTTTTCCTTATCCACATCTATCATGTAAATTATCTCATCATATTCATAGTAGTCTTGTGTAATTCTTATGTCACATTGTCATTTTCCTTTTGCTCTAAGAGGATCTTCAAACACATGTTGTTCTTCCCTCATTGTTTGTAAAGGAGGCATGGCCAATCTAGGTAGTTGTTTTGCTTTGTATCATCTATAATTTAGGAAGGATTGGTCTCTTTGTAGCTCAGGCTCTATTTTAGGTTGCGGCAAAAACTAATGATGGGTGAAATTCTTTCTCTTAGCTGGAGGTTGGTATGTATTATGATGGTCAGTACAGACCTCTCCATGCAAAGGGAATTTTAAGCATTTATGAATAGTTGAAGGAATGGTATTCATAGCCTTAAGCCATGGATGCCCTAGTTTTACATAGATGAGGTCAGATAAGGGGATAACATCAAATAACTGATCCATGGCTTTGTCATAAATCAAGACTAATAATTTTATCAATCCAAATGTTTTCATCAAAGATTAATTATGTGTTTTAATTCTCAAATCTGATGAATCATAATAGTTTTGTGCCAAATCATGTTTAAGAAGGAAATCTTCTATAACCACATTAGTCATGCAATTAGGGTCTATGAGTGTTCCATCCACATGTATTTCCATTATTTTCACTGTAATGTAAAGAGGCCCTTCAGTATCTACCATTTTTTTGTCATGAGGTGTAAATGTTATTTCAAGTTTAGGAGCTCTTCTTTTTAGATGAGGCCTAGGAGGAAGCCTAGTATTATTTTTGTATTGAGATTCCATGTGTATTTTTTTGAATGAGTGTCAAATCAGATTTTAAAGATTTTCAAAACTTATGCAAGAACAATTGCAAAAGTATGTATGAAAATGACCTAAAATGGTTGATTTTTCAACTTTTTCCAATGCAAATCACTAGGAGAAAAGGTGTTGTGAAAAATTTTAAGAGGGATATAAAATAATATGCCTAATAATAGTCCAATTGTGCAGCAATATCTTTCACAATACATTTTTGATGTGAACTTAGAGTGATGACAAGTCAAAACCAAGTGAAAATGTACTAAAATATGCAATTTTTCAGCAATTCTCACGGCAAATCGATAAGAGAAAGGGTGTTGTGAGGAAAATTATGATGTACAAAAGATTATAACAGTAATATAAGTCACTTAATACAATAAAATCCATCACAACAGTGCTATAGTGCCAATCTAAGTCAAACCCTAGTGAAAATATAGCTAAAATATCTAAATTTTCACAAATTTTCATTGTAAAGGCCTATTAGAAAGGGTGTTGTAAGGAATATGAGGAGGGGAAGGAGATAATAACTCTAATAAAAACCAATTAATGCAGAAAAATCCCTTACAACACTCTTGTGATGCAAATCTAGAGAGACAATAAGGCCAAATCTAGTGAAAATGCAAGGTTTTCAAACCCTAGACATGAAGTTTTGCAAGAGGACCACTATGGTGCAACACTACAATTAGAAATCAGTCCTAATGAGTGTTTGAAAAGGGTAGTAAAATCTGAAACAAGATTTTGACTACAAACCCTAGCTAATGCAAAACTAGGTTTTTATGAAAAATACATAATTTCAAGCAATTTTTATCAAATTAAGCACAAAAATGCAATGCAAGTGAATACTAAATGATGAATTTATGTACTTTAAATAAGATCTAATGAAAATGAAAGAAATTTTTTTGAAATTAAATGCCAAATAATTCAAACTATGCTAAAATCCAAGCCCAAGATGCCAATTTTTTCAAAATTTTCAAGTGTTTCAATTTTTTTTGTAATTTTTTGAATGCAATAAGATGAATGAATGCAAATCTATCAAGACAACACTCAGCAAGGTGCTAAAAAGTCCAAAAACATGGGTTCACCAAAATGTTTTATAGAAAAAGGGTGGATGTTGAGTTTCAAAGGTTTATGCAGAATCCTCCTTTCACTACAAACATTCCAAGGCCATATTAACCGAGTTGAACCTCCAATTTGTGCAAGAGGATTCACCTGTCAGGTTGGGCTGCCACTTGGGAAGATACTGAGTCTTGGATGTGTCAAACAATATCTCAATTTAATTCTCAATTTCACTTAAAACCCTAAATATGCAAAATAGCAAGGAAATTATCGAATTACAACAAATCCTTTCAAACTAAGGTGAAGGATAGAGATATTTAACTCACTATTTTTTGGAATCCAAAAAGCAGAAAAGTCAGCGACACAAGGACTAGCACCCATGTCAAAGGTGCACTTTTCATCATTGAATCTGGAACTTCTCTCAACACTAATCTACACTGCAACTTCTATTTCTGCCTGAGCAAAACTGGAGGACACAAGGACTAGCGCCCTAGTCCAAGAATGTTCAAAGGAGTCCTCTGCTTCTTAGATCTCAAATCTTTGATGTCTACTACTCCCTTTCTACAACTCCACTCGGTGAAACTCGGTACCTGTAACTAGCAATCTCAAAGGTGTGTGGGAGGGGGTTGTGATGTTTAGAGGCTTGCCTCGATCAAGCCATGAAGAGATATTGAATTCTTCTAAACATTGTTGTCAAATAAGAGTGTGTATCCTGATGGGATAGAGGTAAAAATCCAAATGATAAATGATTGAAAACGCAATAGATATCACCTTGAAGTGTAGATCTCATGGAAGGAAGATGCTCTTCATGCCATGAGGAGATGGATGTCAAATCTGCAAATACAAACACAATAACAACAAAGTACTTCTCTACATAATGAATGCCTTGAAACACTTTCACATAAGCTTGCCAATCAAAATGTCTATCTAGCTTCCATATCTAGTTTGCAAATGAAACCTAATAATGCTTATATATGCAAGTACAAAGATTCCTGCTAAGAATTTCTTAAATCAAACTTGAGATGTCATCATATGACCTAAATGACAATCATAAAACTGACATTTGAAATTAGGGTAAACCCAAAATAGGGTAGGACAAGGGTGCTAGCACCCAAGTCCACCATGCTATGTTTGTTCAGTGATCATCAAAATAGTACCCCTAGGTCCTATTTGCCATAAGACTTTAGGGTTTTCTCATTGGGAGTTAGAAATATCACACAAGATGCTCTAAATGCAAATTAAGGACCCGGGAGCTAAACCTTAAGAGGGAAAAGTCCCCAAGGGGACATTTTTCAACGTAACATTTAGCCCCCACTTTAATGTATATATGAATGCAAGGCCAATATATGCATTAAAGTAAGGTCAAAAAACATAGAAAACATGCCAAGAACGGTGAAGACACACCAAACACATTGAAGACAGTAACAGGCATGCAAAACATAGAGAAGACAGTTACAGTCATGCAAAACACAGAGAAGACAACATTGAAGACACTCAAAACATAGTGAATACAATGAATGTAGTGATTATTTCTTTTTCTTTTTTCTCATATATGAAATACAGAATGCAAGTACAAGAAAAGAAAACACGAACCCAAAATATAGGAGGGACTCATCACCACTGGTCTTTAAGACTGCATATGGGGAAACAAACATGCAATACAAATCTTAGAGTGCAGGATGGATTCATCACCATCGATCTTTAAGATTTAACTTGAGAACAAACACGCCATACAAATTAAGCACACCATACAAATCCCAAATCATAGAAGGGACTCATCCTTACCAGTCTTTAAGACTATGCTTGGGAATAAACATGCCATACACACACATAGAAGACATAGAGAAAACATAAAAGACAAGCAATGTAAGAAACCTATTGCTAGGTTCGCACCCATCTTAGGCACATTATAGGCACACACCAATGATTACACTTCACCACAACAATCGCAGAAGACATGCTTAAGGGTTAAGATAGTCTCAGATCCGCTCCTTGCCTCCATAAAGAACTTTTAGAAAATGACATGATTGTACAATCTCCTTGAGAAATACACCATCCCCACCTCTGTAGAGGGCTTAAGATGAAAAGGATATACGTGATATCCTGCCTCCTCAGTGGGCTTAAATGATTGTAATAGATTCAAGATTCACAAACACAATTGCTAGCATCTACATCAGACATCTTACCTTATATATGCTCCCACCTTAAGGTGGTTGATATCATGTAGAGATATGAAGCATGTTAAGGTAGGAAGAAAACACACAAGGGAACATGAGCTCTCACAAAGCCCATGCCCCTCAGAGGTGACATGTACTTTATGATAGCCAAATGTTCCCACAAACACACAATTCCCTATAATAAAAGGTGTTAGCATCCATAAAATCATGATAAACAACAATGCATATGATCACATGAAGAATCAAGGAAAGAAAGACCCAAGATAGACAAAGTGCATGGAGCAGTAGTATTGTTATGTTTTGTAATTGCGATAAGACAACATCAAGATCACACAAAGTGATTCTAGTAGTGAAGCATTGGATGATATAGAACAAACCCATCGTCATGTATGGACTAGGTCCATTTTTTTTATTACTCACTAAAGGTAAACTAGGTTTGCATCAGTATAATATGTTTTTCATCATCTGCCAGCTAGATAGAACCACTAGAGGAAGAAAAACAATAAATCAAGAGAGGAGAAACAAGTGGCTTAGGGACAGTCATGTAGGAGGGTGCCCCCAAGTCACCAACCATAATTCTATGTCCATAAGACACAACACACAACAATGAAAATAGAGGAGAATCAATACAAAAGAATGATGATACAAATAGAAGAAGGGTCAGGACATAGGTAGTCTCCTATTATCCTTGACCTTACAAGAGTATCAAGGGTCATCCTAGGAGGCCTAAACAACACATAACATATCACGGGGGAAACACAACATGGAGGTAAAGGGTTATAAATACTTACCTATAGGGACAACCAAACTAAGGGTTATCGTCAAGCAAATCATCCTCTTCCCAATCTTAGATGCTAGAGGAAAGAGGTGTGTAAGGTACCATAGCCCAACTTTTGTTCTTGTCTTCCAATTGTTCAGTGTTGAGGTTTTCTATGTTTGATTCAATGTTAGGTTCAATGTTTTCTTGTTGAGAGGCAAGCCATTGGGCAAAATCTTGTCTTCTCCTTGTTTCTTTTGCTTGTTTATTCCTTCTTGTTTTACCACTTATCACTTCAAAGGAATTATCATGTGTTTCCATAGGGTTTTACACATTAGAAGAGGAAACACCATGTTCAAATTTCATTGGTCTCGATGGAATTTTTTGTTTTCGATGATAAACTCCTGATCCTTGTAAGGATGATGAGGGAGGGACCTTAGCATAGATACCATCTCTCTGTGGATGAGGTGAGTTATGAAAAATTTCCTTATCCACATCTATCATGCAAATTATATCATCATATTCATAGTATTCTTGTTTAATTCTTATGTCACTGTCATTTTCCTTTTTCTCTAAGAGGATCTCCAAACACATGTTGTTCTTCCCTCATTGTTTGTAAAGGAGGCCTGACAACTCTAGGTAGTTTTTTTGCTTTGTATCATCTGTAATTTAGGAAGGATTGGTCTCTTCATGGCTCAGGCTCTGTTTCTAGTTGTGGCCAAAAGTAATCAAGGGTGAAATTATTTCTCTTAGCTAAAGGTTGGTATGTATTATGAAAGAAATTATGGATCTCTCCATGCAAAGGGAATTTTAGGCATTTGTGAATAGTTGAAGGAATAATATTCATAGCCTTAAGTCATGGATGTCCTATTTTTACATGGAAGAGGTTAGATAAGGGGATAACATCAAATAACTAATCCATGGCTTTGTCATAAACCAAGACTAATAATTTTATCAATCCAAATGTTTTCGTCAATGATCCATTATGTGTTTTAATTCTCAAATCTGACGGATCATAATAGTTTTGTGCCAAATCATTGTTAATAAGGAAATCTTATGTAACCACATTAGTCATGAAATTGGGGTCTATGAGTGTTCCATCATAGGTATTTCCATTATTTTCACTATAATATAAAGAGGCCCTTCAGTATCTAACATTTCTTTGTCATAAGGTGTAAATGTTATTTCAAGTTCAGGAGCTCTTCTTTTCAAATGAGGCCTAGGAGGAAGCCTACTATTATTGTTGTATTGAGGATCCATGTGTATGTTTTCAAATGAGTTCCAAATCAGATTTTAAATATTTTCATAACTTATGCAAGAACAAGTGCAAAAGTATGTATGAAAATGACCTAAAATGCTTGATTTTTCAAAATTTTGCAATGCGAATCACTAGGAGAAAAGGTGTTGTAAAAAATTATAAGAGGGAGAGAGAATAATATGCCTAATAAAATTCCAATCATGCAACAATATATTTCACAAAACACTTTTGATGTAAACTTAGAGTGATGACAAGTCAAAACCTAGTGAAAATGTACTAAAATATGCAATTTTTCAGCAATTCTCACAGCAAATGGATAAGAGAAAGGTTGTTGTGAGGAAAATTGTGATGGAAATAAAGATTATAACAGTAATATCAGTCACTTAATTCAATAAAATCCATCACTACATGCCTATAGTGCCAATCTAAGTCAAACCCTAATGAAAATATAGCTAAAATATGCAATTTTTCACAAATTTTCAATACAAAGGCCTAGTAGAAAGGGTGTTTTAAGGAATATGAGGAGGGGAAGCAGATAATAACCATAATAACATCCAATTAATGAAGAAAAATCCCTTACAACACACTTGTGATGCAAATATAGAGAGACGATAAGGCCAAATCTAGTGAAAATGCAAGGTCTTCAAACCCTAGACATGAAGTTTTGCAAGAGGACCACTATGATGCAACACTAAAATTATAAATAAGTCCTAATGAGTGTTTTAAAAGGGTAGTAAAATCTGAAACAA
Organism: Cunninghamia lanceolata; assembly: GCA_027924645.1. Taxonomy (NCBI): domain Eukaryota; kingdom Viridiplantae; phylum Streptophyta; class Pinopsida; order Cupressales; family Cupressaceae; genus Cunninghamia; species Cunninghamia lanceolata. The sequence continues at coordinate 21,577,397 of BSBN01000829.1, forward strand.
TATTTTGACTACAAACCCTAGCTAATGCAAAACTAGGTTTTTATGAAAAATGCACAATTTCAAGCAATTTTTATCAAATTAAGCACAAAAATGCAATACAAGTGAATACTAAATGATGAATTTATGTAATTTAAGTTAGATCTAATGAAAATGACAAAAAAAATTTTGAAATTAAATGCCAAATAATTCAAACTATGCTAAAATGCAAGCCTAAAATGCCAATTTTTTCAAAATTTTCAAGTGTTTCAATTCTTTTTTGTAATTTTTCAAATGAAATAAGATGAATGAATGAAAATCTATTAATAAACACTTAGCAAGGTGCCAAAAAGTCCAAAAACATGGGTTCACCAAAATGTTTTATGGGAAAAGGGTGGATGTTGAGTTTTAAGGGTTTATGTGGAATCCTCCTTTAACTACAAACATTCCAAGGGCATATTAACCAAGTTGAACTTCTAATTTTGTGCAAGAGGATTCCCCTATTAGGTTGGGCTGCCACTTGGGAAGATGGAGAATCTTGGATGTGTCAAACAATATCTCAGTTTAATGCTCAATTTCATTTAAAACCCTAAATATGCAAAACAATAGGCAAATTATCAAATTACAACAAATCCTTTTAGACTAAGGTGAAGGATAGAGATATCTAACTCACTATTTTTCAAAATCTAGAAAGCAAAAAAGTCAGCAAAATAGGGACTAGCTCCCAAGTCCAAGGTGAACTTTTTGTCATAGAATCTGGAACTTCTCTCGACATTGATCTGCACTACAACTTCCATTTCTGCCTCAGGAAAACTGGAGGACATAGGGACTAGTGCCCTAGTCCAGAAATGTTCACCAGAGTCCTCTACTCCTTAGATCCTGAATCTTTGATGTTTTCCACTCCTTTTTTGGAACTCCACTCCGTGAAACTTGGTACATGTAACCTGCAATTACAAAGGAGTGTGGGAGGGGGTTGTGGTGTTTAGAGGCTTGCCTTGGTCAAGCCTCAAAGAGACATTCAAGTCTTCTAAACACCGTTGTCAGATAAGAGTGCGTATCTCTATGGGATAGAGGTAAAAAATCCAAGTGATAAATGATTAAAAACACAATAGATATCACATTGAAGTGTAGAGCTCATGGAAGGAAGATGCTCTTCATGCCATGAGGAGATGGATGTCAAATCTGCAAATACAAACACATTAACAACAAAGTACTACTTTGCAACTCAATGAATGCCTTGACTCACTTTCACATAAGCTTGTCAATCAAAATGTCCCTCTAGTTTCCATCTCTAATTTGCAAATGAAGCCTAATCATGCTTATATATGCAACTACAAAGATCTTAAGAAGACCTACTATATGTTAGTGTCGCAACAATAATCCACAATAGAGAGCTCTAGAGAAGAGTAGAGAGCATGAGAGTGCAAGAGTGCCTAGATTGTTTAGAGAGCTTAGAGAGCTTAGAGATGTTCAACTAAATAAACTAACTTGATTTTATATGCACGCCTACTGATTTTTAGAGAATTAAACCACATGAGGTTGACATTAGGAATCATTTAAGAGGTCCCAAGCCAACAAGCCATTAATTAGGCTAGGGCTAAAAAGGGGACAAGGGTGCTTAGTCACCCTAGTCTTTTAGTTCCAAACTCCTGGGATAATGCACTTAAAGTGTTATTAGCCCTGCCTTATAATTACTTTTCTGGCTTTTCTACATCATGATCAAGAATTACACACTTAGTACTCAAAAAGGTACTTTATTAGTTCCTAATTAACAAGTGTAAACATTCTAGGTCCACTCGGGTGCTAAACTAAGTTTAAAATGGTAGTGTACACATTTTACAATGTTACAAGTACATATAAACTACTATTATAGCCATCTTATATATACAAACATGTCCCTAGCCTTATTGCTTCATGGTTATGCCATTTTAGAGTCACTACAAAATGTTTAAAAGCACTACAATGCTATTTTTTGTGTCTATGATGACTTCTGATTTATTTTTCCTTCAAATGATCATTTTGATTTAGCATTTAGCACCCTTTATGGGTTTTGACCATTGATTTCCAATAGGTCACACTTTCCTATTTTCAACCTAATGGGAATAGATTAGTTATGCTTTTAGGGTTTCAACTAGATTTATTGTGAATCATTTGGTTGACTCTATCCCTACCAACATCATCCCTTGGCCTAAAACTTATCTTATCCTCAAGACATGTTGGCTCTATAAATGCTAACTTCTACAAAAAAAATCTATTGAATTGTTTGATTGCTTCCTTCTTCTAAAATGTTGGATATCTTTCTAGCTCCATTTGCTAGTTGTTGAATTGTTGTAAAAACTTTCAAAAATGTTGATTCCACCCAATATGCCTATTGGTCTATTGAATAATAGCCTACTAAAGGTGTAATATTTGGACCTTAATCTTCACGAACATTTTTTTCTACATCAATGGAAGAAGGTACTTACAAAGATTTGACTATTTGTTATGCATCCACAAAAAGCCCTATGATGTGCACCAATCATAGACTAACTATAATGCCCAAGCTTATGATCAAGACATTAATGTCTAAAAATTGATGGAATATTTTTTTATGAAACAAAAGTGGCATTAAGACACCACAATACACCCTTACAAATCTAAGGTGTCACCATAACTTGTAATGACACACTTGGCATGCACACTAATGCATGATGGAATACAATACAAGAAAAACACTTAATGGTACCATGGGAGTAAGCACCATGGTTGACATGGAAAATGAGGCATAGAAGGGAGTCAAGATCATCAAGGCCATTGGGAAATGCCTCCAATATCTCTACTAGGTCACTCCTCTGATATCTTAGAATTATGGGAAGAAAAAAGCCAAAACTGTCAAAAGTTCAGACTTTATGGATTAACTTGCACTTGGGTTGAACTTTAAAAAAAGATACAACTTGCAACTTGCATCACTAGCTTGGGTTCATCTTATGGGTTGCAATTACAATTTGTACCCTCTTGGGCTTTAGATTCCATTGGCATATCACACTATGCAAAATGAAAAATCAACCCCAGATTTGGACCCTAGGATAACTTTAGGCTCTAGAAATCATTTTCAATTTGCATGCCTAAAAAATGCAAAGGGACTCTAGTTCCTAATCTTAGAACAATATCAAACTTTAGAAACCATCTATAGTTTACACACCTACAAAGTGCAAATGAACTCTGAACTCCAGACCTCTTATGACCTCAAAATATAGAAACTGATTGCAACATGCACTACGCAAAGTGTGATGGGATTCTAAACTCTAGACTTCTTGCACTTTAGGTTTTGGGGACTGATTACAACTAGCAATTTAGACTACAAAACCAAGTTGTATGCAATTTTAGACTATTCAATCCAACTTGCAAAATAGAGTGTTAAAAACATGACAACTATAAAAATAGCAAGCTCATTCTTTGCACTAAATGATACATATCTTCCTTAGTTTTTGTATTATTTATAAATTGTTTAGGTTAGGGATTGTGGGCCTCAAGTAGGCCACACAAGAACCTCCTAGATGGCATGGTTCCCAAGGAATAAGGTGGAAAGTGATTTCCATTTCCAAAACACAAAGAAAGGAAATTACATAAGTAAAAATAAATAATGAAAATAACATCTATCCCTAAAGACTCACCATGCCATCAAATAGAGAAAGAGCTTGGAATGATCTCCAAGTAGATTGAAGGTCCATGTGGTCCCTAATAGTGGTATAATGACACCCAACCATGTGGAACCCTTAGGCGTACCCCACTAAACTGAGAGATGGTTGCATGGGTACAAAATACACTCACACAATGTAAAGGGAATATGGTAATACTAACGACACTCATCATGTATTAAACACCATGCCCACATGAATGCACTAGAATACACCAAGTCATATAAGCCTATGAATACGTTTATAAAACACATTACATGCCAAATTTAATAATAAGGAAGGATGAGGATCCTAGAGATAAGACAAGGAGTGTCAATGTAGTAGCATGATGGCTATGCAGAGTTTGTGAGTACTTATTCCTCAAACAAAGATAATCAATTACATTCACCAACTTCTAAGAGTTGTGACATGTTCTACATGACCAAGATTGAACCTATATAAGGTAGTCAATCATGGTGCACCATCTTAATTAATCATGTTTTAATTACTCAATGATATTATATTATTACTTGTTTTAAAACTCTCCACACACCTTTTCCTATGATCTCTTTGTATCATGGAAAGTGGTGAGAGCCACTCATTTCCTATTTTATACCTCCATCCCAAAAGTTCAACACTCCAAATTTATGATTTGGGCATGGCACAAAAATTAATACATAATTTTTATAACAATTACTAAAAGATGTAAAACTCCAATTTTTGAAGGAGACTAATCTTTTCACAAAATAAAACATCCATTTAAGTCCTAAATTGCAAATTTACATTATTTCCCAAAACATGCAAAACCACAAATATGTTCTATTCCTCCATTAATGGAGTTGCTTACAACCTCCAAAATTCCTACTTTTTAATTTTAAGGAAAATTATGAAAGCTAACAATACCCTCTTATGCACAATTTAGCCAACAACAACATTCTTTAGCAAAATTTGGGAAAGGGATTCTAGATAAGTTTTGCCATAGTCATGGCTTTATTTTGGATATTTTGTAAATTTATAACATAACTCAAAACCTAGAAATTGAAGCATTCATTTTAATCCAATTTAATTCCTATAACAAAGACGCCATATGCAACCACCTATTGTGGTTATGTAAATAGATAAACTCAATTTAAATTTTAAAATTTAAAATATTTACAATGAGGAAAAATACCTTTCAACATCAGCTCACAAAACTAGAGAAGAATTCATTTGGAGACAAACACACCACAAGAAATCCTTGGCTACAAGAAAACAATCTTCAATCCAAGTTAATCCCAATCTGAGCAACTCTAATTCTTTCTTTTCCAAAATGCATGAACTCTTTTTCAAAAAGGAGAAAATGAGCAGTTTTTTTTCAAGCCAAAAGCTAAAAGTGAAAATAGCATTCCTTTCTTTTCCTTTCTTTTCCTACTTAGGCTAGATATTTCAAAAATGTTTTTTTTAGAAAATAGATATTTTTCAAAAGGTATTTGGACACACATTAATTAAGATAAAGCTAATACTTTGCTTATAATTCATAATTAATATTCTCCAAAAGCATTTCAAATTAGATTAAATTTCTAACTGTAATATAATTATATTATCCTCATGCAAATTACTCTAATTCCATAAAGCAATTAGTTTCACTTTAATTTTCTTTTCGTTTGACTCAAAAAACTAGGAGGCCTTGAATGATGATAAAACTAGATATAAATAAAGTCTATGATCGGGTGGATTGGAGATTCATGATGAAGGTTATGGAGGCTTTTGGCTTCACAAAAACTTGGCTAGATTGGATCCTCAACTAGATTTCCAGTCCTAGATATTTAGTACTAGTTAATGGATCTCTAGAAGGTTTTTTTGAAGCTTCGAGTGGCATTAGATAGGGGGATCCACTGTCTTCTTTCCTATACATTATAATGGAAGAAGCCTTGGGAAGATCCTTAAATAAAGATCTATCATTGGGAAGCTTAGAAGGCATTAGAATAACCAACAATCTACCTCCAATTTCCCACCAGCAGTTTGTTGATGATACACTTCTCTTTGGGACAGAAAAGAGACAGGAAGCTAGTAATATCAAGGAGATTCTAGAATTACATTCAAAAGCATCAGGCCAGGAAGTTGGAGTTAACAAATCAAAAATTATTTTCTTCTTTTTCATATCTAGGAAGGAGCAAGAAATCATTATGACATTGGGGTTCAAGAAGGGATAGTTACCTTGCACTTACCTTGGGATACCTTTGGATAGAGGAATTAGAAAAAATCAACTTTCTGATCACCTATGTGATAGGATTTCCAATTGGATCGCATCATGGAGAGGACTTTGGCTATCTTGGGTAGGTAAAATCATGATGTTAAATTAAATCATCTTAGCAATTCCTATTTACTTAATGTCTTGTATGGCTTTGTTAGTTGGAGCCAAGCATAAGTTGAATCAGAAAATTAGGAAGTTATTTTGGCAAGGCAATTTGAATAAAGATAAAATTACTTTGATTTCTTGGGATAAAATCTGCAAATCTAAAGATGTTGGTGGGGTGGGGATTAGGCAGAATACTCTCCAAAATAAAGCTCTGGGATCTAAACTAGTTTGGAGAATGTTTAAGGAATCACAATAAAAATGGGATAGAATTCTACAACATAAATATCTAGAGGATAATGATGCAACCAACATTCTCACAATCTCAGACCCTCCACAAGGTTCAAGAATATGGAACTTCATGAAGGAGTGTAGACCTCTGGTAATGGATTATCTCACTTGAGACATCCATGATGGTTGCAAGGTGTTGTTTTGGGAAGATTCCTTGTGTGGGTATATAATTTTAGATAATATAGTTGAGATGGTTGTAACCAAGGAGATGCTCAAACAAAGATGGGGTATTCATGTTAGAGATTATTTGGAGGTTAGTCAGAAAGATGGAATCCTTAGTTGGTCATGAAAAGATTTGGATTCTATGGGGATCTCCAGAGAGGACATGTCTCAACTAAAGCAAGTTCTTCAAGAAAGAACAATGACCTTGAGGGAAGGTCAAGATCTTATCCTATGGAGTGGTTCCAAATCAGGGCAATACAATGCAAGGGACAGATATAGGATGCTGGAGAGGGAGATGGAAGGAGAAGAGTCTCTTATTCCAATTAATTTATGTTGGAATAAATACACCTAAAGCTGGCACTTTTTCATGGGATTCCCTCCAAAAGAAAATCTTTACAACAAATAAATTCTAGAAAAAGGGATATTATGGACCAAATAGATGTGCTCTCTACAAAATTTTAGAAGAATTAGTTGACCACATTTTGTTGGGATGTCCCTTTGCACAAGATTGTTGGCAATGGTTGTGTGCCAATCTTGGATGGATGAGTGCACTACCAAATGACATTCTCAACTTGTTCAGATCTTGGCCTTCTCTGAAGAAGGAAGCAACCTTTTTAATCCTATGGATTATTTTCCACTCCATTCTGATCTAGGAGATTTAGAAGGAAAGGAATAGTAGGATCCTTCGGGACAAGGAAATGAATCTAGTTTCCTTCCTAAACAAAGTTGAGGCATCGATAGTAGAAGTGGTAAATAATAGGATAAGGAACAAGTTTCTCAGTGTTCCTCCTTGACAATGTGGGATGCTTGTATGAAGAATAAGTGGCATGGACTAAGGAATCCAATAGTTCAGGGTCTAGGTAGAGATGAATCCCAAAGTTAATGATGGTGGCCAAGTGGGAGGAAACATAGATTGGATGGCATAAGTTTAATTTTGATGGTGCTTCAAGAGGAAATCTAGGGGTGTTGGGGGCATGGTGTATAATTAGAGATTGGACTAGGAAAATTTTACATAGAATGTCTATACCTCTTCCATGGGGACGAATAATAAAGAAGAGTTTAGAGCTCTTTATGTTGGTTTAAGAAAGTGCAGAGAGTTAGGCCTGAAGCATGTGATTGCTAAAGGGGATTCTTGAATTGCCATTAATGCAGTTAGAAAAGGGTCTACTCCAAATTGGAAGCTACAGGCCCTCTTGGAAGAAGCTTTAGGTATTTTATAGAACATTTGAATCTTTTGTGGCAAATCATGTGTACAGGGAAGCTAATGGGTAGGTTGATGGTTTAGCAAATTTAGCTACATATGGGGTCAATTTGTGTGAGCAGTTTTGATGATGAGAGGTTAGGGTGTAAGGCTCTTCCTACTTTTTATGCTTCCAAGCTACTATATGACACTCAGAGCTCTTCTTAATAGTACAACTAAATGCAATCTACTACAAAGGTTAGTAGGAAGAGATATTTTTTAATCTGATTGCAAGTAGGGAAGAACATATGAGCGAATGTATTGTATTAATACTAAATTTTGAGAGTGGTGTCTTTATATGCCAAAGAGACATCAGAGGTTCCCCAATTTCTTCACAAAGGCCTCCATACTGATGAAAATGCCAATTTATCTAAGGCACCTAATGGCCTTTTTGGGTAGAATTTAGTTTTTGTGAAGCATGGGTCTGAATTTGGACAAGATCAGCCCTATAGCAATAGCCTTGTTCGGTGAAGGAAGAAATAATATGAAATTTTTTGGGTGGGGTTCGCAGGAGCTTCTCACCTGGTCACAAGTATAGGTTCTTGGCAAACAATCCTACATGGCTGAATATTGATTGCTAGCTAGAATATAGTTACGGTTCCTATAAAATAGGGCACGACCTGAGATAAAGACATCATTGGATCTAAGTTTTAGTATTAATACAAATCTTTGGTTATGTATAAAAAAATAGCATAGGACTTTTCTACTAAGGCACAATTAATATCTTTTTTGTAAACATGGAAAACACATATTTCAAGAAAAATTTAAATGCAATTAAAAAGATAAACAAACACATGCAATGGACTCATGCACACTTTAGAGGTTTCTACAACATGTGGATTCTAGAATCACCATTGATTTAGATCCATGTTTACATGGGGATTCACAAGATTCATCGCATACTTGAATCAAGTGAGATAAAGGTTAACAACAATTTTATTATACCTAGTGCAAACATCTCCTATATAAACACCATTGGGGAACAACCTGTACTTACACACTCAGGTCAAACATAACGTGTACTTATACCATATAAAATAACTAAATCAAATCATAAACAAATAATTTAGCATCATATCATATGAATCAACTAAGCATCACATCTAAATAGAATCATCAACTAGGAACATAAAGATGCAATAACTAATATTAATCTAGAATACTATCCCAAGTATAATAGACACATCTATACAATATATAGAAAAAGTAGTGGAAGAGTAACACTATAAGGTCCAACATATAAGGTCCTAAAATATGGATCTATAAATAAAAGTCTAGATGCAAAGACAAAACCTCATTGAAAATACCTTGATGGAATAATAAATATCATTGGTAATAATAGTAGTAGATCTAGAGCAAAAAAAAACAAATGACAAGGCATAGGTGCCAAAGGCATTACATCCTCTCGCTAAAACTAGGCTTAATCTTGGAAGCTATCAAAAAGGTAAGGATAGAGAACCCTCAGGTATGTGACATCCTCCAAAGTAGTTGTAGAATAATCCATAGGGTCCAATGAGACCCTTACATGGTCTAGGTCTTGACCTCAAAGTGTCATCCTTCAATGCTATAATATATAGATGGGATCTAAAGAAAGTTGCTTTCCCTCCATGACCTAAAAAGAACCCCAATAAAGAACATGTCACATATATAATATAATATATAAGAATTGAAACATGAAACACATCATGGATGTGTAGGAGACTGGGTAGAAAGGAAAGACACTAAGTGACTAGACCAATCCTCTCAAGGATCTGATAAGTCCCAACAAAACATGGTGCAAGATTAGAACCTTTTCCATAATAGATTAGGCTCTTGTACGGTTCCACTCTCAAAAAGACATGATCACGAACCAAGGAGGGTCAATCTAATCTATTGGAATCAACATAATTCTTTTGCCTATCTTGGGTAATGAACTATTCTTTAATTCAAACTACTTGTTGCTCTATGCCCTAAAGTGTCTTGAGACTGAGAACCACCTAATCCTCAAGTTTGTCCCAACTCAAAGGAGTATGACATGGATGACCATACAATGTTGGGAATGGTGCCATACTAAGAGAAATATGGTGCCCATTATTATAATCAAACTCAGCTAGGTACAAATAGTCCTCCCACTAGGACTTTTGGTCCATTATGTATGTATGGAGTATAACCTCTAACACCTAGTTCACCCTCTCCATTTGACCATCTATTTCAAGGTGGTAGATGGAGATAACATTTTTTTGAGCACTCAATACATGCTACAAGTATGTCCACAATAATGACATGAAAATAAGATCATAGTCTAAAATGATGCTACAGGGCACTCCATACAAGTATACAATGTCCTCCATAAAGGTACATTCCACAAGTGCAACACTATAGGATGCCTTCATGGGTGAGGAATGGACAACCTTGGTTAGCTTGTCCATTGTCACCATGATAGAATCATGACAATGAGAAGACATAGGCAAGCCAATAGTAAAATATATAGAAATCATGTCCCATTTCCCTTCAGAAACATCATGCAACTGCAAGAGACATGCCAGGTGTTGATGTTTTGCCTTTACTCTCTAACACTCAAGGCACCTAGAAATAAAATTAGCAACATTGTGCCTCATCCCTACACAATTAAACAATTGATAGAGATTGGCATGCATCTTCTTCACACCAAGATGCTCTACATAAGCAACATGATGCACCTTTTTCATTACAACTAAGAAAAGGACACCACAAATTGGTACATAAATGCAACCAAGATGTCATAATATTTCATTAGACTATAAAGAATAGCTAGAATACTTTACCCCAAGCATCCTCTAGGACTCTATCTTAGCTCTAACCTCTTGATACCAAGGATCCTCGATAAGATTTTATGCATTTGTAGATCCATGCTCAAGGACAAATTTGAGACCTCATGCCACCTCCCACTTAAAGCATGAATGACCACATTCTCCTTTCTTTTGATGTATTTAACACCAAATTCATATTTTAAAAAATCCATCCATAGATGTTGATGAGAATTCAAGTTTAGTTACATGAAGATGTACTATAAGCTGTGATAATTAGTACAAAGCTCAAACTGATGGCCCAAAAGAAAATTTGTCCATTGCACAAGTGTATGGATGATAATTTCCAACTCTAAATTATGGGTGGGGTAATTTACCTCATGATCCTTAAGATTTCCTGACTCATAAGAAATCACTCAACCCTCTTGCATAAGGAGTGGTCCCAAACCATCTAACAATGCATCCATGAAAACCATAAAATCTACTACAAGATCAAGCTCTATAAGAACTAGTATACTAGTTAACCACTACTTGAGACACTAGAAGTCTCTCTCACATTGGTCTAAATAAACAAACTTCTTCCCTTTTTTCTAAACAAAGTGATCAAATGCACCAACTTAGAAATGTCTAGGACATATTGATTATAATAACCCACTAATCCCATGAAACCACAAACTTTAGAGGTATTCGTGGCCACCAACCAATCCATAATGGCCTAAATCTTTGAGGAACCAACTTAGATACTCTAAAACAACCCAAGTATCTCACCTCTAACTAGAAAAATTAACACTACTAAGTTACCAAAAATTTGGTTATCATGCAAACATTGAAGAACCTAGCACATGTAGACCTCATGTTCTTCCACTATCCTTGAATAGATCAAAGTGTCATCTAGAAACATAAGGATAAACTAGTTAAGATAAGTATGGAATACCCCATTCATCAAACTCATGAACATAGAGGGAGCATTCTTCAATCTAAATGAGACTACAGTGAACTCACAATGCCCATAAAAAGTATGAAATGTAGTCCAATGAGATACTACCTCATGGATACAAAGTTGATGGTATTTAGAATTTATATCAAATTTAGAGAACACTCTAGGTCCATTAATTTGGTCAAATAAATCATCAATCCTTGGAAAGGGATATCAATTATTCACTGTCACCTTGTTCAACTACTCATAGTTGATACACAAAATGAAGAGATTTGTCCTTTTTCATGAAGATAACTGTTGTACCCCAAGTGGATACACTAGGATGAATGTGTCCCTTCTATAACAACTCTTCTAACTTTAATTGAAGCTTTATAATCTCTTGAGTGGTCATATGATATGGCACACGTGAGATGGTATTTTATCTAGGAATAAGATTAATGTGGAAGTTTACATCTTATTTAGGTGGCATATGTGGAATATCACTAGGAAACACATCAAAAAAATCCCTAAGATGGTGGTGATCATTGAGAGATACCTCATGGAACTCACCCCAGAAAGATCACTCACTAAGATATTAAACATTTGACATCCCTTTTGCATTTTTGTTTCAGTTTCATAGTAGAAATCATGCAAAGAGATATGGGTCTTAGTATCCCTACTACTTCAACTAGATGACCAAAATCATCCACAAACTTAATGGTCTTAAAAAAATAATAAATGCTCACTTAATGAGCCTTAATCCAATCCATGCCAAGGACAATATTGTAGGATACCAAGGGCAGGGCATATAAATTGATAGTGGTGGTGAAGGTTCTGAGATCCTACATGAAACCACTTAGAAGTGAGTCTATAACCACCTTAGTACTGGTACCCAACTCAACCTTCCATTTATCATCCTTCCTTGTTGCCATAGGCCTACAATGCTCTACCAAGGATAGATAAATAAAAGAGTTTGAAGCACCAAAATTAAATAAAATGGAAGCATAAACACCATCTAAAAATCCTAATGTCTCCACAATTGTATCCTAGTGTTCTACCTAATAGTTGTTTATCATAGAAATAACTCTAGGTGACCTACCAACATCTCCCATTGTCAATTTTGACATTGTATCACTCTAATCCCCAATATCTATTGATCTTTGAGTGTATGTTCTCACATAGTGACCCTCCTAACCACAAGTGTAGCATGGTCCCACAACTTGAGTACGAGTTGATTGAGGTACATTTGACTACTAGAAAATCAAGTAACTAGAACCAGACCATTCATGTTAGGCTTTCTATCAAAATATGAAACCAATATCAAGCTACTCCCTCTGCTCCCCAAGAGAACATTAACTAGAGCCTTGCCCACTCTAAGGGGCCTATTGGGGCTTCTACTTCTACTATTGAAAGGTCTTGGATGGCACTAAAGGTTACCTATATGCTCCCTTGGTGTTGGGTTGGGCTCCTTGAGCCCATAAAATAAATTGGAAAGGCACTAATACCTAAAACCCTAAACCACCACCATAGCCTTTAGTCAAATTCTCCTTCACTAACCTAGCTTTATCAATAGTAACCTATAAGGTTTTTAGATCTAACACTCAAACACCACCATTGATACAAGCATTCAAACCTCTCACAAAGTTTTGCACAAACATCCCTTCATCCTCCACTAATATCACATACTACTTAATTTCAAAAAAGTAGTTCTCATATTGATCAACAGGCATGCAAATCTATTGAAGCTCATGGAACTTATCTTCACAAAGATACCTAAAATTCTTAGAAAGGTATCAGGAATGAAACCACTCTAGAAAGATCTCCCATGAGATTGTAGCAATATCCAGGTGATAATTTTTCTCCTCTTAGCACCACCAAGTGGGAGAAAAATTGCATAAGTGCATGATGGCACATCAAGCCTTAGTATTATTACCATAGGTATGCATCAAAAAACATTTGTCTAGGTCTAAGAGACAATTCTAAACCTCTAATACTTTTGTATAAACTTCAAAGGTGGGTGGATTAACTCATAGAAGATCTCTCATGTGAACTATTACCACATCAACCTCATTCACTAATTGCCTATCTCCTTGATGAGGTAGATCTTGAAAGGGCACCTATTCCACTCTAAACTTGTGAGGGCTTGTATAACACTCCATTTCACCACCTCTAAGTAGATCTTATCCCCTTTTCTGAGAAGGGTGGGAACTACTAGAATGCTTTCCCTCTTGATGAGGGGTCAAACTTTCCTTGACAAAATATCCTAAAGAAGGACTGCTACCTATGGTACACCTAAAAATTCTTTGGGTTAATCTTGTCTTAACATAGGTGAATGATCACTCTAAATATTTGGTGACTCTCAATCAGGGTTAACATTTCCTCTGTATCAACTGAGGTAAGTTGTAGGAGGCATCTTCCTTAACAAAAAGTTGTAGGGGTTAGCACATACATGGTAATTTACAACACCACACTATGGGATGTAAGGAACACAGAAACATGAAACTAAAATACACTAGCAAGAACTTTAAACATAAACATAAACAAGCACATAAATTAGAGCTCCCAATGTTGCAACATGGACTCAGATACCAAATGTAATTCCGTTAGCTTATACTCAAGACACTAATGGTTAAAAACTGATTGAACATTTTTTTTGTGAAGCAAAACTGACATTAAGAAACCATAGTACATATTTACAAACCCAAGGTGTCATAACAACATATAATGACACAATTGATATGCACACCAAGGCACGATGAAAGGTTATGCAAGTGGAAGACTTAATGGTACCATGGGATTAAACACCATTATTTACACAAAAATGAGGCATGGAGGTAAGTCAAGATCATTGAGACCACTAAAAAGGTCCAACAATATCTCTACTAGGCCACCTATCTGATATCTCAAAATTATGGCAAGCAAAAAGACAAGACTTCCAAAAGTTTAGACTTTAGGGAAGGACTTGTGCTTGGGTCATACTTTGAAAATGTACTACGAATTGTAACCTACATCACTATATTTGGTTTGTATTATAGGTTAAAGTTGAAGTCTGCATCCTCTCAAGCTTCAGATTCCATTAGCATACTTGCATTGTACAAAATGATAAACCAACCCCAAACATTGGCCCTAGGATAACATTGGGCTATAGAAATTATGTGCAATTTGCATGTCCACAAAATGCAAAGAGACTATATTTCCTGAGCTTAGAACAATATTAGACTTCAAAAACCATTTTTAGTTTTCACATCTACAAAGTGTAAATTGACTCCAAACTCTAGACCTCTTATGACCACAGAATCTCAAAATTGATGACAACATGCACTAAGAAAAGTGGGATGGGATTCTAAACTTTGGACTTCTTGCACTTTAGGTTTTGTAGACCAAATGTAACTAGCAAATAAAATGGAAAACCCAGTTGCATGTAGTTTTAGACTATGTAGTCCAACTTCTAAAATATAGTGTTAAAAAGCACTAAGGCAATAAAAATAGTAAGCTCTTTCTTCACATTCAATGAGGCATATCTTACTCAATTTTGGAGCTATTTAGAAATAATTTGGGTCAAATGTTTGAGGGATCATGGGCTGTAACTATGCCACACAAGAACCTCCTAGATGGCATGGTTCCCAAGGAACAAGGTGGAGAGTGATTTCCACTTGTAAAACTTAAAGAAAATGAAATTATATAGCTAATATGAAATAATGAAAATAACATCTATCTCTAAAGACTCACCATGCCCTAAAATAGAGAAATCTCTTGACACTCTCTCCGAGAAGGTCAAAGGTCCATGTGATCCCCAAGGGTGGTACAATGCCATCCAACCATGTGGAACCCTATGGCCCACCCCACTAAATTGAGAGACAATTGCATGGGTACAAAACATAATCACACAATACAAAGGGAATATGGTAATACATACACAACACTAATCATGTATACAACACCACATCTACATGAATGTACCAAATCTTACATTAAGGAAGGATGATGATCATATCTAGATACCAAATCTGACAATAAGGAAGGATGATGATCCTATCTAGATAAGCCAAGGAGTGTCAATGCAGTAGAATGAGGGCCATGCAGAGTTTGTGAGTAGTTCTACCTCAAATGAATATACTCAATGACATTCATCAACTTCTAAGAGTTGTGACATGTCCTACATGACTAATATTAAACCTATATAAGGAATTCCTATTAAACACATAGAAATATTGAGAGGGGGGTGAATCAATACTTATTCAAATTCTTTCCTTTTAAATGCATTCAATCCAAATTGAACATTTAAACCAAATGAATCATAAAAGAACATACACACATGATACTAGATTTACGTGGAAACTCAAGATGGGAAAAACCATGGTGAGCAAGATAATGGATCTACTGTCTAAATCCAGCCTCACAAATAAAAAGAGATTTACAATAATTTTATGGGAACCAACCCAAAGGAAGCACAAACTCCCTGATAAAAAGTTTTATGGGCTCCAACCCAAAGGAAGCACCAACTTCCTAATACAAAGCTTTATGGGCTCCAACCCAAAGGAAGCACCAACTCTCTAAAGTGCTACAACACTTACAAGATGAGACACCAACCTTTGTACCAAAACACTTGACTAATTCTGATGGTTCAATCACCTTTGCAACATCATCTCCTTTAACTCTTTGATATTGACTTATTCAGATAACCTTAATACCTTCGCTCTATCATCTCTGTTATCTTCCAAACTCAAAAACACTTTTGTAATACAATACTGACTTTGTTATGAATCATGCATCATAGCCTCAAGAGTTACTTCTCAATTTCTAGATCATTCACCTTTTGCACACATGATCACTCACCTTAAAACAATATTCTATCCTTCATATATATCCTTTTGCAAATATTCAAAACATCATCTTTGTCAACCTAAATGAAATGTGTAACATGAAATGTGTATCATGCCTTGCTTGTTGGCTCCCAAATCATCTACAGTAATGTAGGAGTGAAATCCCACTATGTGGTTCATACCGAGAGGTTTGCTAGAACCAATTTACCTTCTCCCAACCTTTCCTATTGGTGCATGCTTCCATAGACATGGTACAATCACTCAAGTATACCATGTCATCTCTACAACCACTTCACCTTTCATGCCTTAGCTCCAAACCCTATGTAGTACCAAAGAAGAGAGAGATATCACCAAGCAGTTCATGCCACAAACACTATATGACTTACAAAACCTTCTCATGCATTCCTTTCTCTAGTTCATGCTTCTGCTTGCTAGTGCAAGAAATCAAACAACAATGTCAGTATCCTTTACACTATCTAGTAAGATTGTCTCAACATAGAACATTGAAAACATACTTGCGGTAGTCTAGAACACTTGAAACCTAAAGTAAGCATATATACTAACCATCTGAGCTTATCTTTCAATTAGCAAAGCCAAACATCAAAGTGTTGTGAAATGTGGTAGCTTTCTGTTTTATCTTTGATAACCTTACACAACAACATGACTTGTTCTTACTTTGCTAACTCTGAAAAATGTTGTGGTACTTTCTATCCTTTGAAACTTGAGTATATCATTCTTGTACCTTTACTTTACCTAACCTTTAAACTGCTAAGTCATATATGTAGATGTGGTGAAATGTTGCAGCTTTGAGTTTCATATATGATCACCTTACACTATGATATCCATGTTTGCAGTCTATTGACTCTGGATGTCCTTGCAGTAACTTTTATGCTTTGAAACTTGGATCATACATACCTCACATCTATCTCTATCTAACCTCCAAGCCGCAAGGCCATATCTTCATTTACAATAGAATATGGTACATTCTCTGGTGCTTCTGTAGTGTAGTTCCCAGTGCCTTTGACATTTTTATGACTTAGACAATTTCTTTCATATCCCATGCAATGTTTTTTCATGAAATAACAATACATATAATAATGCAACAAACATGACTTCATAATATCAATGCATTATATATCAATCAAACCACTTAACAATCTTCACTTGTCCATGAACTGTAGAAGATAAGGTACAACTTGTGTATAGATGATATGATCCATTTTCACATCACAACTACTCTGATCATTACTCCTTTGACATCAATGTTTCCCATCACAACTCCTTTGATCATCACTCCTTTGACATCAATGACAACATATGCAACAATTCCATCATGGCATGACATCTTAATTAATTGGGTTTTAATTACCCAATGGGATTATATTATCACTTGTTTTAAAACTCTCCACATGCTTTTTCCTATGATCTCTTTTATCATGGAAAGTGATGAGAGCTACTCCTTTCCTATTCTATACATGCATCCTAAAAGTCCAACACTCCAAATTCACAATTTGGGTGTGGCATGGAAATCAATGCACAATTATTCATAACACATTACTAAAAGATGCAAAAATCTAATTTATGGAGGAGACTAATCTTGTCAAAAAATACAACATTCATTTAGGTCCTAAATTGCAACTTTAAATTATTTTCCAAAACTTGCAAAACCATAAACATCTACCATTCCTCCATTAATGGAGTTGGTTGCAACCTCCAAAATTTCTACTTTTTAATTTTAAGGAAAATTGCAAAAACTAACAATACCCTCTTATACACAATTTACCCAACAACAACATTCTTCTAAAAAATTTGGGAAAGAGATTCTAGATAAATTTTACCATATTCATGGCTCTATTTTGGAAAATTTGCAAATTTATAACATAACTCAAAACCTAGAAATTGAAGCATTCATTTTGATCCAATTTAATTCCTACAACAAAGAGGTTGTATGCAACCACCTATTATAGGCATGGCAATGGATAATTCCATTCAAAATTCAAATTTTAAATTTATTTACAATGAGGAAAAATATCTTTCAACACAAGCTCACAAAAATAAAGATGAATTCCATTGGATACAAACACACCGCAAGCAATCCTTGGCCACAATCAAGCAATCTTCAATCGAAGATAATCCCAATCCAAGAAAATACAATTATTTATTTTCCAAAATATATGAACTCTTTTTCAAAAAGTATAAAATGAGAGGTTTTTTTTTCAAGAAAAAAGGTAAAAGTGAAAATAAAATTCCTTTCTTTTCCTTTTGTCCAAAATTCCCTAAACTCCTTTCCACTTTTCCTTCCTTTTCCCACTTAAGATAGATATTTTAAAAATGCCTTTTTTAAAAGATATACCTTTTTAGAAGGTATTTTCCATGCACATTAACTAAAATAAAGCTAATACTTTGTAAATAATTCATAATTAATATTCTCCAATATTATTTCAAATTAGATTAAATTTCCAACTATATTATAATTCTATTATCCTCATGCAATCCTAATTCCATAAAGCAGTTAAATTCACTTTGATTATCTTTCCACCACAAATAATAAAATACCATAAGCCTTTTCTACTAAAGAGCAATTAATATCTTTTTGTAAACACAGAAAACACACATTTCAAGAAAAAATTAAATGAAATGAAGCAAGATAAAATAATCACATGCAACAAATTATTCATGTACACTTTACATGTTTTCATAACATGCATATTCTATAATCATGACCACCCCCACTATTCCCCCCCACCTGGTGGATAGGGTGTCCATGGGTGATCAACATCTTCACTACTGCTGGACACAGGGATCACTATTGGCCAAATGACTGAACCTTTGTAACAGAGCTGATTTGGCAAGGGAGAATTCATGTACACTTTACATGTTTCCATAACATGCATACTCTATAATTAAAACCAATTTAAATCTAGGTTTACATAGGGATTCAATAGATTCATCTCATACTTGAATTGAGTGAGATAAAGGTTAAAAACACATTATTTAACCAAATGCAAACATCTCCTATATAAATATAGTTGGGGAATAACCATGTATGATTTGCACACTCAAATCAAACATCAAGTGTCCCTACACCATATAAAGTAATTGACTCAAAGCATAAACACCCAATGTTGCATCATATCATATGAATAAGCTAGTCATCACATCTAACATGAATCATCAACCATGAACATAAATATGCAATAACCAACAATAATATAGAATACTATCCCAAGTATAATAAACACATCTATACAATGTCCAAAAAAGAAGAAAAATAATAACATTATAAGGTCCAACATATAATGTCATA
Organism: Cunninghamia lanceolata; assembly: GCA_027924645.1. NCBI lineage: Eukaryota > Viridiplantae > Streptophyta > Pinopsida > Cupressales > Cupressaceae > Cunninghamia > Cunninghamia lanceolata. The sequence goes on from BSBN01000829.1 coordinate 21,596,868, forward strand.
ACATATGCATTGATACATAGGAGTCCATCTACCAAGACAAAACCTCATTGGAAACACCTCGACAGATTAAAAAATATCATCACTAGAATGTTACCCCATTTTTGAATTTTACTAAAGCACTCATGTTTTTGTGAAGTCCCCATTCTTTGTTTGTCACTATTCATATTCTTTTCCAAAGTTGCTCCTTTACATAGTCATTTTTTTACACAAGGTCAGAAATCCTTTAAGTTTTTGAACCTTAGTCAGTGGGTTCAAAAGTTACTAAACCACCTGACTCCCTGACTTGTCGTAAAAGCTAGAGTCTTTGAGTCTGTCGCGTCAGTTTGTGGTCCTTTGTTAACATGAAATCTTTGTTTTCGGAAGGTCAAGAGTTCCTTGAACTTTCAACCTTCAAACCTTGTGGTTCAAAATTTCTTCAAATCCCCAACTTACCAACTAAATGTGTTTGTCCTTCCCACGGTACTTCTTTCTAAGTTGGCATTTTGTATGGAGGAATGACACCTGTCAAGAAATATTAATTTTGGAATGCATGAAAGTACATGGGCACTCTTTTCAAAGGGAAACAAAGGGGAGATATTATGAATTTTAAAGCATGATACACCACCAGTAATTAATTAGATTTATGAGAGAGTTAATGAAATTTGATACGGAGTTTAAATATATTGGCCACCCTACAAAGAAAACTATCATGATTTTGTGAAGAAGATATAGTGCAAAGAGCTACTAGTTCACCTCTCACAAAGGATTCTTAGGATTTCTTGCTTATAGGTTAGTTCAATTTTCCTCCCCTCTTTCATTTTTTAGTCTCTTTCTTATTATGGAAGTACAAAATTTACTGGGTGGAAGAATAACATCTTCTTCATGAATCTGTATAGTATTTCCCCTGCAAATGTAATGTGGACCTCCGCTGTGTCCTTGAATGTTTTTGAGTCCTTGGATTTCTAGATTCTTAAGTTGGTTAAAATTAAATTTTAGTTTCAAGGGCTCCCATGGTTGAGAATGGTTTATCGAATGTGAGAGACATAGAGCTTAGTCACATTTACTTCAAAGATTTTTAGAGGAGAATGTAGCCTGAAGGCCAAACTTCTCTAGCTGGGAAGATTGTGAGTACTGGTTTGGACAAAGCTAGGGCTTTCCCACATGCTATGCATTGTCCTGATTTGGTAGTTACATGTGTAAATAATTATTTTCTAGATTCACAAGAAATATGAGCTACAGATGGCTTTGTGGTGGTGAAGATTGATTCAGAATCCATTGCTCTTGCTTTAAAATTGGATGATTATGAAGAAATTGTTGATGTTTCTATTTCCTCTGGTTGGAGATTCTACCATGAAAAGAAAGATTGGTGCTAGAGTCGTATCACCAAGACTTGGTTGGAGGTAGAGAAGAAGGAAAAATCTAGACTTCCCACCAATCTAAAAAGAAGCCACTTTAAAGAAGAAATTTCTGATATGATCACCTTACCTCATCACATTGTCAGTAGCCCTGATTTTGATTCTTTTGATTGTTGGATGTGTTAGTTCATTCTTCTCATTTGTGGGGATCATCACATGGATTGGGCTAAGTTAATCAATGAAAGAATGCATGAGCAATTGGTGAATTTCAAGCAAAAAGTGATCTTTCATATGTGTTATATGTTAATATATGTGTTAGCTAACAAAGAGGTTGTCTTGCCTAGTTTAAGAGCCCAAGGAGATAATGCCCCAGATACACCTACATATCAAATTTTTCCTCAATTGCAAAGTGTTAGTATGAGGGACTTCCGTAGGGTTAATGATGCCTTCCTCATGTTGCTTACAAAGAAAATTGAAGGTACATTAGAGAGGAAGTTTTCTATAGAAGCAGCTACTCTGGTCATGAGTTTTGGAAGCTTCTACATATAATTTGATCACTTCTCTTACTTAAGAATAGGGGGTTATGAAAATGCCCAATTAAAACTACCGAGGTACCCATGAAATTTTAATGTGTTTTTAGAAGTGTGCCATTAGATGGTAGCTTTAAATACAAAATACCATGCTATGAAAAATAAGGGGTATTCATTCCCCATGATTTCTTTCATTTTATTCATTCAAAAGTAATGATAGTACAAAAAGTGTGGAAAAACTATTGGCAAAATTCAATTTTCATAGGCTACCTATACGAGTAGCTTTTGACAGTAAAAATTTTGTGAAAAGGAATATGCATGGTGGTGGTTCTTACTTGCAAATACATCAACTTGAATATTTTTGGAAAGACTGTTTGGATGAGAGGGACGTGCAAAGGAGAAGATGCAAGAGATTAATTATTGACCAAGTCCATGACTTTGAATTACCAATGTAGATTCCTGATATGGTCGATGATAATTTAGCTATCCAAGATGAAGGTTATCAAAATGCCTCTTTGCAACCTCTTCCTTTGGTAAGATGGTTAGATAAAAAATCACTGATGTTATGATTTTCTCTTTGCATGTATTGAGAAGAATAGAAAAATGGTTAAATGGAAAATTGAGAGAACAGGTTGGTTCGACAACTCTGAGAGAATCATCTACTCAAGAACAAAGTAGGTCTTAGGCCACTGAAGCTCCCATGAGATCATCTAGTTCATGTTGAAATGCACAAGACAACTAAGAGGGGGGGTGAATTAGTTGTAACCAAAACTTAACTTCTTATAAGTATCAACACATCAATCATTTAATCACTGTTATTATGTTTTCACCATGAAAGCATGAAATCAGAAACTTAAGCACATTCACACATGAGACACATGAGACACCATATTTTTACATGGAAAACCCAATAAGGGAAAAACCATGGTGAGGATTAATTCACAATATAAATGATATATCAAAATTACAACAAGGCTCACTGTCGAAGGCTCATTTCCTTAGGGTTCATTGCCCAAAATGCTCACTACAAAAAGAAGGGGCTAACTACCAAAGGAAGCAGCTCACTGCCAAAGGGACTCACTACCTAAAGTAGAAGAAGATAGAAGAAGATAGTTACAATGAGAATGGATCTCACAACAACCAGGAATCCACTACAAACTCAACTGAATCTATTGCAACCTCTCTGCATCAAAAATATATTCTTTACTACTCATTATCATTCCATTTGGATCACACCTACAACAAATGATGCTTCTCATGCAACCATTTCATCTATCTTGATAACTTCACTAAATTTCCCGATCATCAAACTCATATTTATACATCCGCAATCTTGGAAACAATCTTCAAGGTCAGCACAAACAACAAACTTAACCAATATTCAAATTAGGTCTAGACCTACATTCTCATGGTGGAAAGGGATGAATGTGCACCACACCAAACCTTAGCAGGGACTCAAATGCAATCTTCTATGCAACAACACACTTTCACAAACTCCAAAGCATAACCACAAGTAGTGAAAACAACCAGGTTAGCCAAAACTGGTGTTAACACTAAGATCTTTACGAACATGCTTCAATGACGATCCAAATTAAACTTTGTGGAACAATCAAAAATTAGGAACATGATCTAGAAACATCCACAAGTACGTTACAATCACCATGAACTTCTATACAACCTCTAAACACTCTATCCAAAAGATTCTTCAAACTGAACAACTTAAACATTACTGTCAACCACTGTCACAAAGAAAAGATCACTTGTGGAGCACCAAATAATGAACCACTTCATTTGAAGACACATAACATCATCCCAAACTTAATTATAGAACCACAAACTATAAAACTTAAATGTGAAGAGATGTAGAGCAGAATACATTCTCCTTGTCACCATTGAATATTTAGAAAAATAGATTTTACTCTGGTGAACAAAACTCACTCAAAATATTCACACCGAAGGCTCAAATGTGAGACAAAGAAACTATAGATATCCCTTAACATAAATTTCAAACCATAGACAAAGATATTTAATCTATAGGATATACAGAGCAAAATACTGCACTGTTCTAGGAGATAGAACAATTTTACAATTGCACTAACTTCTCAAACACTTGCTCAAACTCATCCAAATAAATTGCTTAGATTCTGAGCTTAGGTGTTGACATCAATGACAACACTTATTGCTCATACTTGCAACAATCTCCCCCTTTGTCATTGATGGAAACACATGATGTGAAAATCTATCAAGACAAACTTGCTTTACTTCTTCCCTTCCCCTTTATTCTTTCTCTGGCTACAACTTTCTCCCTCTTTTGACATTAATCAAAATCTCTCTCCTTAATTTTTTCACATGAACTTCTCTCCCCTTTGACATCAATGGTAAAGGGTGCTGAAATTTCTCTCTTTAGTTATGAAAGCTCAACTCAGATCTTACTACCACTGCACTACTCCCCCTATTAGCAACATGGCAACACTTACTTCTCCTATTCAAGAACTCATATTAGCAACATCTACCTACTTCCCCTAAGAGGTATCCTTCAAAACATCAATCTAGATCAAAAAATGAGACTTTGGACACCACTAGACTGATGCACTTCCTATGCATCTTAGATTAGAGTAGGACTACTGATAATCCCTAACTTCCCCCTGAGATACTCAAAGGCAGAGGCTTTTTGAAAATATCTACAATCTGATCCTTTGTAGACACATATTTCATCTTTACTACATTCTCTGTTACCTTTTCTCTCAGAAAATGATACCTTATTGATATATTCTTAAATGTTCTTGAGTGCATCACTGGATTCTTTGAAATGTTTATAGCACTTGTATTGTCACAAAAGATTGAAATTGGTTCTCCATACACAACTCTTCAATCTTTGCTTCATACATAGCACTTGAGTACAACAACATGCCACAACAATATAGTCTGTTTCTACAGTAGACAAAGAAATAGAATCTTGCTTCTTGCTTAACCATGAAACCAATCTGTTACCCAAGAAGAAAACACCTCCACTTGTACTTTTTTATGTCATCAACATCTCCAACCCAATCTACATCTATATAAACACTAAGAGTGAAGTCAGTATCTTTAGGATACCACAATCCATACTCTAAAGTACCTTTCAAATATCTCATTATCTTCTTAACTGCCAACACATGTGACTCTCTAGGATCTTCTTGAAATCTTGCCACAAGACAAACTACATGCATTACATCTAGTTTGGTATAGGTTAGATAAAGTAGTCCTCCAATCATAGACCTATACTTTTTCTGGCCAGTCTTAGGTGATTCATAATTTTTGCTCAGCTTGCAAATAGTTACAATAGGGGTACATACTAGCTTAGAATCCTCCATTCCAAACTTCTTCAACAACTCTTTCACATACTTGGACTGAGAAATGAAAATTCCTTTTTCTGATTGAGTAATCTACAGTCCTAGATAGAAATTCATTTCACCAAACATAGACATCTCAAACTCCTTTTGCATTTCCTCTACAAATTTCTTACACATACCTTCATTGCCTCCAAAGATAATATCATCAACAAAGACTACAACAATCATAACTTGAACATTATTGATTTTGAAATAGAGACTATTGTCTGCAATACCTTTATTGAACCCTAATTGCAATAAATACTTATCCAAGCTTGCATACCACGCTCTAAGAACTTGATTTAGTCCATACAAGGCTTTCCTCAATCTGCACACCATGTCACCTTGGTTTGATAATTGAAATCCTTCTGGTTGTTCATTGTAAACCTCTTCTTCTAGCTCTCCATTCAAGAATGCAGACTTGACATCCATCTAGTACACTTTGAAATATTTGTGTACTACAAATGCCAAAAACATTCTTATTGCTTCAATCCTTGTCACAAGAGCATAAGTCACCTCAAAATCTATACCTTCAACCTAAGAATATCCTTTGTATCCCAGTCTTTCTTTGTTTCTTACTACTCCATTTTCATTCATTTTGTTTCTGAAAACCCATTTAGTTCCAATCACATTCTTATCAGCAGGTCTAGGAACCAATTCCCAAGTTTGATTCTTCTCTATCTACATTAGCTCTTCTTCCATTGCCTTTACCCAATTTTCATCTTCAAACGGTTCACTTATAGTTTTAGGTTTAATCTTTGAAAGTAAACAATAGTTCACCTGTTCTTCTGTAGCTCTTTTTGTTTACAATACCCCTTTTCTTTTGTCAGCAATAATGTGATCTTTAGAATGATTAATCTTTACATACCTCGGAGTCTTAACAACACTTTATGGAGCCTTCTCTTCTTCAACTTGACTCTCTTTGTGTTCAACTTTTTCTACATTTACCATAAAAATAGGTTCATTTGATTCATAGCCACTCAGATCTGATATTCTTTCCCTATCTTCATAAGCCTTCACATTAGCACTCTCAATGATCTTTCTCAATCTCTTATTGTGGCATTGATAGGCCTTACTTTGAGTAGAGTATGTTGAGTGCAAAGAATACTGAGAAGGGGGGTGAATTAGTATTCTTAAAACCCTTTCATTTACACATTCATTAATCCATTTACCAAATTCAATAACATGAAAGAAAAGTAAACATGACAAGAGCAGCCACAAATTCATAACACATAGACACCAAGATTTTACATGGAAAACCCAAAAAGGGAAAACCCATGGTGAGTGTTATCTCACAATATATTATGATAGAAATATCGAATTACATGAAGGCTCACTACCTTAGGGCTCACTGTCCAAGAAGTGCTCACTAGAAAAAGGATCACTACCAGAAAGATAGAAGAAAAGATAGAAGGATTGGCTCACTGCCAAAAGAGGATTGCTACATGTACATCTACAAAATGTTGAAATGCAGTACTGATATGATCAATATATAGATTCAAAGGACTTCATACTATCTGCCCTGCTTTTCTACTCTACTTTACATATACTCTTATTTTTCTGCCCTTGTTATCCTTTTTCTGCTCTACAAACTTCCGTAGATTATACATGTATACGCCTAAAAATGACAAGACTCTGTCCAAATAAATATTCTTAATATTTATTTAAGTCTAATTCCTCTATCAATAAATAAATAAACAAATTTATTTATTTGATTCATATTCTCCCAACAATTAAATAAAATCAATTTATTTAGTTAAATTCTTAAATTCTTCTAACTCCTCCAACAATTTAAATAATACCAATTATTTAATTAGTTCTTCCAAATTCATTCTAAATTAAATAATATCAATTATTTATTTGTTTCTTCTAATAATATCTTCTCTAAATTTAAATAAATCAAATATTTATTTAAGTTGTCCATTTCTTCTAAATTGAGTTATCTCTACATATAATTCAATCCTTGTGCACATGCAATTGAATATTCTAAATATTTAATTGAGCTAAAATATCTTCTCATCCTCATGCAATTTCCATTATCTAGTTCTATTCTCTTAACTGATTGATCTATTCTTTTAATTGATTTATCTCTTTAGTTAACTCATTCTTCTATTTTATTAATTCCTCTCATGCAAAATATAGCAAGACACATGTCTTCTTCCTATTCGTGCACATTCCTCAACCGTTCTCAACCATTGATCTTCTCATTCTTTCTATACCATTGATCTTCTGTCTCTCAAGTCTATAAATTGAACCCTATTCTTTCATTTCATTCATCAAAGATTTTAGTATCGTTACTCTACAGGAATTACAGCGCACCTTTGGCACCCAAGTCATTCCATTTGCTTGTGATCAACTTCTTACCATATCATCACCATTGTTGTGAAGCTCATCTTCATTACAAAGCACTATCATGGCCATTCTCCATCGACAATCTTGGAATAGCAAGGAGGTACACTCTCTGAGGGCCTTTTTCAAACATACAAAGATCGATTGAGATAGGCAACCAATGGAAGCTATGAAGTATTGAGGTTTGCAAAGGTTTTCATCTTTGTTTTTCATTGAGTTTTAGGTATTATTGATATTGATATATTGATTATTCATGTTTACTCCAATTTTCCCTTAACATTTTTGGTGCCCACTATGGGGCCCTGCCCTGATTTAATCCAAAAACTAGGTTTTTTGTGCCAAGGTTTGGTACACAGGGGGATTCAGCACATCTAAGCAATTCTATCACGTATCTGAACTCTGTTCTGACACATATAATCTTTTAGCACATCTAACCTCTTAAGGTACACATACATCCTCTGTTACGGTGCATCTGATATTTCGGTGCATATAATCCCTATTTTGGTGCATCTGACCTCTGTTTCTGCGCTTTTAAAATTTTTGTGCTTCTGAGATTTGTTTCTACATATTTAGGCTCTAAAGCTGCGCATCTATTCTGAACAGTGGTTTTTAGGGTATTTCTTGTGGTTTCTGCTAACACTGACACTTTTTCACAAGAATATTCTCTCATCTACTTACAGGATTAGGAGGCTAGTTTAGTCATTCTAGTTGCATTGTTAACACATCATCTTTCTAAAGGATAGTAATCAAATGTTCATGCAAAATCACATTTAGATCTAACTAGGAAGGGAGTAACTTGATTTTTTTGCATCAATAAATTTAATCTAGTCGCAATGCTAGGAGGATAAAATTGAACCATTACTATCTTGCTTTCAAAGTTAACAACTTGCGTGTGTGCCCAAGTAGCTAGCTCATATAGTCTTTTTCATTTTTAGGGGAAAAGAACCATTGTCTTTTGTGTTTTTGGGAATGATACTAGGCTTATGTTCTCCCCTATTTTGGGTGACCAAAATGCCAGACATATCATTTTTGCATGTGTTTAACCTTTAGAGAGGCCTGCCCTTGGATACCCGTCCATCCTTAGGGAATGACCTTAAGTGGTAACAAGCTAAATCCAAGCTCTGCCAAGCCACTATAAATAAATTGTGTTTGGAGTGAAAGCTTAAAACAATGAGTGAAGTTGTGTTATATCAAAAGACAACCTCCCCCAAAACCCTCCAAGGCATAACCCTTGCAGGCTGGGAGACTCCATAATGGAGAGTAGTGCTGCCATATGTATAACCACTCGAACAATTGCACTTACTAGTCATCCTTGTTTTAGTAAACCAAAATCCTTCTATTTGTTGGCATAAAAGGTGGGACCTTTGAAGCCACCCTGACTCATGTGGTTCTTAGTAGAGATAGCAGAGACAATCCTATTGTTTGGTGGGGGTACAAACCTTGGGAAACTCAAATCTTAGTATGCGTGAGAAGTGTGTGCCATGGAGAGGAGTTGGTGCTACAAAGATCCTGAAGCTATATGCTTTGAATATGCATAGCTAGGAGATCCCACAAATATTGCATTTACTAGCCTCGATTTGTACTTGCTTTTTTAGTCAAAAAGAGTCCAAAAAAAATTATTACAAAAAAAATCAAAAACCATGAAAAAATTCTTTGTGTTTGTTGTGTCTTTTTGCCATAATGAAAAGAAAATTAGATCAAAAAGACCATCTTACAACCAAAGAAACCAAAAAAATCAAAAAAGTGTGCCAAAAATTACAAAAACAACCAAAAAAACCAAAGCTGCGCATTTACCTTGACTTGTTGCACATCTGTACTGACTTCCTAGGCTTTTATCACCTGTTACTGCACATCTACTTTTTACCAGTACTGTGCATTTGTACCGACTTGCTGCGCATTTGTCCTCTACTACTGCGCATTTGATTCTGCGCATCCATGACAGTGAGTATTTCCACACATTTGGAGAAAAATTTGTTCACCTTTCTGGATACCCATTTCAACCTAGTTCTAAATTCTGAGATTAGATTTTACCTTGTAGTCACTTTACCATCCATTTCATATCAAACCCTCTCTTTCATTGGTCATCTCATCCACCTTCTACTAGGTCTCCCTAGCACAAAGTCAAAGTATCCTATATCAGATTAGCACAAGACCTTTTTCAGATAATTTTGGATTCAAGTAACCCTAGTAGGTCATAGAACTTCGCTAGTGGTCTTGGTGTACGACTAGTCTCTACACAATAAATGGGTATCGAGTACCCTTACATGTGGCTACCATCTTGTATCGACCACCTTACTTGGAATCATTGATCTAAAAGGTTCCTTGTTCAAGTCTCATCAAATCAAGTATCCCCTTCTCGCCAACATTCACAAGCATCTTACCTGAATCTCTAGTTTCACCCCACTTCATCCCGCATTGACTTGCATGGTCTTAACTTGATCCCAGTACCTAAAGAAAATGGCTAAGACATCTAATAGAATGGTATCCCCTCATGATAGTGATGAGGAAATCCCTCATGATGAATTCCAAGATGCCCTCCAAGATAGGAAACTCCAATGTCTGCTAGACAAAGTACTCCATGAGGACCCTTAAAATTACTTTCTTCACCTAGAGAGCTTAGGTCTCAAAATCCCCACTGACTTCGACGTTAATGCACTAAAAGAACAAGAAGAGGAAAGAATTCCTAAAATGAGCATGAATGAGGGAGACTCCCTTGATAAAGGCAAAAATAAGCAAATAAAAGACCAAAACATGCCTATGGACATGATGGCGAAGCAAATTCATGATTTACAACAATAGTACATAGAACTCAAAATAGGGCCACCCACTAAGACTTATTCTTTAGAAGACATCGCACCATACCCCTTTGACAAAGGTTTGAATATGGTTCCTTTCCCCTACCGATTCGAAGTTCCTAAGTTTGACAAATACAAAGGAAAAGGGGATCCAAGAGATCACATTAGAGAGTTTAGCGCGGCGTACCTAGAAGTGGCTCCTAATGAAACATTCCTATTGAGACTATTCCCTAGATCTCTAGATGGACAAGCCATGGAATGGTTCTCAAGACTACCTCCGGGTATCAAAACTTTCAATGAGTACTGAACCTATTCATCACACACTTCTCTTATAATATAGAACACGAAGTTTCCATGCTAGATCTATGCAACACAAAGCAAAAGAGTGGTAAATCCTTCACCGCCTTCTTACAAAGATGGAGACAACTCATGAGCAAATGCTCATATCATGTGCCTAAGAAGCAAATGATGGAAATGTTTGTCCACAATCTTAACCCAGATCTTAGTTACCAAATACAAATTCAATGCCCTACCTCATTCATGAAAGTCATTGAGATGGGATTGTTTATCAAAAAAGCTATGATCACCAAGGGGTAAATCAAGTTGTACAAGGACACACCTAATTCAAACTACACAATGGACAAGTCAGAGTTTTGGTCCAAGAACGAGAATGTCATTGATGATGGTGTGCTAGATGCCAAGGTGGCGGCTCCTAAACAACAAAAACCAATCTTCACCCTCAAAAGAGAGGCAAGCAATACTACACCCAACAAAACATTCTCTTATGAGTCAAATCCATGGTTCACTTCAAATCCTATATGAAAATTCACACCCCTAAGGGAGTCACAAGAATCTGCACTAAGAAAGTTGTTAGCCAACAATGAGATCACTCTTCCCCCCACTAGTGATTATGAACCTCAAGTGAAACCTCACTACTGGAAAGACATTGATTTTGGCAAGTATCATAGGGGAAGAGGCCACATGACCAACAATTGTATCCATCTCAAACATGTCATTCAAGACATACTTGAGCAAAATCAAGTAGGTACTCAACAACATACCTCTAATGAGACGTATGTGGCATACAAGGATCCACTTCTCAACCACGACAGGCCATACAACAACAACAACAACAACAATGGCAACAACAATAACAACTGCAACAGGAAAAATTAGAATAACAGGCATAATAATGCTAACTATGTGAGCATGCCATTCGATTATACCATCAATTGCATATTGGAGCACATCCCACACATTAATGTGGTCACGCCCAACCAACAATCAGGACCTAACAAAACTGATTGCAACATTATCATCCATAGTGGTAAGGTCATATTAAACACCCTCCCTCCAAGGTTGTCACCTTCTTAGTCCAACTCCCATCAGTATAGTGTCATAGACCAACTTCAAAAAACTCCTGCCCCCATATCTATCTTAGAGTTGTTGCATTTATCTCCTTCCCACAAGCAAATTCTTGATAAAGCCCTAGTGGAAATGACTATACCCATGAACTTAGCCCAAGAGAAGTTTCAATCCATGGTAGGAAATCTAACCTCCTCTAGCACCATATCATTTACCGAACAGGATGACCTATCAGTGTCTCAACCTCATAACACACCCTTGCATATCATCACTTTCATCCATAAGCACCACATCAAAAGAGTCCTCATTGATGGAGGAGCTAGTTTAAATATTTGCATGCTCAAGCTAGTCCTTACATTGGGGTTCTCTGAAAATATGGTGGATCCAATGAAAAAGATCACTATTAAATCCTATGATGAAGAGGAAAAAACTACTAAAGGAACAATGATGTTACCAATACAAGTGGGACTGGTGATAAAGGATGTTGTTTGCCAAGTCCTAGATAGGGAGCTAGCCTATAACATTCTCCTAGGTAGACCATGGATTGATGCCATGAAAGTTGTGCCTTCTACCTACCACCAATGCATAAAATTCCCTCATAACGGCAAACAGGTCACCATCCAAGGTGATCTCGACCCCTTTCAGCATTGTAACTCTATTCACTCAAAGCCTGATTACATCATACCCAACAATAGAGCTTCTACATCCCCTACCTCATAGCATGATTCTACCTCTGAAGCTTCCTCATCCAAGCCCAAAGAGCAAAAAATTACCATCAAAGAAATAGGAGTAGGGGAATACTCCATCGAGCATAGCCTCAACTTAGCCAAAATGCCTCTATCTCCTAGATCCTTTGGGAAACCTAAACATTTTCTGAAGCCATCTACTCCTCCTGCCCCTCCTACAGCTCCCTTTGTAAAATGCAGGACCCTATCAGATGAAATAGAGGAAAGAGATGTCTTACAATGGCTCTACATACACAAAGAGAACACACAACAAGAACCACCTAGGCTCCCAATAGAAATCTATGGGTGAGGTGAGTCTATCTTACATAGAATGGGTTATGAAGGACAAGGTCCCATTGGCCTAAGAAAAGAAGGAATAATAGAACCCATTCAACCTTCTTCATCTTCATTGGCAAGAAATACAAAAGGTCTAGGATACAAGGACAAGGGCAAAGCCAAAGCAAATTCTTGTTTTGTGGAAATGATCCATAACCTTGAAGAGGACACTGACATAGATTCCAATGAGTATGAATAAGATGAGCTAACAAAGCACTCCTATGATGACAAGGAATTTGACACTATTCAAACTTATAGCCCCTACCATGAGGGACAAACGCTAATGCATAGACCATTAGAGTGTGATTCACCAATTCCTAAGAGCACAACTTTTGAGGAAGGTTCGAGTTCTATCACAATAAATAATTTGGAGGAAAGTACCATATCAAACCTTATCCCTACCAATACCCCTCGCATATCCATTCAAACTATCAATGAATCATATCTATCCTCTGACTCCCTACCCCTTGTGCATCTTGAACTTATCGATTGGGATCTACAAGGAACCCCACAACTAGACATGTTCCAAAAATGATGACGCCTATATTGATTTCATGGAACTTAGGGACCACCTACCTACAGGAGATCATAAAACTTGCTTTGCCATTGAACTTAATACTGTGGCTTATTTCAAAGAGGGTACGAAGCCTTCCAGTCACAAAAATATCAAAATAAAACTAGATTTGATGGTGAAAACTACTCTGTGGCAGTATCAAATCCCAAAATAGTAAAAAGAAAGGATGCATCCGATGGTGAAAACCCAAGTGTGGCACCTTACGATGGAAGGCTTAACACTCTCCCCGGTGACATGCACCAAGAGAAGTCATAGATTGTTGTGGAACCTACAGAACCTGTAAACATTAAAATAGAGGAACAACCTAAGATTATTCACTTTGCTAAGTCTCTAACTCCCCCAGAAAAGACTAAGTTTGTACCATTCTTTAAGAAAAAGCAAGTCAATTTTGGTTGGTCATATGCAGATATGCCAGGATTGGATCCAGATTTGATTCTACATCTTCAACTAGATCCAGGAGTGAAACTAGTCAAATATAAGCTTAGAAAGAGGCATCCACACATTGCACTACTAGTGAAAGAGGAACTCAAGAAACTACTGGATGTAGGGCTCATTAGAGCAATAGACTATCCCGAGTGGGTCTCTAACATAGTACCAGTATCCAAACCTCATGGCCAAGTCAGATTATGCAATGATTTTTGAGATCTAAACAAAGCTTGCCACAAGGATGACTTTCCATTGCCAAATATAGATATCATAGTCGACTTAACAGCAGGGCATACCATGTTATCTCTCATGGATGGCTTCTCTGGATACTATCAAATCAGGATAGCACTAGAAGACCAACATAAGATAGGTTTCACTTGTCTATGGGGCACTTTCTACTGGAATGTCATGGTATTTGGGCTAAAGAATGTAGGAGCAACATATCAACATGCTATGACCACCATCTTCTATGATATGATGCACGTCACACTGGAGGACTATGTAGATGACATCCTTGCAAAGTCACTCACAAGAGAATCCCACCTAGATGTGCTAGAGAAGGTCTTTCAAAGACTAGAACAATTCAAAGTTAGGTTGAACCCAAAGAAATGTGTGTTTGAAGTCACCTCAGGCAAACTCCTAGGCTTCATTGAATCAGCAAATGGAATAGATGTAGATACTGCCAAGGTCAAAGCTATTATGGAAATGCCACCACCAAAGAACATCACTCAATTGTGGTCCCTACAAGGCAAGTTACATTCTATTAGGTGATTCATGTCATAGATGGCCGACAAGTGTCAACCTTTCAGTCATCTCTTACATAAGAACATTCCATTATGATGGGATGAGAAATGTGAAGAAGCATTTGTTAAACTGAAGGAGTATCTTATGAATTCACCTATCTTGATGCCTCCTATACAAGGCAAGCCACTATTACTTTACATATCTACCACGCCAATAGCTCTTGAAGCCCTATTAGTACAACATGATTATGAAGACAAAGAAAGAGCTATCTACTACATCAGTTGCACATTGGTGGGCTATGAACTACAATATTCCCAAATAGAAAGATCATGTCTTGCTGTGGTTTTTGCTTCCCAAACACTACAACATTACATGCTAGTACATTTAGTCAATCTTATTGCAAAGATAGATCCACTCAAATACCTATTAAGCAAAGCAACTCTAACAGGTCACCTAGCCAAGTGGGTAATGCTCCTAAGTGAATATGACATTGAGTATGTAGAAAGAAAGGCTATCAAAGGTCAAATCATTGCTGATCAATTAGTAGAAGCTCCATTATAGGACAACACACCAGTGACATTTGAGTTTCCAAATGAAGCCATATTCAGTATCACAACACACTCATGGAAACTCTACTTTGATGGATCCTACACCAACCATGGATCAGGGGCAAGAATCTTGTTGGTCACTCCTCATGACAACACCATACCTAAGTCTTATCACCTACTTTTCCCATGCACAAATAATATAGTAGAGTATGAGGCCTTGGTCATTGGTCTCAAAATGATAGTAGAATGGAAAATAAAAGAGCTACATGTCTATAGTGACTCTCAATTGGTGATCAATCAAGTCAATGATGACTATCAAACCAAAGATGAGAAGATTATCCCATACAAGCGCATGGTCGATGAATTTAAAGAATACTTTGTGATCATCTCCTTTGAGCAAATACCTCACATTAAAAACAAAGTAGTAGATGCCATGGCAATCATTGCCTCGCTCCTCGAGATCCCAAAGAATGAGTCATGGTACGAGTTCTCAATGGAGTCAATTCACCAACCAGCTTATGATCTTCCTGAAACATACTCCATATGCCTATTAGTCGGATCTAATTAACCTTGGTATGGTAAGATTTACACTTACCTTAAGGATAACACCCTCCCACCTAACTTGTCTTCAAACCAATGTCGAACCTTCATCCGCTAAACCTCTCGTTATACCATTATTGCTGACACCCTATACCAATGTGGTCTGGATGGTACTTTACTCCATTGTTTAGAATGAGAAGAATCTCAAACCACCTTATGAGATGTGCACGAAGGGATTTGTAGAACACATTCTAGTGGTCCTTCTTTAGCTAAGAAACTCATGTGTTTGGGGTACTATTGGCAGAACATGGAAATAGATTCATATCAGTTTGTGAAGAAGTGCAAGTAGTGCCAGATACATGGAAACCTGATACATGCACCAACTCAAGAGCTAAGACCTTTAACAACACCTTGGCCCTTTTGTCAATGGGGACTCAACCTCATGGGCAACATTCACCCTCCTTCATCCAATGGCCACAAGTTCATAATAACTACCATTGAATATTTTACCAAGTGGATTGAAGTCATTCCCCTCACCACCATCACAGGTAAACATATTTCCTCATTCATCCTCAATTACCTCATCTATAGATATGGAATTCCCTCATCCATTATCATGAATAACGGAAGACCCTTCAAAAACTAGGATGTCCAAGAGATTTGTGACAAATTCAAAATCTAACACCGTTTCTCCACCCCATACTATCCACAAGGTAATGGCCAAGTAGAAGCAAATAACAAAACTATTCTGAAGATCCTCAAGAAGATAGTCAATGATGTTGGCCATGACTGGCACATACAACTCAATCTCACTCTGTGGGCCTATCAAACCAATATACGCACTCCCACAGGTGCAACCCCTTACGTCCTTGTCTATGGGTCTGAAGCTATTTTTCCCATTGAGGTCGAGTTACCATCCCTACGGATGTTGTTAAAAGGTCTTATCACTGATGAAGACTATAGAATATCTAGACTCCAAGAGCTAGAATTGTTGGAAGAGAGAAGGCAATAGGCCTTTAACCATCTCAAGGCATATCAGCGGAGGATGTCATGAACCTATAACCATAGAGTCCATCCAGGGATATTCAATGTTGGTGACCTAGTACTTAAGGTAAATCCCTGCAATCAACAGGATCTGGAAAAGAAAGGTAAGTTTGAACCCAACTAGGTTGGTCCTTATATCATTATTGTAGCCTATGGTTCAGGAGTATATTAGTTGGCAACATCAGAAGGTGAGTTGTTCGATGATCCAATCAACAATATGCATCTTTTCCGATTCTATACCTAAGAGAACCCCAATGTAAGGGGGGCAAAAAAATATAAAAAAAGTCAAAAAATCAGAAAAAAGCAAAAAAATCAAAAAAATCAGAAAAATACAAAAAAATAAAAAAATTGGGAAAACAACAAAAAGATCATCCTTTGGTGAAAACCTAGCAAATAGACACCTTGGATAGGTACCATGATGAAAACCTAGAAAACAGGCATCATGTGTACTTTTAGCTTTCATGCAAATAAAAGCAAGTGGTGAAAACCTGGTAAATAGGCGTTACTTGTGATAAACTGCTTCCTCCATCTTTGGGAAACCAATCACCTTGTGTTTATTCTTCCTTTAATCGTGTCCCATTTGATCCATATCTATTTCATAATAAAAGCACCTTGTACAACCTAATGATAATCTATCATGGCTTGGTACTCTATCTCTTTTGTCACCTTGTCAACCAGGGCTCTATCTAGTATCCTATCCATAGGGTCAACCTAGCATAGCATCTGTCATCAGTATCATAGGGTCACCCCAAACTATGTTGCCTCTGCGTTGTCACGTAGGTAAGGCCATTTATCAATGCACCCCTGAGGCTCCCCTTCCTGTCCATCCCATATCTTGTCGTATGTCCTCTAGTCCATCAATGGTCCAAGTCCCTGAACTACATTGCCTCTGCATCATCACATAGGCAAGGCCATTTAGCAATGTGCCCCCGAGGCACTAGATCAGTCCCTTAGGGTCCCTCTTACTACACATGCATGCAAGCACAAGCAAAACCTGCTTTGAAGAAGAAATTTTGATGCAAGACCTCAACCTATCCAAGGCAAAGCAAACAAGTACCTAAAGCACTCTAAATGATTGTATCTAAATTATGGCAAGAAAAACACATCTAAATGCAAAAATGTTTTGTGGTTGTGATCAGGTTAGGTTACAGTGTCTTGATTTTGTTATCATGTCTTTCTATGCTACTCAAGGATGCCAAAAGCTAGAGATGCTATGATGGGGGCATGATTATTTTCTTTGTTTATTGTTTGTGGATTAAACTTTAGTAATGCAAAACCTTGTCTAGAGACATGATCGACAAAAGATCATCAAGGACATCAAGGGTATAACATGAAAGGGGGCAATCCTTGTTTATTGATACACAAGAAATACTTAGGTCATCTCGGTTCAATTACACCTAGATGCTTGTATTAACTTGCTAAATCAAAATCCATGTAAGCAATACTTAGGTCATCCTAGTTCAATTATACCTAGATGCTTGTATTAACTTACAACATTCAGAAAAAAGTACCAAAAAAATCACCCAATGATGAAATAAGCACTTCAAAATACTTGTACCATCAAGATATCAAGAAAAAAAACACCATTTGCATCCATTATACATCCATAAAAACATCCATATCCCATGCAATAAAAGATCCACAAAATGCAAAGTACCAATACAAATAAAAGCTTGTGAGTCTTTCTACCAAGTCAGTCTTCAATCAATCTTCTATCTATCATTATGTCATCTCTGTGTCGATGGAGTGCATTTGGACATAATAAAAACATAGCATAGTTTGCATATCATATCACATGAGATAGTCATTAACATGATTAAATCATTTGCATACATTATAAATGCATTAGATCACCCATATCCATTTGCATCATACATAGCATAATACCCATAGAAAAAATTAAAAACTTAGGCAAAGACATGCAGAGCATCGCATAAATTGCATCATTATATAGATTGCATAACACATTTTGCATATTAAAACATCAAAGTAAATATCTAAGTCTGCATTAGATAGCATCACATGGCATCAAAGTAAACATCTAAGTCTGCATTAGATAACATCACATAGCATCATATAATGTCTATGTCTGCATTATATAACATCGCATAGCATCATACAAACATCTAAGTCTGCATTAGATAAACATCACATAGACATAATCATAGTCTGCATCACATGTGTACCATCATAAAATAGAAATGCATCCACAACATATAGTATAAACAACTGCATATAGAGATCATCAATAGCTGGATCATCATATAAATATCAAATAAAACATGTCCAAATGTACAATATATCAAAGTCTTCCAGGACCATCTCTGAGTCAAGTCATATAAAATGTATACATCGCATAAATAATGGTACATGTCTCGGTACAAAGTGATACAAGTATATACATGCCAAGCTATTTGAGCAATCAAAATGTGTATACATAAAAAGCCAAAATCTATACAAGTGTCAGCTAGCCCTGTTGCCATGGACCATTGCTCCTAGCATTGCCCTTTGCATCCCCTCCTCTGTTGGCCCTCGACTACTATGTGGCCATCACTGACCCTCTAGAACGTGAACCCCCTGCTCTCTAGGAAGCCACAGACTCACTTCTGAAGCTAGGTGCCCTCTAGTCTGCTAGCACGGCCCTATGATAAAGACCCCTATAGTACTAAGTCTAGGTCTGCGCCCTCGATAGCTCTACCTAAACCTGTGCAAGCTGTGCCTGTGCCTACTGCACCTGTGTAACCAAAAATGTTGTAGCCCCATCTATGCCCAAGGCTATCATAGTTGAGTCTCTCTCCAGTTTAATAGCCCACACTCTCACTAGGGTTGTATCCTACTCTATGGTGAGCCCCAATATCACACGAGCATCTAGCTCTCTCTATGCCTCAGCCATCTTGAGTTGTGCCTAGAGCTGCCTAATCTAACCCTGTAGTGTTGCAATGGCCTACTGTTGTAGATCAAGTTGAGGAACCTAAGGAACCTATCCCTATCCCTGCACCTGCTGCTAGGGCACCTACTCTTGCACCACCTACTGTGGTGGCGGCATCTGAGCCCAATGTGCAACCTATGGCTGCACTACCTCCTGCTGCTGGAAGGGTCCCTCCCCAGCTCTCCTCCGATGCCTCTGTCTACCTTCTCTACCTCCTCCTCCACCTCCCCCATCTCCCCCATCCCCTCCATCTCCCTGTCCACCTCTACCCCTCCCACCAGTCCCATCCTCATCGTTTGAGTCCTCCTTGTCTATGTGAGGAACCAACTCTCTAGGCCCTGAGTACCTCAGAAAAGGGTGCGCTACAAACCACTCCTCATAATTCAGAGTCATCCTTGCATCTACCACCTCTCTCGTCATAGGCCAAGAAACATAAGGAGTCTACCAAAACTCTGCTAATGCCTCCTTGTAAGAAGTAATCAAGCCCCATCTGAACCTCTCTATGTGTGTTCGTGTGAACCAGACCTGCCCCTGTGGCATGCCCTATCTCCTCCCAAACTGCCTTTGTACTCTCCTAACAATCTATCTCTCTAATATAAATTGGGTCCTACTAATGAGCCACCGCATCTGAAAGAAGTAGGGTAGCTCATCATCCTCATCATCCTAGTGCTTGTACTCTAGGTAGGGGCACCAGATAACTCTATCCACATTATCCAGCATGTGCCTCCAGTACTCTAGCTTTCCCAGCTTGTGATGGGAAATAAATCTTGCATACCCATAGCTATATAGCTCGTCCCTCTATCTAGAAAAGATCCATATCGGTCGTGTGATAGTGATGTGCTCCCATAGCCAAAACAACAACAATGAGACACCTGCTGATAGATTGGCACCCATGTGGTATACCACCTAATGCATATCATGGTATAGATGCACCAGGACACAGACACCCCATGCATAGCCAGTACCCTCTGTAACCATCCTCTCCATGATCCGTCCCCATCTAATTGGGAACCCATGCGATCTCCTATCGGGGCATAAAATGCCTCCGATCAATCCTGCCACTATACCTCAGAAGTAGTCATAATAATCATGTATATCTTGTGAAGAGATAACCTAACAATCTAGTTCAGGGTCATCAAACACCTGCCTACACTCTGCCAATCCTGCATCTCGCTGAGGATCGTACTCTACAAGCTCACCCTATATCAGCAAGTGCAAAATCTTGTAGACATCCTCCATAGTAACTGCCATCTCGCTAGTCAGAAAGTGAAAAGTCCTGTCCTCACTATGAAATCTCTCCATTGCTGCAGTCAACAAACTGAAGTTTGCATGAACCTCGGGCATGAAGCAAACATAATCAAGGCCCATAGCACCGAGAGCCTCTCAATCTATTTGAATAAGCATGTAGTGCTACAACATCGGTAAGGGAAACTACTCCCTTGACATAAGTATGTCTTGAATGTCCTCCTGTAAGCACGCAAGGCAATGCATCAACCTAAAGCTGCCCAAAACCTGCTTAACATATCTAAAGAATCATATCAACTAACTTAGCATATCAAATTGATCAAAACAGCATACAACATCTCTTGACTAGATTCTTGCAATCTTAGAGATGGCTTATTGATTGACACATCGAGCAAGATGCCAATCGAGTCAATTTTGTTAAGTAAACTGACTATCCTATGCATATGTGCTGAACTAGAAGGTAAATGCACAATTTCACAGTAAATGTGACACTTCTGGTAAATGTACCGTGGCATTTCTTAAATGTACAGATCCATATCAAAAGCACAGCTATACCTTGTATATGCACTGCCTAATTACATGCACTAGAAGACATCATGCATGCACAAGATCCTCATGAATGCGCCGACTCATGGCATGCATGTGTAGAACTCATGCATGCATAATTTCTTATCTCAAATGTGCCACAGGAATTCAAATGTGCAGTTCCACATGGCATATGTGCCGAACTGCCTTCCTGCACATTTACTTTCACTAATTTTCCCTAGCATTTATTGCACTCATAAATGACCCTACGTGAAGTTTTTCAAGCTACATACCAGTGGTCCTACCTCAGCTGGCTGATCGAACCAATGAACTCACTCAAAGCAGTGCTCCTCGCACTGAATATCCATCTCAATATTGACCGCTCTATGCTCCTATGATCTCCTAAGCTCTCAAGGACAAATCAACTAAAGCCAAGTGTGCAAATGACTAAGAATGTAAACCCAGCTCCTATATATAGCAAGCAAACCCTAACTAGCTGTGTGGTGACTGTGACTACTTCCCACGCCTGTTTCTTCCTTTTTCTCTAAACTATAACTCAATTTTTTCATTCTAACCTATTTTTCAGCTTCTTCATCATGAGATTACCTGTCCCATGTCCTTCTGCCTTCTTCCAATCCAATCTTCCAAGAGGGCATCCTACTGTCGAAACCTGTACCAGGGGCAAACTGGGGCATGTATCATTATTAGAAAATTCTTATTCTTTGAAGAAACACTGTAAATTGCATTGCATCAAAGAGGGGCAAAATTTTTACTCCTAAAATGACATGACTCTGTCCAAATAAATATTCTTAATATTTATTTAAGTCTAATTCCTCTATCAATAAATAAATAAACAAATTTATTTATTTGATTCATATTCTCCCAATAATTACATAAAATCAATTTATTTAATTAAATTCTTAAATTCTAATTCCTCCAACAAATTAAATAATACCAATTATTTAATTAGTTCTTCCAAATTCATTCTAAATTAAATAATATCAATTCTTTAATCATTTCTTCTAATAATATCTTCTCTAAATTTTAATAAATCAAATATTTATTTAAGTTGTCCATTTCTTCTAAATTGAGTTATCTCTAAATATAATTCAATCCTTGTGCACATACAATTGAATATTCTAAATATTTAATTGAGCTAAAATATCTTCTCATCCCCATGCAATTTCCATTCTCTAGTTCTATTCTATTAACTGATTGATCTATTGTTTTAATTGATTTATCTCTTCAGTTAACTCATTCTTCTATTTTATTAATTCCTCTCATGCAAAATATAGCAAGACACATGTCTTCTTCCTATTCGCACACATTCCTCAACTATTCTCAACCGTTGATCTTCTCATTCTTTCTATACTATTGATCTTCTCTCTGTCAAGTCTATAAATTGAACCCTATTCTTTCATTTCATTCATCCAAGCTTTTAGTATTGTTACTCTGCAAGAATTACAGCATACCTTTGCCACCCAAGTCATTCTATTTTCTTGCGGTCAACTTGTTACCATATCACCACCATTGTTGTGAAGCTCATTTTCATTACAAAGCACTATCATGGCCATTCTCCATTGACAATCTTGGAATAGCAAGGAAGTGCACTCTCTGAGGGCCTTTTTCATACATACAAAGATCAATTGAGATAGGCAACCAATGAAAGCTATGAAGTATTGAGGTTTGCAAAGGTTTTTATCTTTGTTTGTTTGATCTTGATTATTTCTCTTTCCGTTGAGTTTTGGGTATTATTGATATTAATATATTGATTATTCATGTTTACTCAAATTTTCCCTTAACAATATACATATCGAATTCACACACTATCCACACATGCACACCACTCCAACATCGAAATCCATCGAATATATATATTAAGATTCATCTCATAATCAGGTCGGCAACTCAGACATAAAACATGTACACAAGTGTTGTATGTTGTCGGCTTGATCTTGTGCTCAAACATGAATGTGGACCCAAACAAACATACAACAATCTTCAAATAGGTTAGCACAAATCATTCAACCACTTAGATTAATTATATATCTTCTCTGCATATGGATCTAACAAGCTTGTCAGCTTGTCCCTTAAGAAGACACTTGACCAATTTAATTGTCACATCATAACTTCTACTATGGACTGTATGAGACTCTAAAAATCATATCCAACATTCATCATTGACCTCTTAGCATACCTTTAGAACTGCAAACTAGAATATGCCACAGTAGAGGAATGCAGACCCTTTTGCTTTGGTACTATGCACTATTCCTGTCTTTACTCTATTCATCTAGACTTAGATACTTCACCGTATGACTTCTGGAGGAAGTCAGAGCTTGAGCACTAGAGTATGTGATCACCAAGCATCTATGAATAACATACCTAAACTACATATAATTATCTTCAACTGCGGAGGCATACTGACCCAGTCTCTATCACTTACTCTATATACTGCCCATACTTAGCCATTTGAGCTATTGTTAGACCAAATTGATCTACCGGAGTAAAGTCTCTTTGCCTTGTTGGTGGAATCCCTTTGTCTTGTTGCCATCAATGACAAAATTCAGTCATTCATCATAGCAGTGTCTCCTGCCAACAATCTTCCCCTTTGGCATTGTTGGCAACACTTAGTGAAAAATGCTTGTCTGCTCCCCCTTATTCTATGCACTTTGTTTTTTCTTTGCCCCCTTAGGTGTTTTCCCATTTTTCACTAGTCATCTTCTCCCCCTTTGACATCAATGGAAAAGGTGTATGTACAAGAGTCAAAATTGTGTCAAAACTACAAAAACTATCATAATCTGTTGTGACCTATCAAATTAGTTTGTTGCATGTGGAAGGATATCTTTGTACATAATCTTTAATTGTGTTAACTCTCCAACCCACTTATTCTTAGCACTGTTCAAAATTTGGATATTCTCATTTACTTGAATTACCACATCTTATGCCTTCTTCACACTGATAGGTATGTCAGTTGTAACCTAAACCTTTAAGGCTTCTGTAAATAGACTTGTCATGATCTCAATTATAGAGCTTATCATCCTTCTCAACAGGCACATCTTAGTTTTAATTTCTTCCTGTCTAGTGAGCAAACTACTTATGTTGTTTTGAATATTTACAACTTGTATTTCTATGTTGCTGATTGAGTCAACTGCTGGATCAAAGGTCTTAGAAATATTTGTAAGTTAAAGCTCCATGCTTTTGACCATCTCTTCTATTTCCATAGTGGTCTCAGGCCATGACAAATAAACTTTGTATATATCACAAGCTTCCTTGATTGCATTCTTCATATTCTTGATACTGTCTTCTAACAAAATTTTGTAACTGTCTAACTTGATTTTTAACTCTACTAGTCTTTTCTCTTCAAATTCCTTTTTAGACTTAATGTCGGCAGCTTTTTCAAAGGACCCAAAATGAGTACTTATAAAATTTATTAGACCTTTGAGCTGATCAGATGATGACACTAATGTATCTTTTGGGTATGAGGGTATCATCTTTTCTAGAATACCAGATGCTTCATCAATGAGTTCATTGTCCTATATATCTATTTTTAGCATTTCTTCTTGAGTGTTGGCTTGCACAGCTGATACTAATTTGAATTTCTATACTGAAGACAAAGAATTCAAATTTATTGGTCCTTGTAGAAATTCAGGAAGTCTAGGATCTATGCTCTTTGTTGCTTTTCCAAAAATTTTGCACCAGTGTCTCTTTCCACTTGTTCTTCACCAAGTGAAACATTCTTTCTTTTCTTCTCTTCTGTTGCCTTTTCTTTCTCTACTTCAGTTGTGGCTTTTTGTAATGGATGAGGTCCTTATTATTTTTTTGGGGCTAGATGCGGGTTTTTCCATTTCAGATCTCTCATCTTTCCTTTCTGGAGTGTTCAATGTCTATTCTACCAGAGCACTTATGGATTTTAATCCTCCTGCTTTGGTTTTTTCCTTGTTCATTTGATGTTTTCTCTGATTTCTCATGTTCCATAGACATTCTGGAGAATAATTCTATGAATGTCCCAAATATGTCTTCTTTGAGATATTTGAATTTGTTCAGTAGTACATCACCTAATTCAATCAAAACATCTTCTACAACTTCATACCCTAGTGCAGGAACCCATACAGTTCTTAGTTCCATAGCTTGCAAGAAGCATTTGTCTTTGTCTACCATGAACACGATGTCCTTTTCATACTTCATCACTACATTTTCAGGTATCGAAACTCTACATGACATTTTCTTTTGAAAGTTCTCAAAGTATCTCCATAGGATTTCATTTTTCTTGTCTGCATTTCCCAAACTTTGCAGGTGATTTTTTATTTGAGTGGCTACTTGTGTATGATCGAACCAAATAGTGTTTCCAAGGTTGGGTAGCTCTTTTAGAAAATAGAAGAGTAGACAAGTGATTAGTGTTCCATATTTGGAAGGATGACTTGTCTCTTTTGTTCTTTTCAAGTTCTCCATTAGTTCACTCTAGAGCAATTCACATAGGTCATAATTTGTATTATTTTTTATCATGTCATATGTTGCGTATATGGCTAGTACAGACATAGAGTTTTCCTTGTTGGAAAGGTATATTTTATATCTAATAATCATTGATGCAAATCTGATAGCTGGATCCTTAATATCATTTACTGTAAGGGCATTCTTCAAATTTGATTCCTGTTAGCTGTATTACCACATTATTCTTCATTTTCTTTACACCTAGAACCCTTCCAGAGGAGCTCATACCAGTTACAACTTTGATAGCTTCTTTATTTATCATATAAGGTTCATCAAGCCATAGAAACTCATCATGAATCCTACTTAGAATAAGCTTAACCCATGCATCATTCAGGATCACAGGAAAATCCAACCAGGTGTCAAATTTATTTTCTCCTAGAACTTTATATTCATCTTTTAACACAATATCCATAATAGTCAGTTCGTCCAAGTACAATTTTCCTAGATTCATGTGATCATATTCCTCTAGATTGACATGAATGTATGCTCTAACATCTTCCTTATGTATAACTCCATGTGGAGTAATTGAGAATGCCCCTATAGGATCATTTTCTAGTGACTTGAAGAAATGTTTCTTAAACTTGGGGTGAGGCTTTTCTACTATCTCAATTACTTGAGGAGTAAACATTTTCCTAGAATAATTCAAACTTCACAGTAGGGTTTTCAAGCTATAAATACCTTTTCTACCAAATTAGGGTTTTTCTTCACTTGAGATCAACTTGATTTGAATCACTTTGGAAATCTCTGTAAACACTCAGAATCTTTCTTTAATTCTCCTGGATGCTTGATAGGTTGAATGCAAAGTGAATTGTATGTTGAATGAGTTCCTTACTATCCCTTGATATGAAAACCTAAGTCGTCATAAATGTAGTCCTTAAAAAAGCTATCAAACACTTCTCTGTTAAGCTCAACCAGTCTAGATTGCTCCACAATTTTTTGTGTTTGATCCTTTTCTTCTAGAATTTCTTTCAAAAGATCTATCATATGAATCTTCACATCATATCTTTGTGCCAAATCCTAGCACTAACTTTCTACCAAGGGGATTTGGATTTCCAATACAGGTCCCCCTGAGCTAGAGCTCCCAATTTACTTCCTAGAGGAAGTATCTACACCAGAGACTAGTGCGGATCCAACCCTGATATTATCAACATCATTCTTAATCCAAACCATGCTTGTTTCCTTTTTGATCTCCACTGGATCAACCTTTTTTTTGTTGGAGTATAGGATAACACTGAGAGGGGGGTAAATTAGTGTTGTATCATCTTTTAAAAAAAAATTGCACCTTTTAATTTACAAGACAGAGAATGAAAGAGACATCAATAATCTATCAAACACATATACATAAAGTACGATGATGAATATTGTGAATGGGACCTTATGAGAAAAACATTAGGATACACACACATAGAGGCAAACAACATGAACTATAACACAAGTTTTTCATGAGTAGAAAATCCTCATAGGGATGAAAAACCACTCAAAAATGCCTCACTGGCTTAATCAAAATGCCTCATTGGCAAGTACAAATACCTCACTGGTAAAATGTGTCTCACTGACAATACAAGCCTCACTGCTTACAATGTGCCTCACTGGAAAAATATGACCATAAGGAAGAAAAACTCAATTCGGGGGATTGCCAGATTCTCTATGATACACCAAATGTCTTAACCCTCTTCATCACACATCCAATCTTTCTGAGGATATATTGCATACTTTTTGTATCAAAAGATAGACCTTCTCTGATATTAAAACCTTCTCTATATTTGGCTACATATTATCTTCATTTTGTGCTTGATTCACACCTACAAAATCATCTCATTCATCTCTCAAATCTTAGACAAAATATTCACCTTCTGAATAACCTTATTCACCTGCATTTTCTCTTTTTAAAACCACACACAAAAAATGTCTTCAACTCTTCATATATCAATCCTCAAATTAATTTTATAATGCACCTGTAATAAGAAAACCTTTTCATATTCCTCTTCTCTCTACACATTCACTTTCCCTTTCTCAAAAATAAAACCATAAAAGACTTCCATCACTTTTCATTAATTATCTTCAAAAAAATGTTTTATTCAATTTGCACTGTTATCTTGCATCCTTGGATTCTCTATCTGCAATAAGAAAATTCTCCAAAAGAAAATCATTTAAAAACCCCACTAGGTCTTCTCATAATAAGCATTTATAATACCCACTAAACACATCTCTCCTTATTTTAGAAAAAAACAAAAAATGCTCTCCTCTTTAATATCTTCAATTTCACAAGTGGGCAATAAAAATTGAAATAATCTCATTAAAATACTACTTTTAAAACTCCAATAGAAATTGCCATCATAATAGCTAAAAATAGCCTCAAAAATCCTTAGTCAATGTAGTCTCAAAACATGATGTTCCTCTGCATGTCAAACAACAAGCTCAAGTGAAAGGGATGAAGTTTGAATCATGGCCACTAATTAGCCTTTTCAACTTTTAAAAAGGATCGTTGATAAGCATTTTGACGCCCAAGTGCTCATATGGTGACCACTGCACATGGTAAAGAAAGGAGAGGGCTAGTCATCCACAATGACTAATGACCCCTTTATGAGTCACTTTAAGTGACATGACCTGTTGTAGTAGGTCAACTCCCTTTTAAAATGAAAAGTGTACTAAGGGATGACAGGCTGCAACGGGAGTAATTTAAGTCTTTAGAAATGTAGTTTAGGGTTTGTGAAATTCAAAACATAAGACCCTGAGCTACAAAAAAATTAGAGATAAACACCTCATCACTGATCTTAAATCTCTGCAATTACCACAATTCTTTTAAAAACTACACTACCATCTACCAACACCAACATTGGAAGGGACACAATGACAACCCTAAGATTGTCATAAACAATGATCACCAACACCAACTAACATGAACATCATGCCAATAAATCTTAACCTCTGACAAACAAGAGATCTCCTGATGACATATTCTGATGACAAATCCTGATGACAATAAACATGATACCTAATATGAACTTAAGTTTAAAGAAACACATCAACAACCATATTAAAGCATGAGGAAATTCTTAAACATGATAAACATGAAATTGGACTCATGAACAACTTTCTCCTAATATAGATGCTCACTGATATAGATTCTCAACATCATATGAACTATCTCCTAACATAAGGTGAAGCATGAATACCTTTTATCATGAAGTATGTGTGAAGCATGTGAACTCACCTGAATTCTTCTCAACCATGAAGATCATGATGAACTACAAATGAAGCAGAATGAGTGAAGCAGAATGAACATTAATGTGAACTAAACATCCTATCATAAAGCATTCAGATTATAAAGACAACCTGACAACATGAAGATATCCAACTTGATCTAAATTCACTTCAACCTCCACAACTCTTGAAGTAATGACATGACATATGAAGATGACATCCTGTCATATGAAGACCAAAGACAAAGCATAAAGATAGTATCAACTTATTCACCATAATAACTCATGAACAATGAAGTACATGTGAACTCTTGAAGCATGGCATCTTAAAGCATGAACTCATGAAGCATCACCATCAACTCAATCATGCAACATTGTACTTTTGACATCAATGACAAAAAACTCAACACCTTTTTGACATCAATGACAATTAATCTCCATCACTTTTTCCCTTTGTCTTCTTTCTGTTCTATTTTCATCTTTTTTGTAGGATAGTTTCTTTTCTCATTCATACTTCTTAGAATTTTGCAACATGCCCAAACTTATTGCAATTGTAGCAAACCACATTCCTCAGTTCTTGATTCCTTATATTTATTGAATGCATTCTTGATCTGCATTGGTTAGCCATATGTCCAAATCTATTGCATGTAAAGCACTTAGCATTGAAGGATTGAGTACTCCTTGCATATTTAAAACAATTTTTAACTAGATTTCTGCATTTGTTTGATCTATGACCAATTTTCATGCAATTAAAACATTGACCAAAGAATGATGGAACATTATGATTCATTCTACTCCTATAATGAGTAGCCTTATGACTAGATTTATTGCATTTAAAACAATGGTCATTGAAGGATGGGTGCCTTTAAGCATTTGGCTGTCTGATTGGAGGTCTTCTAGGTCTTCTTCTTTGATTCCAGAACTAGTTGCCTTTGTTTTTCTTCATCTCAAGGTTTTCTTGACTTGACTTAGAAATCTCTCCTTTTTCAAATCCCAACCCTTTCTTGTCATTTGAACTTTTTTGACTAGCAATCATCTCATCAAACTTTGCAAAACTTATCTTGAACTTTTTTCATAGCTCTTAGCCTTCTCCAAATCTAATTTCAGGCTTATAACTTCTTTTTCAAGTTTATCACATTCTTCTAATTTGCTTTTTACCAACAGATTTAGATCATCTTCTTCTTTAGCTCTTTCTATGACTTCCACTTTCAAATCATCCAAGTTTTCATTGGCTGATATCAATTGTTTACTAACCCTTGCACTTTTCTTTGAACTTTTTGACTTGTTCTTTGAGCTTTAGAATGCATTCATTAGCTTCTTGTATGTTATCCTTCATATCCCTAATTTGAGCTTTAAATTTTTCAAGATCTTCAAGAGTAGCTTGTAATTCTTCATTACTTTCATATGAGGCTTCAAGAGAAGTGAAATATCTTCTACCTGCCATGTGTACACCTTCCAAGATCTTCCTTAAGCTATTAAGCTTCTTCCAAGGAACCTTTCTCTGATACCAATTGTTGAGTGCAAAGAATACTAAGAGGGTGGTCAATCAATATTCTTAAAACCTTTACATTTACACATTCATTAATCCATTTACCAAATTCAATAACATGAAAGAAAAGTAAACATGAGAAGAGAAGCCACAAATTCACAACACATAAACACCAAGATTTTACGTGGAAAACCCAAAAAGGGAAAAACCATGGTTAGTGTTAGCTCACAATATATTATGATAGCAATACCAAATTACATGAAGGCTCACTGCCATAGGCTCATTGCCCAAGGACTCACTATCCAAGAAGTGCTCACTACATAAAAGGATCACTGCCAAAAGAGGACTACTACAAGTGCATCTACAAAATGCTGAAATGCAGTACCAATATGCTCAATATAGAGATTCAAAGGACTTCATACTGTCTGCCCTACTTTTCTACTCCGCTTTACATATACTCCTATTTTTCTGCCCTTGTTATCCTTTTCTGCTCTACAAACTTCCTTAGATTATACAAATATCAAATTCACACACTATCCACACACACCACTCCAACACTGAAATCCATTGAATATATATATCCAAATATATATATATATATATATATATATATATATATATATATATATATATATATATATATATATATATATATATATATATATCCAAAGTAAGATTCATCTCATAATCAGGTCGGCAACTCAGACATGAAACATGTACAAACATGTACATAAGTGTTTGACCTTGTCACCTTGATCTTGTACTCAAAAAGGAATGTGAACCCAAACAAACATACAACAATATTCATATAGGTTGGCACCAATCATTCAACCACTTAGATTAATTATATATCTTCTTTGCATATGGATCTAATAAGCTTGGTGGCTTGTCCCTTAAGAACACAGTTGACCAATTCAACTGTCACATCATAACTTCTATTGCAGACTATATGAGACTCTAAAAATCATACCTAACTTTCATCATTAACCTCTTAGCATACCTTTAGAACTGCAAACCAGAATATGCCAGAGCAGAGGAATGCGAACCCTTTTACTCTAGTACTGTGCACTATTCATGTCTTTACTCTATTCACCCAAACTTAGATACTTCACCATATGACTTCTAGAGGAAGTCAGAGCTTTAACACTGGAGCATGTGATCACCAAGTATCTATGAATAACATACCTAAACTGCATATAATTATCTTTAACTGTGGAGGCATACTAACCCAGTCTCTATCACTTACTTTGTATACTGCCCATACTTAGCCATTTGAGCCTCCCGGACCAAAATCCTTTGTTAGACCAAATTGATCTACCAGAGTAAAGTCTCTTTGCCTTGTTAGTGGAATCCCTTTGTCTTGTTTCCATTAATGAAAACATTCAATCATTCATCAGAGCAGTGTCTCTTGCCAACAGAGTATCCAAGGAAAATTGCTTCATCACACCTAGCATCAAACTTGCCTAACTCTTCTTGTCTTTTGATATAACATTTGCTTTTAAAACTTTGAAATATTTCACTATAGGAACTCTTCCATACTACAATTCATAAGGGTTTTTAGTACCATTACCTTTGACTTGAACTCTATTTTGAATGTAGACAATAGTATGTATAGATTCTCTCCAATACACTTCCAGTAGGTATGCTTTCTTCATCATTGACCTAGCAGCCTCTTTAATTGTCATGTTCTTTCTTTGAACAACTCCATTCTGCTGAGGAGTCCTAGGAGAAAACAACTATCTTATTATCCCATGTTCTTCACAGAAAATATTGAATTCATTTGATGTAAACTCACCTCCTCTATCAAACCTTAAGCATTTTATTCTCAATTCTAACTCATTCTCAACCATCACCTTGAAAGCTTTGAACTTGTCTAGGGTTTCTGATTTATCTTTTAAAAAGTGATCCAAGTCATTCTAGAATAATCATCAATAAGCAACATAAAGTACCTATCTCCTTGCAAACTTCTTGTTCTTGTAGGACCACAAAAATTTGTATGCACCAGCTCAAGCAATCCAATAGAAAATTGTTCTTTATTCTTGAAACTTGTCCTTGTCTATTTCCCTAATTGACATTCCTTGCAAATAGTATTAGTAGGCTTCACAAGCCTAGGAAAATCTCTCACAACTTGTACTAACCTTATCTTCACCAAGTTGTAAAAATTAATATGACACATCC
Organism: Cunninghamia lanceolata; assembly: GCA_027924645.1. NCBI lineage: Eukaryota > Viridiplantae > Streptophyta > Pinopsida > Cupressales > Cupressaceae > Cunninghamia > Cunninghamia lanceolata. The sequence continues at coordinate 21,629,606 of BSBN01000829.1, forward strand.
TTCTATGCCACAACCAACTCTCATCTATCTGAGCCAACAAACAACAATCATTAGTTCCTCTCAAATTAGAAACATTACCTCTAGTCTTCTTACCAGTAGCAATCACTATTTCAAAGCTTTCCATGATCTTGCTTCCATTATCCTTGAATCTTAGATCATACCCTTTATCACACATCTGACCAACACTTAAAATATTATGATTTAAACCCTTCACATAGAGAATATCATCTATATTGTACTTTCCATCAAAAGAAATAGATCCTCTTCATACAAATCTTACAAGCTACATCATCTCCAGACCTAACCAGTCCTCCATCATACTTTTCCAAACTTACAAACTTACTTTTATCACTGGTTATGTGATGTGAAAATCCACTGTCAATAATCCATTCATCCTTATCTTTCTCAACTTGGCAGACAGACAAAGCATTCTCTTCCACTAGTTTTTCTTCCTTTACACAACTAGCATGATTAGTAGATGCATGTTCTTCCTTGATAGTAGTAAACAAGTATTCATTTGCACTAGTATCATTAGACACATCATCTGTTATAAAATCATCATCCTCTCTAACATAATAGCATTTTTTATGATCCTAGGTCTACTTTCAAATTTCTTCTTCACTTTCTCAATTCTCTTCAGACACCTAGAGGTATAGTGACTAATCTTACCACAAGTAAAGCATTTGAATGGTAATTACCTTTGAACTTACTAGTACCTCTTTGCATTCTATCCACAAAGTTCACTTCAATCTCATCAAGGTCATCATATGGTTCCATAGAAAACTTCTCATATCTTGAGGTCTTCTTTGAAGTGCTAACTTTGAAATCAGTCTTAGTCTTTGGCAGAGCATCACCAAACTCTCTCATCTCAAATGTAGTGAACTTTCCAAGCAATTGATCCTTTGTAATCTTGTTCATACTCATAATTTCTTCAATTGCAGACACCTTGTGACTATAGGATTTAGGCAATGACCTAAGAATCTTCAGTATAACCTCATTCTCATCAATAGTTCCTCCAAGACCTTTGATTCCATTGATACTTTCATCAACTTTTTGCATGTAGATTGTTATGTTCTCATCATCACTCATCTTTAGATCTTCATACCTCACTTTCAAGTTCTATAATTTGGAACTCTTTACGGAATCATCTCCTTCATATAAAATTTTTAACTTATCCCAGATCTCATGAGAAATTTCTACATCCAAAACTTTCACTAACTCAGTGTTAGATAAAGCATTTAATAGAGCATCTCTAGCTTTTCCATTTAACTCATATAGTTTGACCTCATCTTTAGATGATGGACCATTTTGAGGAATAGTATACTTTGTTTCTTCCATCTTCCAAACACTATAACCAAGAGAAATGAGATGAATTTTCATCTGTACCTTCCAGAGAGCATAGTCTGTTCCATCAAATTGTGGACTATCCTTCTTGTGTGCCATCTTGGATCTACCTCAAGCTGTTAGGATTTCTTCAAAGGAACCCTCACTCTAATACCAATTGTTGAAATACAAAAGACAACTAAGAGGGGGGGTGAATCAGTTGTAACCAAAACTTCTTATAAGTATCAACACATCAATCACTTAATCACTATGATTATGTTTTAACTATGAAAGTGTGAAATCAGAAACTTAAGCACATTCACACATTCAACACATGAGGCACCAAATTTTTACATGGAAAACCCAATGAGGGAAAAACTATAGTAAGGATTAACTCACAATATAAATGATATATCAAAATTACAACAAGGCTCACTACCAGAGGCTCACTACCCAAAATGATCACTACAAAAAGAAGGGGCTCACTAACAAAGGAAGTGGCTCACTACCAAAGGGGCTCACTGCCTAAAGTAGAAGAAGATAGAAGAAGATAGTTACAATGAGAATGGATCTCATAGAAACCAGGAATCCACCACAAACTCAACTGAATCTATCGCAACCTCTCTGCATAAAAAATATATTCTTTACTACTCACTATCATTCCATTCAAATCACACCTACAAAAAATGATGCTTCTCATGCAACTATTTCATCAATATTGATAACTTCACTAAATTTATCGATCATCTAACTCATATTTATACATTTGCAATCTTGGAAACAATCTTTAGGGTTGGCACAAACAACAAACTTAACCAATATTAAAATTAGGTCTGGACCTAAACATTCCCACGGTGGAAAGGAATGAATGCAGACTACACCACACCTTAGCAAGGACTCAAATGCAATCTTCTATGCAACAACATGCTTTCACAAACTCCAAAGTATAACAGCAAGTAGTGAAAACAACCAAGTCGACCAAAAATGGTGTTAACACTAAGACCTTTAGGAACACGCTTCAAGCATGATCTAAATTACACTTTGTGGATCAATCAAAAAGAAGGAACATGGTCTAGAAACATCCGCAAGCACATTTCAATCACCAAGAACTTCTGCACAAGTTCCAAACACTCTATCCAGAAGATTCTTCAAACCAAACCACTTAAACATTACTGTCAATGACTTTCACAAAGAAAAGATTGCTTGCAGAGCACCAAATCACGAACCACTTCAACTAAAGACATGTAACATCATTCCAAACTTAATTCTAGAACCACAACTATAAAACTTAAATGTGGACAGATGCAGAAAAGAATACATTCTCCTTGTCACCATTGAATATTCAAAAAAATAGTTTTACTCTGGTGAATAGAACTCACTCAAAACATCACACTGGAGGCTCAAACTTGAGACATAGCAACTAAAGATATCCCTTAACATAACTTTCAGACTGTGGACAAAGATATTCAATCTATAGGATATGCAGTGCAAAATACTACACTATTCTGGGAGATAGAACAAATTAGTAATTGTACTAACTTCTCAAACACTTGCTCAAACTCATCCAAATAACTTCCTTAGATGTTGACCTTAGGTGTTGACATCAATGACAACACTTACTAATCATACTTGTAACAGTTCAGACCAACTCTTCAAATAGTTGGCTCATAATTGGGTGGGGATGGTGAACAACCTGAGGATGTCAGGAAGTTGAAAACCACATGTGAACAGGATAATCAACTTGTGGTGAGTAATAATTATATACACCTAAAAATGACATGACTCTACCTAAATAAATATTTTAAATATTTATTTCATCTTAATATTCCTCTATGAATAAATAAATAAATCAATTTATTTATTTGATTCATTTTCTCCCATTAATTGAATAAATTACATTTATTCAACTAATTCCATCAATATCAACTTTATTCTTCTAAACAATTAAATAATATTAATTATTTAATTAAATCATTCATTCTTCCAAATTTAAATAAAACGCAAATTTATTTAAATTAAATCTCAATCTCCAAAAATAAAATATAATTAAATATTTTATTTATTCCTCTAAATCTTGCACAAACAATTAAATAAATTTATTTATTTAATCTTGCTTTCTTATCTTCCAAATCTTCTAAAAATAAATTCTTCATATCATGTAAAAGAAAAAGCTGAGTTAACTGATTTAAAGCAACTTTGTTTTTATCAACAAAACTCTTAAATTAGAAAAATATATTCTAATTTAAGAAATAAAAGATCATCCTCATCAAGAAAGCAGTTAACTCAACAAAGCATCTTTTTTGAATGACTCGTGTCCTTCTATTCACGCACGTTCTCTTAAACATCCTCTACCATTGATCTTCTTATTTCTTCTACACCATTGATCTTGTCTCACATAATCCTGTAAATACCCCTTTATTCTTTCATTTCAATCAACAAGCTTTCAAGTAAACTTATGCTACAGAATCTATAGCGCGCCATTGGCACCCCCACTCTCACTTTATTCACTATTCATCCTACATTGTGTTGAATCTCATCTTCAACACAATAAATATCCAAGCCATTTCTCTTTTACTATCTTGAGGAATTAAAGCAAGGAAGCAAGCTTCCTGAGTGCTACATTCATCACCAAAGATCAAACAGGAATAGGTGAACAATGGAAATCGTGAGGTAATAAAGGTTGTAAGTATCATTCTTATTTTAAAGCTTTTGTTATCTACACATTTCATTGATATTATTGGGTGTTTTATAATTCATTTTATTATCCCATTTTACCCATTACATTTCTGGCGCCCACCATGGGGCATTTGCCCCAAATCTAACAAAAAAATAGAGTTTTTGAGTGACAAGTTCCGTACAGATTCCGTATAGGCTTCAAACAAGTTCAGTCAGTGAATCTGATCAATCCCGCAATGCATCTGATCACTTTTCCAATGCATGCAATGTTTCAGCACATACAACCTCCAAAGCGGCGCATCTACAACCTGTTCCAACACATGCAAAGTTTTAGTGCATACATCCTCCAAAGCGGCGCATCTACAACCTATTTCGGTGCCTACGATATTCCAATGCATATACCCCAATATAGGGCAATTTCATCCTTTCAAATGATGCATCCACAGAAATGGCGCATTTGTCCTTTATTCCTGTGCTTTTGACACCTATCTTAGCACATTTGTAATTTGGTGCTTATAGTCTTTGTTTCTATGCATACAGACTATGAAGCTATGCATATGTTCTTCATAGTGATTCTAGGATTTCTCGTGGTTTTTGGGTTAACACTAACATTTGTCTTACAGGATTAGGAGCTGGATAGTCATTTAGCTACACCTATTAACTCATCATAGATTAATTAGGGGGAAAAGTAAAAAAAAAATGTATGCATGCAAATCTCAGGTAGTTCTTAATTAGGAGGATAGTAAACAAACATCATTGCTATCTTGCATTATTGCTATCTTTCTTAGTTTAGAACATTGCTATCTCACAAAAGGAAAGAACCATTGCTATCTTTAGCCACTTCAAAGTTAACAAACTATGTGAGTGCCCAAGTAGTGTAACACATATAGTCTTTTTTTTCCTTTTAAATAGGGCTGAAAGAACCACTATTTGCAGTGTTTGCTGAATGGCAATAGGCTTATTCTCTCCCCTTTACTAGGTGACCAAAATGCCAGATTTGTTATTCTTTGTGTATAACCTTTAAAGGGGCCTGCCCTTGGATGCCCACCTGTCCAAGTGGGAATGACCCTAAGTGGTAATAGGCTAAATCCAAGCCCTACCAATCCACTTTAAATAAATTGTGCTTGAGCGAAAGCTTCCTGCAATGAGTGCCACTGTGTTACACCGACAACCAATCTCCCCCAAAACCCTCCAAGGTGTAACCCTTGGAAGCTTGGAGACTCCATAATGAAGAGTAGTGCTACCACATGTGTAACCAATCGAACAGTTGCCCTAACTGCTTAGCCATTGTTTAGTATACCAAAATCTTCTATTTGTTGGTGCAAACAGTGGGACCTTTGAAGCGGCCCCAATTCATGTGATTCTTAGTAGAGGTAGCAGGGACAATCCTAAGGTTCAGGGGGGTACAAGCCTAAGGAAACCTGGATCTGGTATGCGTGAGAAGTGAGTGCCATGGTGTCATACCCACATTTCCCATGCGGTCACAACATGCATCACACGTGTCATGTCCACATGTGTCATGTGGTCATGACATGAAATATCAAAAAAAAATTCCCATGCTTCCCTAGAAACCCCCTCGCATGCATAGCATGCTTAGTGGTGTACGCTTAAGGCATAAACAATACAGTTGTTAGTAGGGTAGTACACACACGTGCACACACCCAAATGCAAGAAGGCCAACAAGGGGGTCCTCGCGACATGGTTGACATCGCTACAAGGGTTGAACTTACTAAACTCCTAAAACCTAAATCCCAGAAAAATTCGGTAGCATAACACCTCACAGGCGTGAGTGGGATTTATTACACTAACATTAATCTTGAAATAGAATTTCCTAACTAAGGTTAATATCACTAATTACATTGGTACAATAGTTGATTAAGTTGATTTATTATTTTTCAACAAAGCACAATCATCTGTTCTCCTTCATATTTTCTGAAATTTAATATTAATTTCTCCTCCTTCTGATCTTAGCATTTTCAACAAACCCTGTTCATTTGCCCTCTCTTCCGTTTCTCTGAAATTTAATTTTGATTGTATTTCTATCACATTCTCTTTCCTATTTTGTAAGGTTTCTTTATGTTTATCCTGCTTTTCTTCACGTTCTCTATCAATCAAAGTTATCACTGCATCCTTTACATTATTCCTAATTTTTTGGTAGACCAGGTCACTTAAACAGGGTTTACTAACTTCACTTGACACAGTATCTTAGGTTTCTGCACTGGTTTAATTCAACGTTTGAATTAATTTTGATAATTAACTTGTCCCTAATCAGGATTAACAGTAGATCAAACTTACTTAGTTCTCTTAGCCCATTTTAGAAATGCCTCGCATTTTCTCCTCTTTATTTTTCAAGGTTAACTTTTTCTTTCTCTTTGTCTCTCTTTTTCTCAATTGGACATTTACTCAAACTGACATTTTCTAAATCTTCAGGTTTGGTTTGCAATGGCCTCATATGAAATGCATATGATGGCTTATTTGCATTTATAAAGATACGCATATCTATATAAATGCAAATAAGCATATATATATATGCTTATTTACATTTATATTTCTAGGTGTCTTTTGATAAAATGAAAGAACATATTTTTCTTTTCATTTTCTTGATATAATATTTGTTTAAACTTCTGAAATACATTTTCTTTTAAATAAAATAAATATATTTTTCTAATTGTCGTTAATAATTCCCTTATTATGTTTTTTTTCTTTTCTTTCTTAAAAAATCATAGCCTCCCTTTTAATTTTTTTTTACAAATAATATATATATATATATATATATATATATATATATATTAATATTTTATAGTATTAAAAGGTTAGGTTTTCTTTTATAAAACCCATAGCTTTATATTTTTTTTTGTTTTAAATAGGGATGAAGCCCTAAATCTCTATGCCCAAATTTATTGGTTGTGCCCTAACCCCCGCTTATATATATATATATATATATATATATATATATATATATATATATATATATATATATATATATATATATATATATATATATATATATATATATATATATATATATATATATATATATATATATATATATATATATATATATATATATATATATATTGGCAGAGGCATTGGAGGGCAGTGGCGCTGATAGGGTGATGGGCACTTAGGGTAGAGCTTGGCTCTGCAGGTGTGTGGAGGCATAGAGGTGGGGCCGCGGAGATGGGCAAAGCGGAGATGCTTGGTGGTGGTCGCAGGGAATGAAGGGCACCATGGCGAACGAAGGTCTGCAGAGGCACAGTGGTGAATGGGTCATGGGGACCACAGATGCAGGGAAGCATAGGGAGTAGAGGGCCACGGCGGGATGTATGACAGAGGCCGTGGGTTAACTATCCACGGACGGGGGGGTTTGATGATAACGGGGGTGTGGGGAGGGGACGGAGCCCCCACCCACATCCCAGTTAGTCAGGTGTGGGTGGGGGCTCCACCCCCTCCCCACACCCTTTGAAAACCATGGTGGGGGGTTCAATTCCCCCCACCACTTCGTGTATTTCTTTTTTTACTGTGTTTTTAACACAGTAAACTACAAATATTATATATATATTTTTAATTTCTAATTTCATTTATAACAGTTTGAAAATAATAAATAAATTTATATATATATTCCAATTTTCTCAGTTAAATCTAATTCACAGTTTCATCAACTAATTACTTAACTGTAACAAAAATTACAGAATATATATATATATATATATATATATATATATATATATATATATATATATATATATATATAATTATTTAAGGATTATTGTCAATAAGTTGTTAAAAGAGAATAATGAATTTAATTTATATTGCATTTATATACAATGTATTTTCAAATACAACTCTAAAACTGAAAATTTAATTTCTCTTTTCTGCCATTTCACATGAATAATAAATCTATTTCTCCTTTTAATTAAATTTAAATTTCAAGTCACTAATTTCAATCTAAATATAGTAGCATATAATTTAAAATGGAAAGAAATTATTATAATTGCATTTATACACAACAAATAAAATGTATGACTATAACACAAATTTATTTCCCTTCCAAATGTCAAAATTAACTTCCATAACTCATTAAAATCAATATTTTCACAAGTCATAAAATGAGATAAATTTTAACATCTTATTTATAACAACCACTAATTCACAACATTTCAAATATGATTATAAGGAAATAGACAATTCTAATATCCTTTTAAAAAACAAATTTCTTATCTTAACCATTTCATAAATGGTAACAAAATTTAATAAACACTATAAATAAAACTATTATTACAAAGAAGAGGATTTCCTCCTAACTCAATAATACCCAAATTACAACAATAGAAAGAGAAATCTCTCCTCTTGGCAGTCAACAAGGAGGTAGTCAATGATAAGTCCAAGCTCTTCTATAGAGCCTTAAGAGTAAAGGAAAATAAAATGTTTTCCAAACACAAGCAAAGTTCTTCAATCTTCCCACTAAGCTCCATGAAGACGTGCAACACACAAGGGGAGAAAACACCACTCAACTTGCTCTCCTCCCTATTGTAGACCCACAAGAGGGTCACCCCCAAGCTAGGGAGATCATCCACACACCTAGGGCATTCCAAAATCCACTCCACAACAAAGCAATACAACATCCCAAAACACAATTACACCCATGGCTATTTACACAACACAAACTCAACCACAGTGAGTTTAACAAGGGGTAGGAGAGTGGACACACTCAACTCTAGAGTGCCACCCTTCCACCCAAATTTCTCATGGCCTCAAGCCAAACTTATTAAAAAAAATTCCTAGGAGTTCATATTTTGGCTCTCAAGCCATATAACAAATTTTCTCAAAGTCACACAAATGCCCTCAAGGCTTTCAACATCCCAAAACAAGGAATGAACTCGAGGAGGATCACTCCTCCCCTACCCCATACTTGATGAGCATTTCTCCTAAGTGGAAGAAGCTCTATCAACATCCCAATAAAAGTTTCCCCACAATAACAAAAAAAAATACTACATAAACAAAAATAAACATTTTCACACATCCTTCATGCAACAAATAGAAAATGCAAAGGAAAGGCCTTGAAATCCAACCTTAAAAAGCCCTTTAATGGATGTAGTTGATGTAGATCTCCTCTAAAATCTCCTCCAACCTAAGTCACCAACTCCCTCTATCCTTTTCTCCAAAAACAATTTCCAATAAACCAAAAATCCTCAAAAATTCAACAACCCTTCTCCCTATCCCAAGTGGGATTAAAATAGCCCCACCCATGAGCTTAGAGGAATGGGGAGGTGACACTTGTCACCTCCTCACTCTTCCTCTCAATCACTATTGTGTCCCAAGGGATGGGTGTTGACACATGTCACTCACCCATCCCCAAAGTCTTCCTTATCCCTTATCACATGTCATCTCTCTTACACATGGGAGAGAAAAGGGGGAGTTGAAGAGGGAAAGGGTAACACATGTCTCCGCTTCCTTCCCTCTCATGAAGGACCATACAACTCCATGGGGACTCTCACCAATTGTGAGAGGGACTTGAAGTCAAGTCCTCCACCATTGGTGGATTTTGGAGTTCTCTCAAGCCTTGGGAATTGAAGAGGGATGGGCTTGAGTGTTGGTACCACTCATCCTATTCCTCCCATGCCTCCAAATTCGTCACTTAACTTCAGTGTGAAGTTAAGGTGACCATACGAATGTTTACCAAGGGTTAACCAAGTCAAAAGGGACCCTAGACCCATGACGTATAACCCAGGGTCAATTTTAACCTAATTAGGACACCCAGGGTCAAGTTAAGACACAAGAAAATGGTCTCAAAAATTTAAAAATTAAAAAAAATAAAATTCAAATACAATTCTTACAACACAAATCATAATTCAAATTTACAAGAGGGTAGACCTAACCCATTCAACCTCATGCAAGACAACATTACAACATTAATTCAAACACAGAGTTGATCTTGGTTCCTAGTGGAACCAGATCGGCTTCACAAGGGATTACAACATAAGGTGTGGAATAATTTCTTGTATCTGTGGTTTTGTTAGAAATACTTGTACACTCAATTTCAAAGTTAATTCCACATATAAATAACATAGCCGAAACAAATTTAATACATGCATTCCTAAAACATACCACAGTTCTCATAAACATAATGAAATCACATTATAATTTTCTCTCTAACATCACCCAATTAGTTTTCCTGTAATGTAAACATTAATTAGACATCACCCAATTAGTTTTCCTATAAAATAAACATCTATCTACCTGAGGCACTTTTGCCTTCTATTCTGGCACATTTACTACTGCGCATCCAATCTAGAGAGTTGTTCCATACTTCCTAGGGGAAAAACTTTCAACTTTTCAAGAACCCATTCCAAACTTGTCTCAATTTTCCCAAGATTTGATTGAAATCATGCAAGTCAACCATCTTCCACACCATAGCTACTTTTCCCACACACGCATCATCCAAACTCTTCCAAAATCAAGCAAGGTATCCAAAAACTAGATTAGTACCAAGCTATCCTTGATCACATCACCCTCAAACAAACCTAGTGAGTCTCCACTATCAAGGATCAATCATCCTTTTCTCTCAGAACTCAACTAGTGGCTTGTGTGAAACTAGTCTACATCAAGTAACCAAATTTCTATCATCCTTACTTTGACTATCATTTTGTTCACCCAACTTGTTTGACACCAATTGATCTAAGGAAAACCTTGTTCAAGCCTTAGCATTTCTTTGCTTCTTGCTCAAGTCTATCAAACTCACTCCATCCCATCTCAAGTCACCTTGCATTGTCTTAAGGAGGTACCAAAAACAAAAACAGATTGAAATGGCTGAGAAGACTATTCCATCCTCTCACGACAGTGATAAGGAAATTTCTATGGAACAGGTTCTCCAAACTTAGCAAGACTAAAGGTTTCAATGCATAATGGATAAGGTACTTGCCCAAGACCCTACTAAATTCTTTCTCCACTTAGCACAACAAGGAGTCAAGCTCCCTATAGATTTTGACATAGAAGCTCTAAAAGAACCTGAGGAAGAAAGAAACCCTAAGGGAAGCACAGAAGAGGAAATACCCACAGACAAAAGAAAAGCAACCATTGATTCTATGGATGCCTTAAGCTTAATGACCCAATAGATCCAAGCTTTACAACAACAATTCACAGACATACAAATAGGAGCATCAACCAAGCATTATTCCCTAGAGGATATTTCACCATATCCTTTTGATATAACCTTGATCATGACACCTTTCCCCTCTAAATTTGAGGTGCCAAAATTTGATAAATATCGAGGAAAGGGTGATCCAAGAGACCACATTAGGGAATTTAACACTGCATGTCTTGAAGTTGCCCACAATGATACTTATCTTATGCGACTATTTCCAAGAAGCTTAGGAGGACAAGCCATGGAGTGGTTTTCTAGACTACCACCTGACAGTAGAACCTTTAACAAACTTGTGGACAAATTTGTCACACACTTCTCCTACAATATTGAGCATGACACCTCAATCTTAGACCTTTGTAACACCAAGCAAAAAGGTGGAAAATCTTTCACCGCCTTCCTACAAAGATGGAGACAGTTTCCAAGTAAGTGCCCACATCAAATGCCTGAAAAACAAATGCTGGAAATGTTTGTCCATAACCTACAAACTGACCTAAGCTATCAGATACAAATCCAATGTCCTCTTTCCTTTAGTAAGGTCATTAAGATGGGTCTAATCATCAAAAAGGCTTTAATCGCAAAGGGTCAAATAAAGTTTTATAAGGACACTCCTAGTACTAATACCAATGTAGATAAACCAAGATTCTATACAAAGAATAAAAACATTGTGAATGATGGGGTGGTATATGCCAAGAATGTGGCACCAAAACAACCAATCTTCAACTTATCGAATCCTCAAAATAACCCCCCACAAAACAAACCAAGAAACACTGAATCACAGTTTACAAGTTTTCGACCTAGGAGAAAATTTACACCTTTGGGAGAATCATTGGGAACCACCCTATGGATGTTAATCACAAGTAAGATTATAACACTTCCAACAGCATAGGAATATGAACCAAAAGTCAAACCTCCTTGGTGGAATGATAATGATTTCTGTGAGTACCACTGAAACAGGGGCCACAAAACCAACAACTGCATTGCGCTCAAGCACACCATCCAAGATTTGATCAAGAAAAACAAAGTGTCACTTGACGGACATACCTCTAATAATGATCACCAGGCATTCAAGGATCCTCTTCCCAACTATGAGCAAGGAGGGTCTTCCAACCAAAACAACAATGGAACTAACAACACCAATTACACAAATGTGTCCTTTAAATATGTTGTTAACCACATCTCAGCAAATGATTCACACATCAATGTGATCACTATAAACAAAGATTTAGATTGTAATGCTACCACCCATAGTAATAGAGTCACTCTTAGATGAGCCCCCGCCTCTCCAGCTAATCAGTATAGTATCCTGGATCAACTCCATAAGACACCAACACATATCTCCATCTTGGAACTTCTACATCTTTCCCCATCCCATAGGGCCATACTTGACAAAGCTCTTTCCGAAGCCTCTGTTCTAATGAACCTCGCCGAAGAATAGTTTCAAACCATGGTAGGTCACATTAGCTGACCTCACTCCCTATCATTCATTGAAAAGGATGATATGTCAATTACCCAACCTCATAACACCTCTCTTCATATCAAAGCCTTCATCCAAAAACACAAGATAAAAAGGGTTCTAATCGATGGACGAGCCAGTTTGAATATTTGCACCTTAAAGATAATCCTTGCATTGGGGTTTGCAGAGAAAGCTATAGATCCAAAAAAGAAAATCACTATCAAAGCTTATGATGAGGAGGAGAGAACTTCCAAGGGAACTATTATTTTACCAATCAAAGTGGGACCTATAGTAAAAGATGTGGCATGCCAAGTCCTCGATATGGAGCTAGCATATAACGTTGTTCTTGGGAGAGCATGGATACATGCTTTGAAAGCAGTGCCATCAACATACCACCAGTGTACCAAATTCCCCTATGAAGGTCAAGAGTTCACCATCCAATGTGACCCCAATCCATTTCAGTATTGTAACTCCATTCATCCTAAACCTGAAGTTGTGATTCCTCATAATTGTGCTTCTACTTTATCTTCCTCTCGCATTGACCCAGCTTCACTTGCTTCCACTTCAAAGGAATCCCAACCTAACCTCAGACTCAAAGATAAGGGCCTAGGTGAGTACAAAATCTCCCAATCCCTCTATTTGGCACAACTCCCCCTATCTCCCAAATCACATGGAAGACCTACCTTGAGCAAATCCAAAGCAGTCAAAACTACCAAAGGTCCGTTTATCAAATGGGGAAGCCTCGAAGATGAGAGTGATGAAAAGGATATCCTTTAATGGTTATATAAGGATGAAGGCAATTCATCAACACAACAAGACCATCACACCACTATACAAACTGAACAATATGGTCAAGGATTCCAAATGCTACAAAGAATGGGGTATGAAGGACATGGTCCACTCGGTTCAAGAAAAGATGGTATCACTAAAGCCATCCAACCTCATACCTTGACAGCTTGAGACACTATAGGGCTAGGTTACACTAGTACAACAAGAACCAACAAAGAAAATAAGAATAAAGGAAAACAACTAGAAACATGTGCTAGTAATCTGGTTGATCAAATTCAGCAACTACAAATGGGGAGTGAGATTGATTTCGATGAGTATGAGTGGGATAGTCTCTCGGAGCTATCTTATGATGAAAAAGGTATCGATGTTGTCCATGAGTATGACCCAACCCATGCAAATGAGAGACGAGGTCCAAGGGCTAGACCACTAGAGTTTGACCCATGATAGTGAAAGTCGTGAGGAAAGAATGATACCCCCCTTGACAAATCAGCTAATGGAGAGTACCATCATAGACTTTGTCTATGCTTATAATGACCTCCACAACACCTCTATCTTAACCATCAATACCATCGAACTAGACCAACCCAATGACCCCTTACCATTGTTGCACCCCAAACTCATAGATTGGGACTTACAAGACACTACCCCTGAGCTTGATCCCTTTCAGAACAATGAAGCCATCATAGACTATCTTGAGCTTAGAGATCACATATGCACAGGGAACCACAGAGCTGGCTATGCCATAGAACTCAATGACAAGGCCTATTTTGGAGAGAGTGCCAAGGCTTTCAGTCTCAAAAATGTCAAAATGAAAGAAAGATCTAATGGTGAAAACCACTCTGTGGCAGTGTTAGATCATGAAGAAAGTAAAAATATAGACGTATCCAATGGTGAAAACCTCTCTAAGGTGCCAAAGGATGGAAGACTTGACCCTCTACCCAATCTCACACATTAGGAGAGATCTCCAATCTTGATAGAACCAGTAAAGCCAATCAATGTCAGCACAGGTGATAGTCCCAGAATGATCCACATGGCACAGTCTTTAACCGCACAAGAAAATCCAACATTTACTAAATTCTTTAAGAGAAAACAAATCAATTTTACATGGACATATGTGGATATGCCAGGGCTAGATCTTAAGCTCATAATGCATCACTTAACCTTAGCTCTAGGAGCTAAGCCAGTAAAGCAAAAACTCAAAAAGATGTACCCACATGTGGCCCTCATGGTGAAAGAAGAGCTAAAGAAACTGTTAGATGTGAGATTCATCAGACCAATAGACTATCCTACGTGGATTTCAAACATAGTACCAGTTGCCAAACTAGATGGCAGAGTTTGAATATGTAATGACTTGAGAGACCTGAACAAGCTTGTCCAAAAGATGATTTCCCCTGCCAAACATTGACATTATTGTAGATCTCACGGCAGGGCACACGATGTTGTCACTAATGGATGGTTTTTCTAGATACAACTAGATGAAAATTGTACCTGAAGACCAACACAAGACTGCATTCACATGTCCTTGGGGCACCTATTGTTGATGTGTCATGCCATTTGGTTTGAAAAATGCCAGTGCAACATATCAGAGAGCTATGACCACAATCTTCCATGACATGATGCACACTATAATGGAAGATTATGTTGATGACATCCTGGCAAAATCACTCACAAGAGGACACCTAGCAATACTGGACAAAATCTTTAAAAGACTGGAACAATTTAATGTGCGCCTTAATCTGAAAAAGTGCATGTTTGGAGTTACCTCAAGTAAGCTAGTTGGATACATAGTGTCCACCAATGGAATTGAAGTCGACCCAGCTAAAGTGAAATCCATCATGGAAATACCTCCTCCTAAGAATCTCACTCAACTAAGGTCCTTGCAAGGAAAACTACAATCTATCAAAAGGTTCATTTCTCAATTGGTAGACAAGTGCCATGAATTTTCCCACCTCCTACATAAGAATGTCCCTTTCAAATGGAATGATTTATGTGAGCAAGCATTTCAGCAGTTAAAAGAATACCTAATGAAACCACCTATATTGATGGCATCGATTCAGGGTAAACCTCTGCTATTGTATATCTCGGCCACACCAACAACTTTGGGAGCTCTCTTCACACAACAAAATTATGAAGGGAAAGAACAAGCAATCTACTATATCATTCAAACACTTGTTGGTTATGAACTGCAATACACGCCAATTGAAAGAGCATGTCTCGCTATGATCTTCACCTCACAAAAGTGGAGACATTACATGTTGTCATATTCTATCAAACTAGTAGCAAATATTGATCCACTCAAGTACTTACTCAACAAAGCAGCCCTAATAGGTAGATTGTCCAAATGGGTCATGCTTCTCAGTGAATTTGACATCAAATATGTAGACAGGAAAGCAATAAAAGGCCAAGTACTTGTAGATCAACTAGTAGATGCACCTCTAACAGATGATAACCCTTTGAGTTTTGAATTTCTAGATGAATCTATCTTTCACATTACCACAACAACCTAGAAAATGTATTTCAATGGCTCATATACTCAACATGGATTGGAAGCAAGTATCTTGTCAATCACCCCTAGTGGCGACACCATTCATAAATCCTACAAACTACTATTTCCCTACACTAACAACATGGAAGAATATGAAGCCCTAGTCATTGGCATCAAGCTAGTAGTTGAATGGAATATCCAGGAACTTTAGGTGTATGGTGACTCACAGCTGGTCATAAATCAAGTAAATGATGACTACCAGACAAAAGATGAGAAATTAATCCCTTACAAATGAATGGTAGATGTCTTCAAAGAATACTTTTTCAAGATCTCTTTTGAGTAGATACTAAGGATTGAGACCAAATGTGTAGATGCCATGGCAATAATTGCATCTCTCCTCAATATTCCAAATAATAAATCACGTTATGAGTTATTAGTAGAGCCAGCATCCCATCCTACATATGACACCCTTGAATCCTATATCATTTGCCACATTGTTGGAATTGATTCCCCCCTCTATGGAAAAATATTTCCATATTTTAAAGAGAATACCCTCCCACCTAATCTCTCTAGTAACCAAAAATGAACCTTCATCCATCAGTCATCCTGGTATGCCATTGTCGCCAATACCCTATATTATAGAGGTCTCGATGGTACTCTAATTAGATGTCTTAATAATGAGGAATATCAAACCGCCCTGAATGAAGTACATGACGGTATATGTGGGACCCACTCTAGTCGCCCTACCCTGACATGGGATACTACTGGCCAACCATGAAACAACATTCCTATCATTTTGTAAAGAACTACAAAAAGTGCCAAATCCATGGGAACCTGATAGATGCACCAGCACAGGAGCTACAGCCATTAACGACTTCTTCGCCATTCTGTCAGTGGGGACTCGAATTAGTGGGCAAGATTCACCCTTCTCTATCTAGCGGCCATAAATTCATAATCACCACCACTGAGTACTTTACAAAGTGGATTGAAGTTGTGCCATTAGCCAATATCACAGGCAAGTAGATTGCCTCCTTTATCTTCAACTACATCATTTGTCACTATGGTATCCCTTCATCCACTATCATGGATAATGGACAACATTTCAAAAATCAAGATGTTAGGGAACTATGTGACAAAATCCATATCCAACGCCACTTTTCTACCCCCTATTATCCCTAAGGCAATAACTAGGCAAAGGCATCAAATAAAACCATTTTGAAAATCCTAAAAAAGACTGTCAATAATGCCAGTCATGATTGGCATATCTAGTTAAATCCAGTGCTGTGGGCCTATCATACAAGCATCTGCACACCCACAGGTGCAACACCATACTCCTTGGTCTCCAGATCTAAAGCCATATTGCCCATTGAAGTCGAGATCCCATCCTTGCAAGTTTTGTTAAAAGGCCTCATATCGGATGAAGAGTACAGAGTGTCCAGACTTCAAGAGTTAGAGTTGCTCAAAGAGAGAAGGAAATAGGCCTTTAACCACCTAAAATCTTATCAACAACAGATGTACAGAAGCTACAACCATAGGGTAAAGCCATGAGTATTCCAAGTTGGTGATCTAGTCCTCAGAGAAAATCCTAGAATTCAGCAAGGTTGAGAAAAGAAAGGCAAATTTCAACCCAACCGGTTGGGTCTCTATGTCATCATTGCAACCTATGGGTTAGGAGCATATCAATTGGCTACATCTGAAGGTGAACTATTTGATGATCCTATCAACAACATGCATCTTCATAAGTTCTATACCTAAAAACCCCAATGCAAGGGACTCCTTAAAAATTCAAAAAAATTGAAAAAGTGATAAAAAATAATCAAAAAAATAAAAAAAATGGAAAAAGAACAAAAAAATCATCCTTTGGTGACAACCTAGCAAACAGCCGCCTAGGATAGGTACCATGATGAAAACTTGGCAAACAAGTGTCATGTGTACTTTTAGCTTTAGTGCAAATAAAAGTAAGTGGTGAAAACCTGGTAAATAGGTGCTATCTGTGACAAACCACTTCCTCCATCTGTTGTGACCTTAATTCTCTTGTGTCCACTGTATCATTCATCTTAAACTGATCCTTGAGCCATTATTGAACTATGTCACCTCTGAGTTATCACATAGGCAAGGCCATTCTCAATGCACCCTTGAGGCTTCACTCTGCTCTGCTTCTTTCCTGTCCATTTTGTCAAGTGTCATATGTCCTCTTGTTCATGTCATTTCTGCATCTTTGCCATTGCCTAGGTCTTAGGTCCATTAGGTTCACCCCAAACTATGTTGCCTCTGTGTCGTCATGTAGGCAAGGCCATTTAGCAATGAGCCCTTGAGGCACTAGGTTAGTCCCTTAGGGTCTGTCTCTCCATGTCTATTTATCATATCACCCATAATAAGTTGATCCTTTGTCTAAAACTAGGAGCATCTCCTTGACCTAGTTGCAGATTCAGATTCTTGAATGCCACATTTTCTAAAAGAGGATATCAATAAAGATTGTGATACCTTTCACTAGACAAGTGCGCTTAGAAAAACAAGCTTCCAAAAACAAAAATCTTGGCACAAAATCATCAACCTATCCAAAGCAAAGTAAAAACGTATACTGAAACACTCATATTAACTCTATATCAATTATGGCAAAAAGACACATCTAATGCAAGAATATTTTATGAACAGGTTAACTTACAAAGTCTTAGATTTTTGTCATTATGTCTTTCTATGCTACTCAAGGATGCCAAAAGCTAGAGATGCTATGATGGGGGCATAATATTTTTCTTTGTCTACTGTTTGTGGATCAAACTTTAGTAATGTGACAACTTTTGTCTAACGACATGATCTGCAAAAGATCATCAAGGACTTCGGAGGTTTGAACATGAAAAAGGGAAATCCTTGTCTATTGTAATGCAAGAAGTACTCAGGTCATCTAGATTAAATTTTGACTAGATGCTTGTATCAACTTGCTATATCAAAATCCATGTAAGGAATACTCAGGTCATCTCAGTTTAATTATACCTACATGCTTGTATTTCCTTACAACATTTCAAGAAGAGAAAAGAAATAAAAAGTGCCCAATGATGAAAGGAAAGTACTTGCGCTCTAATGATGACAAAGTATCCACATCCATCCCATATCTAGAAATCCATATCAACCATGCAATAAGAAAATCCTACAAAGTATCAAAAGAAAGCCTGTATTTCTTTCATTCCTTTTCTTCCGCCTATCTATATCATCTCTGTGTCGATTGAGTACATTTGGACATATCAAAAACATAGCATAGATAACATATCATATCACATGAGATAGTCATTCACATGATTAAATCGTTTGCATACATAATAAGTGCATCAGGTCATCCACATACATTTGCATCCATATATCATATCAAAAATCAAAAACATAGACAAATACATATAAGAGTTGCATAATCATATCAATAACATTTCACATTTGCATTAGCATATCAAATCATCATAATCCATCTAGTATAAATCACATATACAAAGCATAATAAGATAGATTGGATCCATAACATATAAACATAGAACATGTGCATGTAGAACATCAAATAACTGCATCATCATATAAACATAAAAACATGCCCAAATGTGCAATATATCAAAATATCTATCCATCTCTCAGAGTCATATCATAAAATGTATACAAAGTACAAAAATATAATGATATATGTCTCGGGGCAAAATAATACATAATAGGCTATCTCAGCCATCAAAAATGTGTACATCAAGCCAAAAAAAATTGGTACAAGTGTTAAAAAACTAGCTAACCCTGCTATCGTGGAGCACAACTCCCTGCACTACCCTCCCCTTTGTCACCCCCTAACTACTGGGGGCCTCTCACTAATGCTATAGATCAAGATCCACCTACTCTCTATGATGCCACAGACTAACTCCTATAACTAGGTGCATGCTGGTCCACCAACACTACCCCTGATATAATCCTCTGTAATACTGAGTCTGAGCCTACGCCCTGGCAAGCTCACCCTGTACCTGGGCCAGTTATGTCCATACCTGTGCCAAATGTGTCTGTGTCTACTACACCGAGGAAACTAAAAAGCTTGAAGTACTATCTGTACCCAGTACTGCCACTGCTGCATCTCTCTCCACTCTAATCACCCACACCCTCACCAAGGTTGAGTCCCACTCTCTGGAGATCTCTGATATTTGTCCTATGTCTGCCTCTCTTTGGGATTCTGCTGCTCTTAGGTGGGCCCTCAACTACCTAACCTAACCCTATAATGCAACAATTACTTGCTGCTATAAGTCAGGTTGTGGAGCCTGCCCTCCCTGTCCCTGTCCCTGCACCTGCTATTGTGCCACCTACTATGGTGGTGACATCTGTCTCTGCTATGCCACTTATTGTACTAGTACCTATACCTGCCCTACAGCTTGTGGCTATGCAACATCCTGCTGACCCAAAGGTCCATCCCCAGATCTCCTCCTCCACCATCTCCTCCACCATCTCCTCCTCCTCCTGCTAGCTCCACCCTCATCATCTGAATCCTCCTCATCTATAGAAGGAGCCAACTCTCCAAGTCCTGAATATCTGGGAAATGTATGAGCAGCAAACCACTCCTCATAGTTTGGTGTCATGCCCGCATCTACTATCTCCCTCTTCTTAGGCCAAACTACATAGGAGATCTGACAAAATTCTACCAAGGCCTCCTCATATGATGCCACAGGACCCCACCTCAGTCTCTCTGCATGGGTCCTTGCAAATCATGCCTACCCCTATGGCGTTCCCTGCACTCTGCCAAACTGCCTCTGTACTCTATTGATAATCTGATGCTCTAGTATGTACTGCATCCTGCCAATGAGCCACCGAGTCTAGAAACAATATGGAAACTCATCATCCTCATCCTCCCATATCTCGCAGTCTAGGTATGCACACCAGAAAACTAGATCCACATTATCTAGCACGTGTCTCCAATACTCAAGCTTCCCCAGCTTGTGTTGGGAAATCACGCCTGCATGTCTATAGCTATAAGGTTCCCCTCTCTGCCTATGAAAAACACATATCGGTCGCATGATCGCTATGTGCTCCCACAACCAAAACTACAAAAGGGACACACCTGCTGACAAGTTGGCACCTCTATGATACACAACCTAGTGCATATCCCTATACAAGTGTGCTAGCATGCACACACCCCATGAGCATCGAGTCCCATCAGTAATCATGCTCTCCAACACCCTCCCCCAGCCAATCAGGAACCCGTGTGACCTCTTATCAGGGCATGCTACACCATAGATCAATCCCGTCACTATCCCCAGGAAGTAGTCATAGCAGTTATGAATGTCCTGCCACAAAATCACCTATTCAACCAGCTTTGGGTCATCAAAAATGTGTCTGCACTCAGCCAATCCTGCATCACGCTATGGATCGTACTCTACCAACTCTCCCTAAATAGGGACATGTAGAATCATGTACACATCCTCTAGAGTGATTGTCATCTCCCTGATTGGTAGATGGAATGTCCCATCCTCACTGTGAAATCACTCCACCACTGCAGTCAACAAACCGCAGCTCACGCAAACATCAGGCATGAAACAAATGTAATGTAGACCCATAGCACCAAGAACCTCACGGTCCATCTCTGTCAGCATATACCACTGCAATAGTGGCAAAGAGAACTACTCTTGTGACATTAGGGTATCACAGATATCCTCCTGCAACCAAGAAAAGCATAGCATCAAAGAAATCCATATCCAAGAAAACCTACTCAAAGCAATCAAACTATCCTATCATTGACTTAACATATCAAATTAATCAAAATAGCATATCGTCTCTTAACTAGATTCTCGACAATCTTGAAGATTGCTTATCAATTGATGCATCGATCAAGGTGCCAATTAGGTTAATTTTGTTATGTCAACTGACTGTCCTAGTGTAAATGTGCTGAACCAGGTGGCAAATGCACCAATTCATATCAGATGTGCTACTTCACCGTGAATGCACCATTCCTTGACGTATATGTGTCATTCTGGCACATGCACTGCTTTTTGTGTCACATGCACAGTTCCACAATGGATGTGCCAGTTCTTGGCCTATATGCGCACATCTGTCATATGCATCATAAGATCACTCAGATGTGTAGTTTCCTGGCATATGCGCCATTTCAAGACGCATATGTGCCAAACTACAATTCGGCACATCTATTCTAGCTTTTTTTCCTAAGCATTTATGGGCCTAATAAATGACTTTTAGCGAGATTTGACGAACTAGATACCGGTGGTCCTACATTGGGTGGCCGATCGAACTATTGAACTCGTTCAAAACAATGCTCCTCGCGTGGAGTATCCATATCTCCATTGACTGCTCTAGCTCCTCTACTCTCCTAAGCTCTTAAAGACCAATCAACTAAGGACAAGTGTGCAAATGAATAGGACTTGTGGACCCTACTCCTATATATAGCAAGGAAACCATAGCTAACTATGTGACAACTATGACTACTTCCCATATCTGTTCCTCCAAACCATGTCCTATTTTTCTCCATCCTAACCTACTTTCCACCTGCTTCTTCATGAGATTGTCCATCTCACGCTTTCTACCTTCTTCTTATCCAATCTCTTGAGGGGGCATCCTATCATTAAACTTGTACCAAGGGCAAACTAGGGCATGTATCATTGTCGAAAATTCTTATTCTTTGAAACAACGTGATAAAACACATTGCATCAAAAAGGGGCAAAATGTATACACCTACAAATGACATGACTCTACCTAAATAAATATTTTAAATATTTATTTCATCTTAATATTCCTCTATCAATAAATAAATAAATCAATTTATTTATTTGATTCATTTTCTCCCATTAATTGAATAAACTACATTTATTCAATTAATTCCATCAATATCAACTTTATTCTTCTAAACAATTAAATAGTTTTAATTATTTAATTAAATCATTCATTCTTCCAAATTTAAATAAAATGCAAATTTATTTAAATTAAATCTCAATCTCCAAAAATAAAATATAATTAAATATTTTATTTATTCCTCTAAATCTCGCACAAACAATTAAATAAATTTATTTATTTAATCTTGCTTTCTTATCTTCTGAATCTTCTAAAAATAAATTCTTCTTGTCATGCAAAAGCAAAAGCTGAGTTAATTGATTTAAAGCAACTTTGTTTTTATCAACAAAACTCTTAAATTAGAAAAATATATTCTAATTTAAGAAATAAAAGCTCGTCCTCATCAAGAAAGCAGTTAACTCAACAAGGCATCTTTTTTGAATGACACATGTCCCACTTCTATTCGCGCACATTCTCTCAAACATCCTCTACCATTGATCTTCTTATTTTTTCTACACCATTTATCTTGTCTCACACAATCCTACAAATACCCCTCTATTCTTCCATTTCAATCAACAAGCTTTCAAGTAAACTTATGCTACAGAATCCATAGAGCGCCATTGGCACCCCTACTCTCATTTCATTCACTATTCATCCTACATTGTGTTGAAGCTCATCATCAACACAATAAATATCCAGGCCATTTCTCTTTTTCCATCTTGAGGAATTAAAGCAAGGAAGCAAGATTCCTGAGGGTTGCATTCATCACCGAAGATCAAACAGGAATAGGCAAACAATGGAAATCGTGAGGTAACAAAGGTTGTAAGTATCATTCGTATTTTAAAGCTTTTGTTATTTGCACATTTCATTGATGTTATTGGGTGTTTTATAATTCATTTTACTATCCCATTTTACCCATTACAATAATAGATTGGCTTCTTTGTCATCACAAGCAGACCATGTGCCCCTTTGAATTCCCTTGTAAATGATAGCGATTTTTTTATTTTCAATCAACTTGGAGAAGATAATATGCTTTAGTCTTTGTTGAGTAATCCAAATTCCCTCTAGTTTTAACATTCCTTTAGAGCATAATTCCCCACCTATGCATTTGGATGGTGTAATGATGAATGGAGTTGATAATACTAATGCCTCTTCTTCCTCCCCTGCTTGGCTGAGGAAAGTAGTTGAGAAAAAGAATTAGTACACTCCCATTATAGACACCAATATCGACACCATGGCTAAGCTTCTATAGGAAATGCCTAAACCTAAATGGGCAAGGAGGATGTCAAGGATGGTGGTTGACCCTTCCACAGGGCATCACATTCTGTAGATTCCTGACCTTATAGTTAATGAAAATGAGGATGAGGTAACAGAGGCTGATTTCAATTTGAGTCAAGTAGACATTGGCCCCTCAACTATCGAGAGAGAAATTTATCATGCAAAATTTTTATTCAGTGTTTTGTCTAAAAGAATAAAAAAGGAATAGTAGGAAAATGCCCAACTGCAATCACAAGTAAGTTCCTTGACACTTTTTATTGAATCTATTCTGAAGATTACTACTCTGACAGTAGATGCATTGCCTAACATAAGTGTAAATGGTCTTGACCTCAACCTCTTCTAACAAATAAAATGATCCCAAGCTCTAAGTGGTGTTGCAGAATAGTGGATAGAGAAAGTAGCTTTAGATGGTTCTATATATATAGAGGAAGTTATTAAGTTTTTTGAATTTATTTCTAGCAAGAGGGAGGCCATGATAGTTGATTTTAAGAATATCAGGAAAAATAACAATAGCCTTTCCTTAGATTCCAAAGAAGTACAAGACATGGCTAGTATGGATGTTAATATTCTGGTGCATGAAAAGGTTCTAAATGATATTGTTGAGTGGAAATTGTCTTTCATGGGAGCAGTCGAAGAAGAGATGAGAAGTACCCTTGCACTTTATTATTTAGAACCAAGGGACCTCAAAAGTAATTTTTCCATTTTGGAAGTACAGGTCATCAAAGATGATGACGATAAGTTGTTTAAGGTCAAGGAGATTAGACAGAATTTTAAGAAAATGGTGACTAAAGAAATGGTGAATTATGATATTGTCACAGGTGATTCAATTGGAAAGATTGCAAGGACAACCACCTATATCAAAATGCTCAAAAGTGGGCTAGATGATATGCATCAAGGGGTGACTCATGCTGACAGAATGATAAGTAAGAGGAAGGTTCGAGTTAGCATGACCGAAAGTCCAAACAATGTGGCATTGTCCCCAATCATCAATAGGTATCGGGCATATAAGGCAAAGATAAGGATGCAAGCAACTCAAATGAGACAAACAAATTTAGGAGATGGACATGGACAAACCAAAGAAAGAGAAGCGGCACACAAGGAAGACAAATCGGATGTTGATGTGGCAATTTTCAATTGAAAGAATTTTCTTATGCTTTAGTAATTTTCAATTTATTGCAAAAACTATTGGCTTTGGAAAGCTCTTTATTTAAATTATATTTAATTTAAAGACCTCTTTTAAATTGGTTATCCTCAAGAAGCTATTATTTTGAAAGATAGTGGGTGACAAGGCTATAAATTTAGTGAGCCTATCGATGATCAGGATCTTTTGGCAAACTTTGTTTTTTTGATAAATCAAATTTTGTTGTGTTACTTTCCTATTCAATTTATTTGATATATGAATAGAAATCAATAGAGTGGAGTTCAGGTGATCATAGACTTTGTGTTATGGTTGTTTGAATGCTTATTCTTCCTATGTTTAATATATTGCTAGTGGTTGGTTATCTTTCTGTATTGAAGTGGTTGAATGTTTTAATACCTGCTCACTTTCATGAAGTATTTATCTTTTGGTGAATGGTTTATGGTGGTGGTTATATACTATATGGTGTAATTCTTTCTTGTTTAATTGAAGTTACTATTGTTGAAGTCTTTGTGCTAATTTTTGAATTTAGTTGATATTGGGGCATATTACCTTTTATGCTTTCTAGTTAAAAGCACCACATTTTTCTTTGATTTCTGGTTAAAAGTAATTAGAGTTTTCATTCATTGGATATGATAAGATGGTAGTTGCACCATGTTGAATAAGCAGAGAATCATTGTAAAAATCATTACAACTGATTCAACTATTGGTAGATTTGTCACTTGTGTGGGCATGAGAATATAGAGTTAGGTGGTAATATCTATAAACCAAATGATTTTTGGTGACTCTACTAGGGACTCTATGACAATAGATATATATTTGTGAGTTGCTTTATCATTGGACTTTATGGTTCTCTGTGGAAAATGTGCACTAGTTCTGCAGCCTACCATAGACTGGCTTCTTGGTGACCAAGAATACATTATAATAAGTCTATGAGTTGTAGCCTAGCAAAGTAGGAGAATGAATCGACAATATCACCAAGTTTATGAAGTACTTAAGGAAGATGAAGAAAATTGGTGATATCATAAGAGAAAACACATGCCATTTTGGTGAAGCTTAGGAGATTATTTTTGTTGAAGGCATAGTTCCTGTGCCTAGGAGAGAAAGACCCCTTCTAATATAGGTAGTCCCTGAAAATAGATAGTGAAACCCTACTGATAGATCGAGGAACCAAATGCATGCCCAACAAGCCCTTCCTCATAACAACTAGTAAGTGGTTTGGTGACTCTACACTATTCTTTTTTATATATACATATATCTATGCAAATTGACTATGAAAAGATACACCCATGGTGATAAAAAGAAGGGTATCTCTAATTTTGACTTTGACTTACTTTAGTCTTTGAAATTTTCTCCTATTACTCCTACACGTAAAGTCAAGTCTTTAAGTAGACCATCTTCCCCTCCATTGATAAGAGAGTCTGCAAGTTTCTCTTGTTGGGTCTTAACCCTTAAAGATATTGTTTTACCCTTACAAGTTAACTTCCCGCTTCATAATCCCTTCAATATGGCTCAACCACCTCCTGTACCATGGGGCGCCTCCATAGGTCCTCTAAGATTAGGAGTAAACCTACATGATTTACCTAGAGGGTCTAGTAAAATTGTACCCAAGTTTAGAGGGGATGGAAAGGTCACCTCAGATGAGCACATAA
This sequence comes from Cunninghamia lanceolata, assembly GCA_027924645.1. NCBI lineage: Eukaryota > Viridiplantae > Streptophyta > Pinopsida > Cupressales > Cupressaceae > Cunninghamia > Cunninghamia lanceolata. The sequence goes on from BSBN01000829.1 coordinate 21,656,333, forward strand.
ATGCCTTCTTCCCAGCCTGTTCTATCTTGGGGGTACAACATGAAGATGTATCTATCAGACTATTTGTTGAGTCTCTCATTGATGCCATAGCTGATTGGTTCTACCACTTACCTAATGCATCTATTAGAGACTAGGCCACCATGAGGCAACATTTTAAAGATAGGTTCAAAAATACTAATAATGAACACACTTTGGTATCTCAACTCTCTTCTATAAAGAAAGAAGAGTATGATCAAATGAGAGAGTTTGTGGCTAACTTGAACAAACTTGCAAACAAAATCCATGATGATGTGAGGCCGGGTGATGGTTTGTTGAAATGTTTTTTTATCAATTCTCTCCCTCCTAATGTCAACTTTCCTATAAAGAGGGAAGGTGTTTCCAATTTGGTAGTAGCCCAAACTATGGCCATTTCCATTGAGGATGATCTTACAACTGCTAGTAAATAGAAGAGGGAGTTACAGACAAGCAAACCTTCAGGGGTTAACTTGATTAAGGGGGTAAATCATAAAACACACAATAATAGAAATGGAACATAGAAAATAGAATATTTCTTTATTGATCTGGCCAACTCATTACATTACAAAAGCTCAATTACAATAAGAGGAATCAATCCTCCACATGCTGCAACACACTACAGCTACACATCACTAGGCTCTGGAATCTTCTTCCCTCTGTAACCCCAAATTAGCTAGGGTTTCTATTTTCCTTCCTATTCTTGACTCTACACTTTCCCCCTTAACCCTACTACTGCCCAGGGTTCCCAAAATAGTCATAAATAGCACTTTTTGGTGGCCTCCAACTAAATTTTGAAATTTATAACTCCCTCCAAAAGTAGGTCAACTTCTGGAAAGCATAAGTTTTGATCTGGGTGTCCAATTGATGAACCATTTTAAGCGTCCAAAATATCGTGATGTGAACTATCATGCTGGAAATTGTAAATAGATTTCTGTTAACTTTTCAGGATGTTATGGGATGTTTTAGTGCATCATATCTCATTTCAGAAATTTTCAGGGGCTTTTTGGAAAATAAAATTTTTAATATCTTTCAGTTCACAAATGATCTTTGCCTGATTCCTTCACCAAAGGTCTTATATTTCTGTTATGAAGATTTCTATAAGTTTTTGCTTCAATCCATGCCCAAATGTAAACTTTCTGAAAATGGCAGATAAACTTTCTAAAATTGGTAGTTTGCTATTTTTAGCAGTTTTGGAAAAACTGAAAGTCCTACATCATTATTCAAGATATTATGGAACTAGAAATACTAATTATGGAAAGAAATTAAAACATCTATAATGATTTTGAAGCAACATCTTTTTGGGTGATGTAAGATTTCCCTTACACCACTGGATGCTCTTGCATCAGACACCTAGGGTAATTTGAGAAGTGACCCTGTCACTATTATCACCTAAATATGCACCCTAACTAATTTGTAGAAATTAGTGTATTTGATGAAACATGGGAAGACCTCTAAAGCTGTGGGTCACTTTGTAAGTAGAGGTCATCCTTCGGAGAAGGTCAGCTTCCTAACTTTACATCGCCTAAAATCTTTACTATTCTATGACTGCGACAGGGAAAAGGGTAAGAAAAATATGCTCTACGACTAAAATTTAACTCTAAGGGTGATACACCTATCTTAATGAGGAGACATGAAAATATCAGCCCAAACACTTGTTAAAATGACTGAAAAATCTTGCACAACTTATCAGTTATACCTCTACATAAATATTTCACAAGCAGATTTATAATTGCAGAAATTTTAAGAGGAAAAGTAATTTCACACTTAATATTAATGTGTATCTAGACACAACTTGCAACCAACATAAGTATTTTCTACAAAAAAGGCTCGTTTCCAAGACAAAAGTTAAAAGGAATAAACTTACTTCACATATAACTCTATCAAATCAGATAATGAGCACAAAAATGCATAAGACAAATAGGCACAATCTCCAATCAATGATCTCCAAGGTTCCCACTGTATTTCATATCAAGTAAAATGATAAAATGAGTTACAAATTTTGCCAAAATCTAGAGTACGGATCACAAAATCACAAGTCTTTGCAAGTAGCATAATTAGAACTGAGTACAATAGAGTCACAAAAGTGACTATAACCCCACTTTCCAAGTGGTTCCACAAAAGAAGGAATGTCAAACTAATTTGGGTCAGATGCCCAAGAAAAGCCTAAAATCTAGGGCCTATATCCTCTCCAAAAGTACCCAAAATACAAGAAAAAGTCCATTAGGACTTAGCCAAAAATAATGGCTCATGAAAACAAGTCTAAAAAGGACTCTAAAAGGCAATAAAATAGTCCCAGATCTCCTACCAACTACTTAAACTGTCAACATGACTAAGTCAATCTCCTCTCTTCCTTGGCAAAACAAAATGCTATAACAATGGCATGTGTCCAACCATTTTCACAGTCCAAGCTATATTCCCTCCAAGATAATAAAGACATACTCTATTACCTTCCCTTGCATTAAACACAACAATACCCCTCCTTGATTTATAATAATCATCATATGGACGTTATTGTTTCACATTTTAAAAATATATGCAAGGAAAAATAAAGCACAAAGCACTGAAGTGTTTGGCACAATACAAAAGGAAATCAAAAGACTTAACAAAGTCTTCATTGTTTCAAGGCCATCTAATGGCATACTAGGCATAGCATGTTATATGTTTTGGACCATAGGGATCATTAGAAAGGTAATACAAAGAAAATAAAATGCAAAAGAAAAAGAAACCCATCGGGCTTCCTAGGGTTTCAAAACCCTAAAGACAAAAAGCAACTTTTGCCCTCATTTTGCATTTTGCATTTTTTGCAATCTTGCTGCTTGGTTTGCACCACCATTGAACTCCTGTAGCTCACACTATGGGTTTTTGAAAAGTTTTGAAGGCATGTATGATTGTATCTTCAAAAAGAAAGGCTCCAAAACCACTGGTAAGCTCAAATTCCTCTCTTTTGAAAGTAAAAATGAAGGAAAAAACTTTAGTTCTGCTATCACTTCTGCATAATACATGATGAGTATATTGTCTTCTTCCATGACCGTGATCTAAAAATGAATATTCAAGCATATATGACTACTTTTCATGTAAGAAATGCTATAGAAAGTAGCAAGATATGTATTTTTCTAGTTAAAACTGAACATCCCTTTGTCTGTGATTCTTTCCTAAGTATGGCTTTATTCTGTCAAGAAAACAATGATATAAGGTTTCATTTCTGTAGTAGCTTTTTTGTATTCTCTGTCATTATGCTTTATTAGGGTTTCAAAACCCTAACTGTACTCTTGCTCTTCTATAGGAGATTTTTTGAGTTTTGTTGTCAGCAAAAAGCATTTTGAAGGAAAATATAGAAGCATTATGAAGCTAGGGTTTCTTGTTAACAAAACCCTAATTATGAATAAACATGAAAATATAACAACAATTGAATCTCTTTTTCCCTTTTACTATTCACTGGTGACTTTCTGTAGCTCTAGGTATGCTTTTGGACTGTTCTTTATATACCATCTAATATGACTATTGCTACAGTCCTTCATGATTGTTTTATGGGGTTTTGTGAAGGTTTTCTCACATTCTATGATTGAACTCAGTTAGATCTATGATGCTATGCACCTAGAATTATTTCCATATTACATATTTGGTTGCCTTGACACTTTTATGTAGTTGCACTGTCTATTGTTGTCACAATAAAGTATTTCTGTATCATGGTCATGACAAAAGTTGCAAGTTCATGAAAACTATATATGTTGGAGATAGTTGTCAATGAACCCAAACTCTGTATATTCTAAACATGTTTGCTTCTTTCTGGTCTATGCACTGGTAGATGCTAAAAGGATGTTCTTGTAGCTGTTAAACACTATTCACTTCTGGGATATGCTCTGGTAGATGCCAAATTGTTGATAGCGATGACTACTTTTCCATATTGTTTGTTGTTCCTTATTTGCTCATGGATTGCTGCTATAGGGTTCTTTATGACTTTTCCACACTGTTGTCACTCCATTTAGCTTTGCTCTCATGACTATCCCAATATAGAGATGTCTATATTTCCTAGAAAAGACTGCTATTACAGTCAGATATTCTGGTTCTCTTCTCCATGATAACTTATGTGAGGCTCCTTGCTTCTAGAATGACTACTCTATCCATAGTGTTGCTATGACTGTCTTGTTGCTTCAAACTCTACTACAATCCTTGTAAAATCTTGATGTCCTCATTCTTTTATTATTTTTGAACTCCTAAGAGTCTCTTGTATGTAAGTAGGGGTCTTTGAGTTTGTATAATTCTTATGTCATCATATATAGTCATCCCTAGACTGTTCTAAGATTGCCTTATGATTGTTGTCTCCTTAAGAGTTTTTGTTGTTATGATTGTCTTACGAAAGGATTTCTCAAATACTATCAAACACTGGTAACCCATAAAAGATCTATGTGACACTTTTCAAGCACCTCACACTTTGGCACACTTATTCAAACTTAGAGTAAAGGACACCAACCATAAAACCATTTGCATGTCCCTGAATGATAATAGCTAAACCAAACATTGCATAACATAGAGAAATTTTTAATTAGATTTGGACTTGATCCATGTAAAGTTCTAGATTTTATTCAAAACATATTTCTTCCTCTTGGTGCTCAGGCATGCTTTCCATGTGCATGCTGTAACTATTCTACTACTTCTTGATGGTATGGTCCTCACTATTGTTTGTCCTTTTGAAAGATATGACTGTCTTTTCTAGGCTTCTGTCTACAGTCTTCCCTTTGTCAATACAACTATACAGTCTACATGACTGTCCACTATCAAGTCCACTTTTCATATCACTGCCTTATGTCATCTATTATCAGCATTGCATTTGCAAACATTGCCTCTAACTGACTAATACACCTATGCCTAACTCTGAGCTTCACTTAGGGTCACCATGCCTTTAAAGATTATGACTGTTCCATGGTGGTTGTTACTAGCTCTTGATAAACTTTGCAGTCTTCTATACCCTTATAGGCTGCAACTTGACCACATATACACTATCACCCTTCCTTATAATTGACCCATTGCCTTCTAGACTAAAACTCTTGATGAGTTCCAAAGCAATTAAGATTCCTTATGCACATTGGCCCAATTGTTGGAGGTAACTGTCTTTGCATGAGCAACCTCACCATGGTCTATGGACTCTCAAAGCATGCACATGGGTCTTTTATGTCCTTTAAATCTTCTAAAGTCTATTGCACTTTTGACCATCTCTTCCCTCTTGACAGTCAATAGTGACTGCACTTTCAATACAATCCATGCTTGTGAATAACAACCTCATGACTGTCATATGAGATCCCTACTATCTTTTCTCACTAGCTTCTCTAGAACTGCTACTGTTTACCATCCTTGAACGATGACTATCATGCATTATACCTTCTTGTACTGCCTCTATAACTATTATTATGATAATCATTATGATTTATCTCAATGAATCTTTTGGCAGTCCTCACACTAGACTGTACCTTCAAAGTTGTCATGTACACTGTTTCTGTTACGAATATCACTGCTCTTCCTGTACTATAGGTGGCTACCTTAACACATTCAACAAGACCTATCACTGTCATGGACCCCACACATTACTGAGAGACCAAGAATATCATGACAGACCTATTGTGGACTAGCAGACCTATTTTCCATGACTGTCCTAAAGGCAATGAGTACCCTATTTTAATCAATGCATCTCCTTAAAACATGATTGTCTCTATGTGTTGTATGTTGTTTGGTAGTCTTATTTATCAGAGATACATTACCTTTTATGTCAATTGTCCTCCTTGTATCTATAATAAATACATATGAAATGCTTCTATAACACTTATGAGATGAGCTCAACCCTTGTGGGAGCCACATTTTCACCACTCATAATATAAACTGATGAATCACTAAGAAACACAATTTCACTTGTATCTGCACACGAAGCAAACTTGTTAGAAAATAAATTCATACTTTAGATGTGTTTGATGAATTGCTTGTTTTCTAGGACATCCAAATTATACATTTCTTGTTTAATGTATTTGAGGATTATTTTATACATGCATAGGTACTTGTTCATATCAGGTTAGGAACCATTCATTGCTTAGAGTATTACTCTAACATCACTCTTTTCCCAGATGCGGAACTAAAGATGACATGGACTAGGAAGGACAAAGATGATTCAGGGGCAATAGGACAACACACTTGAACTAGAACCAGTCATTCTTATGCAATGACTGGCCTCTATCCTTACATGCACTTTCTTTCATTTACTTATTCATGTATAAATTGTTTCTTAAATTTCATTTAATAAGAAAGTTAATCTCATGGCTTGTGTGAGATAATGTACATTCAATAAAGATTATTTATTTTTTAGAAAGGATTTGCATAAATCTTTCTTATGTTACATGTACCTAGATAAATACAATAATTTGATAATCATAACCTTTTGAATTATTTCATTTATGCACTTGAATGTAATGTAATAAGGATCAGATAAAATGTACCTTTTAAACTTTGAATCAGAATTCTACCTGAATGAGCTGTAGTAAAATTTAGGTAACAGTCGCATCTTAGGTGTTTGTTTCAGGAAAACCCAAACCATCAACCTTTGCCTTAGACAACCAAGAAGAATCTTCAACAGGCCTTCCTTTCCATTTCACTAGATATTCTTCATATCGCCTGTTCCGAGTACTTTTTCCCACATGACTATCCAAGATCTCTTCTATCTCAATCATTGAAGTAGATGCCAGAATACTCCACTATTCTTCTGTTGGTCCATCCTCTATGCCACCTTCATGTATTCTGTTAAATTAGCAATGTTGAACATAGGGGAAATATTGATCCCACTCGACAACTCTACCTCATATGCATTTCCTAAATCATGTTTCTTTAGGATTCTGCATGGTCCAAATTTCTTCATTTTCAACTTATTGCATGTTCCAATTGGGAACCTTTCTTTTCTCAAGAGAACCATGACTTCATCTCCTACCTAGAACTCCTTATATCTCCTATTCTGATCTGCCTTAGCCTTGTACTAAATATTCATCTTATTAATGTGCTTTCTCACCTTTTCATGCAAATTCTTTAGGTGTTCTGCAAAGTCTTCAGCTTCAGCACTTGTCTTTTCTCCTTTGTCTAGCTTCCTTAACTTAGAAGCATTTCTTAGGCTATTGCCATATACAATTTGGAATGGTGATTTACTAGTACTCCTATTGACTGAATTGTTGTAAGCAAATTCTGTTGATAACTGAAAGGTGGGGGGTGAATTAGTTATCTTAATTATTTCATCTTTCTGAATTTCCTTATCAATTAGTGTAGCATTAAATTAAATAAGCAAACTTAACCATGAAATGGAAATAACATCAATACACATGACACAATGATTTTGATGTGGAAACCCCTATTAGGGGAAAAACCATGGGGTGATTAACCCAAGATTGTATTCTCTGTTAGAAGAATAAGATAGTACAAAATGGCACTTGCCAAATAGGGCTCACTACCTGAGCACACTGCTCACAAGAGGCTCACTGCCTACAATAGTTTATACAAGGAAATTAGATACTTGAACTGATGAGAAGCATCCACATATGTTGAGGTTTAGTTTCGTATAAGCCCAATATATTGATCTGCTGCACTTCATTCTTACTCTCTTAGGTGCTGCTGTCTTGTTACATTCTGGACTTGTCTTACTGCCTTCACACTGTTCTTCTGCTATTCTTTGTACACACCACACACAACATGCCACCTTCACATCTAAATCCATCTAGTATATATATATCCATAAAAAGGATTTCATCCTCTTTTTAGTCAGCATCTGAAATAGTTAATATTTTCCCAAACTCTAGTCTGTCGGCAGAATCCTTGCTTACCAAGTGATGCGAATCAAGGAGATACTTATAGAAGTCATTTGACATGTTGGCCAATCATGGATAATACCTTAAGAACCTTGATCACTATCAATATCTCATCCAGAATAATTCTGATGCTCTGTTGGTCAGTTCTTCCTCTGTCTACTCTGCCAAACTGAACCCCAATACTTAGATGCTCATATCTCTTCACTCTTTCATCACCAAAGGCTCAATCCCTAGAATCTATTAGTCAAGGTATTCCTCTTGACTTCTCCAAGTCCACAATTTACAAAGATACTTCCTCTAAGAGATCTGGACCTGACTGTCAGACCTTGTTGCATGCTCTATTCTTGCTTACCATACCAAAGTATTCTTCAATCTGACTTCCGGTAAAGATACACCATGTCCTGTAGATGTGTGGAGTGGTCTTTGTTGCCATCAATGACAACACCAATGAAGATACACAGTGTCTCTTGCCAACAAATTCTACATGTGGTAAAATCAAATCATATCCCTTGGGCTTATCTCCTACTAAGCATCATAGCAGGTTACCCATACTCCTATTCACCTCTTTCATCTATCCATCAGTTTATGGATGGTGTGTAGAACTAAACATCAAATCTATCTTCAACTTCTTCCACAATTTCCTCTAGAAATAACCAACAAACTTGGTATCTCAATCTAAAACTATGTTCTTTGGTAGACCGTGTAATCTCACCACCTCTCTAAAAAATAATTTAGCAATATGGACATCACCATTAGTCTTCTTGCAAGGAATGAAATGTGCCATCTTTAAGAATCTATCCACCACCACAAAAATGGAATCATGTCCTCTCTATGTCCTTGGTAAATCAAGAACAAAATCCATACTAATATCATCCCATGGCTTCTCTAGTATAGGTAATGAATGATATAGCCCTATATTTTGACTTGTTCCTTTTGCCATCTAACACACTCTACAACTCTACACAAATTTCCTCACATCTTGCTACAACTATTGCCAATAATAATTTTCACCAACAATAGCAATAGTCTTATCTTGACCAAATTGACTAGCCAATCCCCCACTATGCTTCTCCTTAATCAGGTTCTCTCTCATGGAACTCCTTAGAATTCATAACTAGCTTCCCTTAAACAACATGCCATCTTGGATTATGAAATCCAACCATTTTGTCCTATCCAAAGTAACATGTTCCAAACAAGCTTTCTAGGCCTCTACAATATCTGGATCTTCAAGGTACAAACTTTTGAGCTCATCGAACCCAACAACCTCTATCTTCATTTCTATCAACAAATTTTGCCTTCTGCTCAAGGTATCTACAACTCTGTTGGACTTCCCACTCATGTGCTTCAAAACAAAAGTATAAATCTACAAAAACTCAACCCATTTTAAATGCCTTTGGTTCAACTTTCGTTGACTATTAAGATACTGCAAAGCCTAATGATCAGTATATAAAACAAACTCTTTTGGCAATAGATAATGTCCCCATTTCTTCAAAGCCTGAACTATAACATAAAATTTCTAATCATAAACAAAATACTTTTTCTTGGCATCATTAAGCTTCTCACTAAAATAGGCAATGGGCTTACCTTCTTGACTCAAAATAGCTCCTATATCACTACCACTAGCATCACAATCTACCTGAAATACCTTATTGAAATCTGGAAGTGCCAAAATAGGTTGTTGTGTAACTTTCTGCTTCAATGTGTCAAAACTTTTGTCTACTCCTTTAGTCCATCTAAACTCTTTTCTACCCCCTCATTGTCTTAGTTAGGGGTGCACAAATGCTACTAAAATTCTTGATAAACTTTCTGTAAAAACATGTCAAACCATGAAAAGATTGTACCTCTGTGGCACTCCTTGGCATAGGCCATTCAATGATATCTATGACCTTCTATGGGTCCATCTTAAGAGCTTCCTCTAAGACAACAAATCCCAAGTATAACAACTCCTTTACAAAACTACATTTCTTCTGATTAATCAGGAACTTCTCCTCCCTTAGCTTCTCTAAAACTCTTCTGATATGCATCAGATGCTCATCCCAAGTCTTACTAAAAATTAAAATATCATCTAAATAAACAATAACAAAACTTCCCAAAAATTCTTTTAGTACCTCATTCATGAGCTACATGAATGTGCTTGGTGCATTGGTTAGCCCAAATGACATGACTAACCACTCATACAAACCTTCCTTTGTCTTGAAGGATGTCTTCCATTCATCTCCTTCTCTGATACCGATCTGGTGATACCCACTCTTCAAGTCAATCTTTGTGAAGTACTTGGCTCCACTCAAACAATCCATGATGTCATCTATTCTTGGCAATGGAAATTTATACTTGATCGTTATCTTATTGATGACTCAAGAGTCTATACACATCTTCCATTCTCCATCTTTATTTCATGCTAGTACTATAGGTACCGCACATGGACTTAGGCTCTCCCTTATCAGTCCCTTCCTCAACAACTTGTGAACTTGTCTGTTCAACTCTTCATTCTCTGTTGGAGTCATTATGTGGGCTGCCTTATTTGTCAAATGGACTCCTAGTATCAAATCCATTTGATGACTTATCTTCCTCACTGGTGGTAAACCTTCTGGTACATTATCAAAGACAATGTCCGAAAATTCTTCTAACATATCTACAACTTATGCTATTACATCTTCACATTTCTCTTGACTAATCTTAGGAATCAATGCAAAACAATGACGCTCATGCTTAATACCCTCCAAAAAATTTCTACCATCTACCAGGCAAATTCTAGCAGTACTACATACCTTTTCTTCCACCTCCTTCAAGGGCTTCAACTTGTGACGAACTCCATCCTTTGCTAGGGAATATGTGTTTGCATGACCATCATAGATAGTGCTCCTATCATATTTCCATGACCTCCCCAACAACATATGACATGCATCCATCGGTATGATATCACACAACACCTTATCATGGTAGTCCCCAATCTTGAACTTCACTAAACACTTCTCATTGACCAAAGCTCTATGGTCCTTCTACAACCATACAATCTGATATGGATGTGTATGCTTTCTTCTTGTCAACCATGTCCTCTGAAACAAGATTGTCAGTACTTCCACTATCAATAATAATATCACAACACTTACCTTCACATTTACACCTTGTGGAAAATAAACTCTTCCTCTGATTGGGTTCTTTCTCCTCATTCAACAAGGTTCTTCTGACAACTAGGGTTTTTCTCCTTTTAGCATCTCTAGAATGCTCAGACTGTGCATCTTCATCTACATGTGCAACTCATGCATTACCTTTAGGTCTTCTATTCATCCTTCCTTGATGTTGTGGACACTTGTATGCTCAATGCCCTTCTTCTCCACATTGGAAACAGGTTCCTCTAAAACTTCCTCTTCCAGGTCCTTGCCCAGGTCAGCCTCTTTCTCTTCCTCTTTGCTCACCATTGTTCTGGTTATGAGGACGGTAGGCATTATCCCCTCTTTGATTTCAGCTGGTGCCATCTTCTTCACTTTTTGTTGAATCTTCATTTTGGCCTCCATAGGGTCTTCCACCAGTCCTTCCACCTTGACCTCTTCCCCTTTGCTTGCTATCGAATCTTTTATTTAGCTTCTCTTCCACCTTAAGGGAAAACTGGTATGCATCTTCTATTGTGGTCATTCTGACCAGGCTCATCTCCTCTTAAATACTTGGCCTTAGCACATTAATGTAATGGGCTACCTTCTCCTTGTTGGGCTCTGCATGGCTTGTCCTGATAGTAATCTTATAAAACTCTTTTGTATACTCCTTGATAGACTTGCTACCTTGCTTCAATCCTTGCAGCTTCTTCAGCAACTCCATCTCATAGTCCACAGGAATGAACTGTTTCTTTAGTTTCTCCACCATTTGATCCCATCTGGTGATCTTTCCTTTTCCACTTCTATTCCTCTCTAACTGGACCTCCTTCCACTAAATATTGGCTTGGCCCTTTAACTTTATTTTTGCAAACTTGACCCGATCTGGGTCCTCCACATCTTCATACTTGAAATACACCTCCATGTCATTGATCCAATCAATAAGCTATTTCAGATTCAAATCTCTAGAATATGTAGAAACTTTGATCCTGGGCCTCTTTCTGATCTTTGAAATGGTCCTCAACAACCTAACTTCTGCAGGATCTCCTGCAGCTTCTTGTTCTTCCTTAGATAGGTCTTTTTCAGTTTCATCCTCACTTTCTTCTCTTGTTCTCAGCTCAAACCCTCTTCGTAGCTCCTCTTGCAATGCATCAATTTGCCTTTGCATGACTCTAAAATCCTCTTCTATCAAAGCATTCCTCCCAATATAATTTCTTCGTGGAGGCATCTTAACCTTTGCAGCAAACCCACAACCTTAGGTCCTAGTGCAAACTACCTCATGGTTGGCTATTTGTCTACACACTCAGGAACCCTTGCTCTGATACCACTTGATGAAGGGGGTAAATCATAAAACACACAACAACAGAAATGGAACATAGAAAACAGAATATTTCTTTATTGATCTGGGCAACTCGTTACATTACAAAAGCTCAATTACAATAAGAGGAATCAATCCTTAATAAGCTGCAACACACTATAGCTACACATCACCAGGCTCTGGAATCTTCTTCCCTCTATAACCCCAAATCAGCTAGGGTTTCTATTTTTCCACCTATTCTTGACTCTACATTTTCCCCTTTAACTCTACTACTACCTAGGATTCCCAAAATAGTCATAAAATAGCACTTTTTGGTGGCCTCCAGCTAAATTTCAAAATTTGTAACTCCATCCAAAAGTAGGTCAACTTCCGGGAAGCATAACTTTTAATCCGGGTGTCTGATTGACAAATCGTTTTAAGCGCCGGAAAGGCCACAAAGTGAAATATCACACCAAAAATTGTAAATGGATTTATGTCAAATTTTTGGGACATTATGGGATGTTTTAGTGCCTCATATCTCATTTAAGAAAATTTCAGGGGCTTTTTGGAAAACAAAAACTTTAATATATTTCAGCTTACAAATGATCTTTGCCTGATTCCTTTTCCAAAGGTCTTATATTTCTATTATAAAGATTTTTGTAAGTTTTCACTTCAATCTATACCCAAATGCAAACTTTCCTAAAATGGCAGGTAAACTTTCTAAAACTGGTAATTTTCTATTTTTAGCAATTTTAGAAAAACTGAAAGTCCTCCATCATTATTCAAGATATTATGGAACTAGAAATACTAATTATAGAAAGAAATGAAAACAAATGTAATGATTTTGAAGCAACATCTTTTTAGGTGATGCAAGATTGAATTTACACTACTGGATGCTCCTGCATCATAACTCTAATGACCTTGTCATATAGAGACTAGCCAATGACATTATCACCTTAAAAAGATACACCCACAATACTAAGAAGGGGGGTGAATTAGTTTTCTATTAAAACTTTTACTTATTAAAACTTAAATCCATTTGCCACATTTGATAACAATAAAGAAAATTAAACACAAAAGAAGTAAACAAAAAGCATCACACATAAACACCAAAATTTTTATGTGGAAAACCCTAAACAGGGAAAAACCACGATGAGTGTTTGGTGCAGTCACGGTAGGAGGGTTCAAAGAATGAACTATCTGGATTATGCAATAAGAGTAAACAAATGGAAACAACTTAGATAAATGGAACAAATACAGATTTAGTCATTTGGTATATCATAGAATTGAAATAGAGATCGGTTGGCAACATACGAGCTTACAATAAGGGCTCACAGGTCTGATTACATACATGCACAAGATAAGGCTTTGAAGCTCCCTTCACACAAAATATAACTAAGAATTATGAATCAATTGCTAAATTCTTTCCTAAGAGTCTATTACATCAATATATATCATCTCCAGACCAATAGATTCCTCTGCATTGGCCAAGGAAGATCACAAATTCCAAAGAAAGGTGTATTGTGTGTACACAGATAGGTTAGACCTAAATGCATAGAACACTTTCAGAAAATGAATGGAATGATGTGTAGATCTCTAAGGAAGATTAGCCATGAACCAAGATCATTGAATGATGTGTCATTAGGCTCCAAAGATCAGGAAATGCTTCCGCAAGTTTCTCCTTCAGTTGATTGCCAGTGAATATCAGGATGCTCTGCTCTGAGAAATAATCAACTTCTGATAGCGATATCTTTCCAGTATGGACATGCAGATCTCTAAATTCTTGATATGTTGTAGATGAATGAATGTAGGTGCTAAATCTAGCTCCACAAGATCTGAAATGTAACTGTGATAGAATGTTGGATCAAAAGGTAGAAACTACTTTTGACTTAACTGCCTAAACTAAACTGGAAAATGAAAAGAAACAAACTAAACTGCAAACAAACAAAAATGCAAATGTTTTTGGTTGATGCAAGATTGTTCTTGAACCAGGGATGCTCCTACATCAGACATCCGGGGTTATTGAAAAAGTGAGTCCCTTACTTTGTTGGGGTTAGGGGAGAACCAAGACAATCCACCTCAACCTGAGAAATCCAATATGACTCTTCTTTTGCTCTATCTTTCCACTTCACAAGATATTCTTTGTATTGTCTTCCTCTAGTGTTACGTCAAACTCTGTTGTCCAAAATGTCTTCAATCTGCTCTAATGCTTGTTGTGGTAACTGGTTCTTCAAGCCCTCTTCTATGCTGTCACTGAACTTTTCTTGATGATACTGGTATAAGTCTAAAATGTTGAAAATACATGATATACCCAATGTCTCTGGTAATTCCACTTCATATGTATTTCCTAAATCAAATTTCTTGAGTATCTTACAAGGTCCAAACTTCTTCATCTTCAACTTGTTGTTTATCCCAACTAGAAATCTTTCTTTTCTCAAGTACACCATCACTTCATCTCTAACTTCAAATTCCTTGTCTTCTCTTCTCATCTTCCTTTTCCTTATACTTACTATTCATATCCTCCAAATGCTTCTTAACCTGATTATGAACTGTCTTCATGTGATCTACAAATTCTTCTACTTCTGTACTCTTTTCCTCTATAATGATATCTCTTAATTCTGCTACTCCTCTAGGATTCACTCTAGTCACAATCTCAAAAGGTATTCTTTTGGTACTCCTATTTACTAAATTGTTGTATGCAAACTCTGTGTAGACACCCAAATTTGTCCCAACTTTGTCCATATTCTACAACACCTTGTTAAAACATTATCCTAGACATCTTGTAGCATTTTGTCCTAAGTTCCCTTATCCATTAGCCAATTAATTAAATAACTTTTATTTATTTAATTAAATCCCATTCAATCCCATCCTTATCCCACTTAGCTAATTAATTAAATAAATTTTATTTATTTAATTAATTCCACATCATGATCCCATTTATCCTATCCCCATCCTAATTAATTAAATAAATTTTATTTATTTAATTAATTTCCACATCATATCTTATCTCATCCTATTCATCTTTCAAATCAATTAAATAAATTTTATTTATTTAATTAATTTTCTAACTTATATCACAACTAATTCAAATATTTTATTTGAATTAAGTCACATGACCTTTCATCACATTCCAACACTTGTCCAATCAATCATGTGTTACAACTTTTTTCTTTCACATGCACAACTACTGGGACCTAATTTTAGTATTTATCTACACAAGCACACCTAAGCTTTATCTTCCCTTGCCACATGTCAATTGACTACAATTTCTTAATGTGCAAGGAAACCTAACTTAATCCTATCCATCCATTTCATCTAAAGCCCTAATTGATCCTAGCCATCCATTGGAACCAAGCCAATCCTATAAAGCAAGCCTCTTTTGAGCCATTTGGGACATTAGAGAAGACATTAGAGAAGAGATTAGGAGGGAGACATTAGAGGAGAATTTAGGATTCTTCTTCATGCAACCTCACTCTGCTGAATTTTTATCTCAAGCTATTATCCATCATCTTCAATCCATCTAGCTTGCATCCTTATCAACGTTATACTGCGGAATCAAGCAACCAACACAACAAAGTGATCAATCAATCTAGCATTTCATCTTGCATCTTCGAGGTATTGAATGATTTGGGTTTAGGTTATGCATTTCAGTTGTTTGATCATTTCCATTTACAAATCCAAATTTTTCGATATACATTTTGGCATGCCCGGTGGGACTCACTTTGCTTGATCTTTTTTGTAGGTTTTTGTAGTAAAAATTTGCATTCATATAGCCCCCATTGTCAAGTTTTGCAGGTTTAATTAACTTTTTGTTGCAGATCTACTATTTTTTGGACAAAACCCTAGGTTTTAAAGATTTCATCATATCTTCCAAATGGCTATGAATTTTTCTACAAAATTTTAGCAAAAGTTTGTCCATGATATAAGGAAGCTACAACAGAGAAATTTTGGGTTTATCGCAATTTGTGTGGGATTTATCATGTTTTCATGTTTTTTCATAAAATTGCAATTCTAAGCGTAAATCAGCAAATTTTTTAGAAATTTTGATATTGCTAGATAGCTCTCAAAATTCTAATGGGAGTCTATGTTTTATAGATTTAATTTAGAGCTCGTTTACAGTGCAAACAAATTAGATCTTTGCCGACTATATTGTTTCCATAAATCCGCATTTCTAGGCGCAAAACAAGGAATTTTTCTGATTTCTTTAGATTTTCTGAAAATTCTCTAAAAATTAATAGGGGTCCCTTCTTTGATTTTTTATTTTTTGAACAAAAAATGTATCGAAATAATCAAATCTAATTCGGCTATGCATCTAAAATTACAATTTTTCTTGCCTGATGAGCCTATTTTTTTATGCCTGCATTATAATATCATTTTTTTTTATGTTGTAGGTGATCATAAGGAGCTGGAGCAACATTGACATCAACATCTATAGCAATTTGGATAGGAAATTAACTAGGTGCAATCATTTCATTTATCATCTTCTAATCATTGTTTGAATCGCATTTCGATTTGGGCATAAAATGAACAATTGTTTGCAAATTCACATCAAAAAATTGGGCTAAAATGAATCATTGTCTTCCATCACATTTGGATTTGGGTTTAAAAAGAACAAGTGTTTGAATTGTCTTCTACACATTTCATTTTCTAAGGGTCAATTAACAAGTGCGAGTGTGAATCAAGTGATAGCTCACTTGGTTTGCTTTTGTAAACCCTATCTAGAAGGCCTGCTTGGAGACACACCACTCCAAGGGATGACCTCAACTGAGGCTAAATCGAAAGACACCCTCATTGGGAGTTAGAATCTTGTCACTCTTAGCTAAGCCCTAAAGAACTTTATACCTTTGGGAAGTGAAGGTGAAGGGTGGGTTACCCCTTTCTCCCGGCTATGTGGCAGGATTTCACTTTCAATTCTTTAGCCAACCTTGTGCAATCTAGCCTAAGACCTAATTGGCCATACCCACTTGACTAGACATTAGGCTTGTTGATGTGTCTTTCATGTGTGCTTGCATAATCATCACATTTCATTTTCAAAGTCAACAATTGCTTATGTTTCTTGCGTGAGTGATTCATGTGTGTATATGCATAATCATTTGTTTGAACATTGTCAAATCAAGCTATAAACACCAAACACATAAACAATTCATCCTACATTTGATCCACATCACCTAATTTTGTCATTCCACATTATATCCTAATCATACCTAGATCAATTTTATTCTGAACATATCCTAGTCACATCCATACTCATTCCAAATCATCTCTACATCATCATCAACCTAGTCCTAGTCAACACTTGTCAAGATGGTCGTAATCATTCAAGGGGGCTATTCCTCTAATCATGAGACAAATCCCAAGCCTAAGGTGACAATTCAAGGGGGCTATCCCTCTAATCATGAGACAAATCCCAAGCCTAAGGTGACAATTCAAGGGGGTTATCCTTATAATCATGAGACAAGACCTAAGCCTATGAACACAATTCAAGGAGGCTACCCCTCTAATTCAAATAATGAAATAAAACCAAATCCCAAGGTCACAATTAGAGGAGCCCCTCTTCCTAATTCAAATCATGAAGATAAACCAAGACCTAAGGTCACAATTAGAGCAATCCCTCTTCCTAATCCAAATCATGAGAAGAAACCAATCACAATTAAAGGTGGCTATCTTCCTAATCCAAATCATGAGAAGAAACTAATCACAATTAAAGGTGGCTATCCTCCTAATCCAAATCACGAAGATAAACCAAGACCTAAGGTCACAATTAGAGGAGCCCCTCTTCCTAATTCAAATCATGAAGATAAACCAAGACCTAAGGTCACAATTAGAGGAGCCCCTCTTCCTAATCCAAATCATGAGGATAAACCAAGACCCAAGGTCACGATTAAAGGTGTCTATCCTTGTAATCCAAATCATGAAAGTGAACCAAAGCCCAAGATCACAATTAAAGGAGCCTCTCCTCCTAAGACCAAGTTTATACTTCAAGGAGGATATATCTTTATTGATGAGGATGAGACAAGTCCAAAACCCAATCCATCCACACATCCAATCAATTCCACATCAACTTATCCCACTTCATACCAATCTAATCCATCCACACATCAAATCAATTCTGCATCAACTTATGCCACTTCATCTCAACCAAATTCATCCACATGTCATATCAATCCTTCATCCACCTATCACAACCCTTATTCATATCAATCCATATCACAACAATCATTATCCTATGTAACCCCTCCATCATCATCACATCAACACATTCAACTACAACACCATCAACCAATTCAACAATTTCAATCATCACATCAATTCATTCACCAACAACAACAACAAGTCCAAACACCATCCCAACCTCAACAAATTCCACATCAACCTTACATGTCATCATCTTCCACTTCCTATCAACTTAATCCACCTATCCACCAAGTCAATGCCACATCAAACTATGAATATCCACCTCAAGCTTACTCAATCCCTCATGCCGACATTCCAATGCACTACCAAGCCCTTCCACAAGGCAATCAAGTGATATCACAAGAACAACATTCAAGTCCAAATGGCCCTTTGTATATAAATCAAGTGAGCACAAGTCAACCTTGCCAACAAGATCAAATGCCCTCAACTTTGAGTCCACCTCAAGATCTTTTATCTACATATCCCACTATTTCATCCAGCCACCAAGACTATCAATGGCCTCCACAACAAGCACAAGTGAGCCTAAGTTTACCTTTGCAACAAGAAGCACATGCAATTCCAAGTGGTCTTTTGTACATAAATCAAATGAGTCCAAGTTATCCTATGCAAGACTTAATTACCTTTGACAAGGGAGATACCAATCTAGAGTGGCCACCACCATCCAATCACATGCCAACACAAGAGCCAACAATTCCTATCCCAACACCACCATGTGATCCTACCCCTAGTCCATTGGTCCCTCCATCTTCCAAACCACCAAGCCCTCCATTACCTTCATTGCCATGTCATTCTAATCCTTCACCAAAGGATGCGGCTGAGATAGTTTTACAAAGAATGCTTGAAGCAAAACTCATTGAACTTCTTGAAGTCAAACCATGTGAAGAAAGTCCATATGATGAACATGATTATTGTGCATACCATAGGACCAAAGGCCATAATACAAATACATGCCCAATATTTGTCCCAATTGTTTACAAGGTGTACCTACCTATAATGGGAAATCATGCCACATCATCCCAATCCCATTTGTCACCCCCATCTAGTCCAAATCCTAATCCATCCAACCCAATTATCCCTCAACCCAATCCTAATCATAAGCCTACAACACCATCTACTATTATCATCCATCCATTATATTGCTCATCCACTCATACACTTGCAAAGGATGTGATCCATTGGCTACTAGCTAGGAATAAACTACCTCCATGTCAAACACCCATTCATGAGCCTACCAAAGAACTTCCAAAGGTCATGTCTAATCCTATAATCCCATCATGTGGTCCACCTATCCTTGAGCCTCTACAAGAGCCCTCAATTAACATTCTTAGCCCTTCAAGCCCATCATGTGACCTACAAGCCATCAAGCCTATTCAAGAGTCATCATGTTCTCATGTTGTTGACCAAGAGCCTATCCAAGAGCCTTCCACTTCCATTCAATCAACCCAAAAGGTATGTCAAAGGTTTAATCCTAAGCATGTGGAAACATTAAGCTCTAGTCCAACTCAATATCAAATGCCTTCCATCCAACCTTTCGATAACATGTATCTTTTCCATGATCAAGATGATAGCCATAATGATGAATCTATCCATGAGCCACTTGATCCTATCCATCTCCCAACAACCATTCATGAGCAAGCTATCCAAATTCAACCCATCCATAATATTTACCTTCTTTATGATCAAGATGATACCTATGAAGAAGCTATCCATGAGCACCTTGATCCTATCCATAATCCTAGATCTATCCATGAGCAAGATATCAAAATTACTCCTAGTCATCAGCCATCTCGCCCTATCCATAATGAGCAAACATCCACTTGTCATAATGAGACACTTTCCCCCCAAGTAAGCATAAAAGATCAAACAAACAACTTGGATCTTAGTGAACATAATGAACATAATCAAGATCCTAATGATCCTTCATCCCCATCGACCATCAATTCCACTTCAAGTCCACCATCATGTCCTATTGGTCTTACCACCCTTATACATGAGTGTTCTTCCTTAGGACAACAAAAACCTTTATCCACTTCACCTTCTCCATCCAATAAGGAACTCAAGTCTAGTGTTCAAACTACACTTAGTCCCATTGTCCATCACATACTCCAAAACATGAACTACCAAGGCAAAGGTCTAGACCTTTATGAACAAAGTATTTTGGAGCTAAACCATGTCAAAGCTCCTCCATGCTCATATGACCTTGGATACACACCCCAAGGTAAACAAGGCCAAGATGTTGGTAATTCCTCCATCCATCCTAAGTCCAGTTTCCATCACAAACCCCATCATCTACCTAAAACATATGTTGCCATTCTACCTCCATCATCCTATAAATGTCAAAAGCATGTGACCGTACATCTTCCACCATCCACTTTGCCTCCACTTTTACCAACTCCAAATATCCCTCCATCCACCTTGCCACCATTGCTTCCAACACCTAACATACCTATCATTCATAAGTATCCTTACATCCCTAATCATGACCAACAAAAGCACACATTGTTTAACCATAAAGCTTCCAATCATTCCATCCACTCCACCCACCCCATGGGCTTCGAAAGAAAAATTTTTGATGCCTCTACTTATAAAGTTAAAAATCCTACCAAAAATCCTAAAGGTCTTCATACCTTAGGACATAAAGAATCAAACTCAAAGCAAAGTTCATCTAAGAAGCCATCTAAACCCTTACCTCCAAATACAAAGCCCAAAAGCAAAATGATTTGTGTTCCTAAGCAAATATCTAGCAAGTCAAATGAGGCATCCTCATCCACATCTCAAGAATCCCAACCACCTATATCCATCCAAAAGCCTACTTCCATCCAAAATTTCCGTTCCCTTCAAAAATCCCACAAGCAAAACAAAAGCATTAAAAATACTAAATCTATGTGGGTTCCTAAATCACTTCATCAACCATCTCCTAAGCAAACATCTCCATTGCTTCCTACACCACCATCTCATCAAAAGCTTCAATGTTTATCACGGTGTGTGCAACTGTTGGTCATGGTTCCCCTCTACTCCATAGCACCTCCACATAACATCTCCCCATCTTCCATCCATTATCCTACATATCTTCCCCATGCTATCCCTATGGTCCATGCTTTGGCATAAACTTTTCATCCATCTTCATTCCATAAGCCTATATAATCCACATCATAATCCATTTCATCATCCACTATCTACCTAATCCATCTCTCATCCACGCAATCCCTTTGCCAACATCTATGAGCATAATGACATGGTCCATGCGATGACATCCATCTCTAACGGGACCAACAACATCCATCGAACTAGACATTTGAGTCCCTCCTATCCATTACCATGGTGAAAACCTAGCAAACAGGTGCCATGTGTAATTGTCAACCCATCTAAAAGCAAAAAAGAAGGAAAAAAATCAAAATAGTAAAGAGAAATCCCTTCATTTAAAGGTGAAAACCTGGTAAACAGGTGCCTTGGATAAGTACCATGATGAAAACCTGGCAAATAGGTGTCATGTGTAGGTTGATCTTCTATGTCACTTACACTTGGGGCACATTGTCTCATCCAACCTATCCATTTCCCAACTATCTATCCCATTATATCATACCAACCTATCTTATTCTATCTTGTCATCCTACCATCCTCAGCCATTACATAAACATGCCTATCCTATTGAACCCATTTATCCATCCTTCTGCCTTTTGATTTTGAAGAAGACATAGGGGCAAAATATTGAAACATGTTTGGATCTTTCTTGGCATACCTTCTTTCCAAACCAAGTCCTATCCATTGACCATAAGCCATCTTATTCAAACCAATCTATCATGTCATCCCTTGGTCATGAACTTTGTCATGTAAAATCCTAAGAATTACCACCTAGAATGGGGCAAGTTCTTCTTATGTGACATAGCCTTTGAAGATCACATCCTAGCTCCCCTATGATCCATCCACTATGGTGTATCCTTATCATGAGCTTTCCTTCTTATAGCTTATCCCCATCCATTTATCATGAGCTTTCCACTATAGCCTACCTATCTGTTTATCATGAGGCATGCATCCATTCCTTATATGGCCTATCCTTTTATCTATCCATCCAACTCTCATGAACCTTCCATCCCATCCAACTCTCATGAGCCTTCTATCCCATTTACTATGAGCCCATCCTTTTATCCATTCAATCCTTTTATCCATCTATGCACCTAGACTTGGTTTTCTCCCTTGTCATTGGTATCTAGCACAAAGGCTACCCAAAATTGTCAATCCATTGGCATCCCAAAACATTCAAAAACACAAAAAAAAATCAAAATATTTCAAAAAAAATCAAAATTTGTCAAAAAATCTAAAAAAATAAAATATCCAATGAAAATCCAAGCAATAAAACCAATCACATCATCCAAATGAATCCACTCCATCAACATTCAATCAAAATCAAATCAAAATCATCATCATCAATTCTTCCTATCAATAACATTCATTCATCCATTTAAATCAATCCAATTCCAATCATATCAATCAAATCAATCTAAGTAATGATCCTAAATCCAAGTTACACTAATCCATATCAAGCAAGCTAATCAATCAAAGAACATTATCCAATCAAATCAACAGGTTTTGCTCCGAATCTTGTCATGAGCTAAATCACTCATCATCAATCATTATCAATGGGATATAGTGTTCCCACATCCTTGTGTTGATCTAGGGATATAGCTTTCCCCGCAATGACAACACTATCATCATCAAACAAACAATCCATTATTGGTTTATGACTTGACAAGGACAATACCTTGTTTGTTTTACATCCTTTGAGCATACTGAGAACACTTGCTTATGCTTAGATTGAGTGGATACTCCAATCATCACACCATCACTATAATCATTCAAAACAATCAACCCAACAATAGCAAACATCAAAACCAAAGCACATCAAGCCAACAATTAAAACAAATCCAATCACTTCAACCAATCAAAAGAAAACCAATCCACCACATATCATCACATCATCAACATTTCATCAATCCATAACTTGATCAATCTCAATCAAATCAATCTTCATTCATCATTTCATCATCTTCAAATCATTCCAAACAATGATCCAAATGCAAGTCAATCCTTCAGCTATACCAATCAAGTTAATCAATCAAGCCAAGTTATCCAATTGCAATCCATGGTCTTGATCCTAGCCTTGTTGTAAGCCAAATCAATCAGCCAATCAGCCAACCAACTCAGCAAACAACCCTGTGTTGATCTAGGGATATAGCTTTCCCTACTATGACAACACTCTCAACAACAAAACAATCAAACAATTAATCATTGGTTTACAGCTTGACAGGGGCAATACCTTGTTTGTTTTTGAATCATTTGTGCATGCTTGCTTGCTTGCGTGTGTGTTATTATTTTATCTTGCATTTGTATCACATGTGTAACTTTCCAGCTAATATTCATATCTTGTGTATGTTGGAATAGCTTTTTGCGCTATCCTTTGCATCTAAGGTCATATTATACCTTTTGTGCATTAGGACTTTAATGCTCTAAGTTTACTTCCTCATACGTTAGACAAGGTTGTATTATGCTGGGGCATAAGACATAACGTCACCCTAGATCCTTATACCTTGGTGCATAACATCTAGTGCTATATCAAACATCATGGTTGCTCACCTTCATTGTAGCATAACACATCCATTTCTTCTATCCATTCCCTTATCTTTCTTTTGTAGCCAAGCCATTTTTTTTCAAGAGCATACTTGTGTTTGTCCAACCCACCTATCCTCACGAGGGGGCATCACCAACCTATCCTTTCTATCATCATCATCAGCAGCATCCCTATCAATTATCCATACCTTAACTTCTTTGAAATGATGTTACTCGACACAAAGCTCATCATCTCGAACATCATCTCAAAGAGGGGCAAAATATAGACACCCAAATTTGTCCCAACTTTGTCCATATTCTACAACACCTTGTTAAAACATTATCCTAGACATCTTGTAGCATTTTGTCCTAAGTTCCCTTATCCATTAGCCAATTAATTAAATAAATTTTATTTATTTAATTAAATCCCATCCTTATCCCACTTAGCTAATTAATTAAATAAATTTTATTTATTTAATTAATTCCACATCATGATCCCATTTATCCTATCCCCATCCTAATTAATTAAATAAATTTTATTTATTTAATTAATTTCCACATCATATCTTATCTCATCCTATTCATCTTTCAAATTAATTAAATAAATTTTATTTATTTCATTAATTTTCCAACTTATATCACAACTAATTCAAATATTTTATTTGAATTAAGTCACATGACCTTTCATCACATTCCAACACTTGTCCAGTCAATCATGTGTTACAACTTTTATCTTTCACATGCACAACTAATGGGACCTAATTTTAGTATTTATCTACACAAGCACACCTAAGCTTTATCTTCCCTTGCCACATGTCAATTGACTTCAATTTCCTAATGTGCAAGGAAACCTAACTTAATCCTATCCATCCATTTCATCTAAAGCCCTAATTGATCCTATCCATCCATTGGAACCAAGCCAATCCTATAAAGCAAGCCTCTTTTGAGCCATTTGGGACATTAGAGAAGACATTAGAGAAGAGATTAGGAGGGAGACATTAGAGAAGAATTCAGGATTCTTCTTCATGCAACCTCACTCTGCTGAATTTTCATCTCAAGCCATTATCCATCATCTTCAATCCATCTAGCTTTCATCCTTATCAATGTTATGCTGCAGAATCGAGCAACCAACACAACAAAGCGATCAATCAATCCAACATTTCATCTTGCATCTTCGAGGTATTGAATGATTTGGGTTTAGGTTATGTATTTCAGTTGTTTGATCATTTCCATTTACAAATCCAAATTTTTTGATATACACTCTGCTTGTGAGAGAATCAAATCCAAACTTCCTGTCTTTTCTCCAACCAAACATCTCAACAAATTTCCCAAACTCCTATTCACTACCTCTGTCTGTCCATCAGTATGTGGATGAAAAGCTGAGATGGACTTCAAATCTATCTTCATCTTCTTCCAAAGTGTCTTTCAAAAGTATCCAACAAACTTTGTATCTCTGTCTGAAACTATACTCTTAGGTAATCCATGCAATCTCACAATCTCCTTGAAAAATAGGTCAGCTACATGCACTACATCAGTTTTCTGCTTACAAGGTATGAAATGAGCCATCTTTGAAAATTTATCCACCACTACAAATATTCAATCATGTCCTCTTTGTGTCTTAGGAAATCCCATCACAAAATCCATGCTTATGTCTTCCCAACTTGGTCTCTCTAGTACTGTCAAAGGTGTATACAATCTAGTGTTCTGACTACTCCCTTTTGCAACTTGACAAACTCTACAACTCTACACAAATCTCTGAACATCCTTATGTATCTGAGGCCAAAAGTAGTTTTAACTCACCAAAGCCACTGTCTTATCAATGCCAAAATGTCCTGCCAATCACCACTATGTTTCTCCTTAATCAAATTATCTCTCATTGAACTTCTAGGTATGCATAACTGACTTCCTTTAAACAACATATCTTCTTGAATGAAATAATCCAACCACTTACTCCTATCTATCACAACAGGTTCCTTGCATGCTTTCCAAGGTTCTGCAAAATCAGTTTCTCCCTCATACATGTTCTTCAATTCATCAAAACCTAATACTTCAACTCTCATCTCTATCAACAAGTGTCTTCTTCTGCTCAATGCATCAACAACTTTGTTTGATTTTCCACTCATATGCTTCAACAAAAAAGTATAACTCTGCATGAACTCTACCCATCTCATATGTCTCTGATTCAACTTACCTTGACTGTTCAAATATTGCAAAGCTTGATGGTCTGTATACAACACAAACTCCTTAGGTAACAAGTAATGTCTCCACTTCTTCAAGGCTTGAATTATGGCATAGAACTCTTGATCATAAATTGAATATCTTCTCCTTGCATCATTCAATTTCTCACTGAAATATGCTATAGGTCTACTTTCTTGACTTAACACTACTCCAATCGTATTTCCACTTGCATCACAATCAACTTGAAATACCTTATTGAAATCTGGTAATGCCAAAACAGTTTGCTCTATCACCTTTTGCTTTAACAACTCAAAACTTTCATCTACTCCAGATGTCCACTAAAAATCTTTTCTGTCACCTCTCATTGTTTCTATCATAAGGTTACAAACTGAACTAAAATTTCTGATGAACTTCTGGTAGAAACTAACCAATCCATGAAATGATCTAACCTCTCCAATGCTCTCCGGTGTAGACCATTCAAAAATTGCTCTCACTTTCTTAGGGTCCATCTTCAATCCTTCTGCAGAAATCACAAATCCCAAATATGCTAGTTCTTCCTTCATGAAACTACACTTCTTGATGTTTATCAGTAATTTCTCTTCTCTCAGTCTTAGCAAAACTTGTCTAATATGCCACAAATGTTCCTCCTTTGTCTTACTAAAAATTAAAATATCATCCAAGTATACAATCACAAACTTACCCAAGAATTTATTCAAGACTTCATTCATCAATCTCATGAAAGTACTCGATGCATTTGTCAATCTAAAGGGCATCACTAACCACTCATACAATCCTTCATTTGTCTTAAAAGAAGTCTTTCATTCATCACCTTTTCTGATTCTAATCTGATGGTATCCACTTTTCAAATCTATCTTTGTGAAATATCTTGCTCCACTCAAACAGTCCATGATATCATCCATCCTAGGTAAAGGAAATCTATACTTAACTGTGATCTTGTTTATTGCTCTGGAATCAGTACAAATTCTCCATTCTCCATCTTTCTTAGGTGCTAACATTGCAGGTACTGCACAAGGACTCAATCTTTCTCTGATCAAACCTTTCCTCAATAATTATTGTATCTGTCTATTCAATTCTTCATTCTCTGTCGGTGTCATTCTATGTGCTACTTTGTTAGGCAAACTTGCTCCTAGTATAAGATCCATGTGATGACGGATACTCCTTATAGGTAGTAATCCCTCAAGTACATTATCTAATATGATGTCTTCATACTCTGTCATCAATTCTCTTATCTCCTCTGATTGTGATTCTTCAGTCTCCTCCTTCAAAGCTTCAAGCTTCTTAGGAATCAAGGCATAACACATATTCTCATGTCTTAAACCATCCAGAAACTTTCTTCCATCTACCAAATAGATTCAAGCATTTCCACACACTTCACTCTTAGGATCATCCTCTAAAGGAATCAAAGTAATTTTCTTTCCATTTGTTGTTATAGTATATGTATTCTTTCTCTCATCATGTATATCTTTTCTATCATAATGCCAAGGTCTACCCAACAAGATATGACAAACATCCATAGGCATAATATCACACAAGACTTCATCAAGATAAGATCCAATAAGAAATTTTACCAAACATTGTTCACTCACTAGTACCTTATGATCATCCTGAATCCATGCTATCTGATAGGGCTTAGGGTGTTTTGATCTTTCCAACTTTAGCTTAGTCACCATCTCCTTTGAAACTAGATTATCTAAACTACCACTATCAATTACAACTTTACAACACTTACTTCTTGATTTGCATCTTGTTCTAAACAAACTCTTCCTCTACAGTGGTTCCTCAATCTCTTCTTCTTGAAATAGTGCTCTTCTCATCATAAGTGACTCTCCTTTCTCTGGTTTACCAATAGAACTAGGTGATCTAATAGGGTCCTCTTCAACGTAAGCTACTCTTCCACTATTTTATGTCCTCTTACTTGTACTACCTTGATTACATCCAAATGCTCTATGTCTTTCACCTCCACACTTGAAACAAGTACCTTTGAATGTTCTCTTATCCAATCCTCTTCATTCTCTTTTGTATCCTTCATTTCGATATGAATTATAGTTGCCTTTGGGATGAAAATTTATGTCATTTCTCTGGTGGTCATTAGTATCTCTGTCATCCTTCTTGTATGGGTTGTCAAACTTGTTCTTCTCTAGAAATGATTTGTCTCTTCCAAAAAATGTCCTACCTCTTTAAAATTTACCTCCTTTGCCTCTATCTCTGGTCATGTCTCTTATTCAGCTTCTCTTCAACTTTCAAGGCAAACTGGTATGCTTCGTCCAAAGATGTCATCCTTACCAAGCTTAGCTCTTCTTGAATGTTCAATCTCAGTCCATTGATGTATCTAGAAACTTTCTCCTTTCTTTTTTCACTATGTCCTATCCTTATGATCATCTTATAGAATTCTTCAGTGTACTCCTTCACAAATTTCTCCTTTTGTCTCAGGTTTTGCAATCTTTTCAACAATTCCAACTCATAGTCATCAAGTATAAACTAATTCTTCAACTTTGTCACCATCTACTCCCACTTTGTAATCTTTTCTTTTCCTCTTATGTTTCTTTCCAACTGAACTTCTTTCCACCACATAGCAGCATGTCTTTGCAAATTTCACCTTCTCTAGATCTTCAATTTCCTCATATTAAAAGTATTCTTCCATGTCCTTTATCCAATCAATCAATTCTTTAGGGTTCTAGTTACCAGTATAGTTTGGCACATCGACTCTAGGTCTCTTTCCAATCTTTGAAATAGCTCACAACATCTTTACTTGATCCAACTCTTCTTCTTCATCACCTTGGTGTCAATCCTCTTTGCCTCTCTTTTTCAACAACATCCAATCGAATTCACATTGTTTTCAATATCTCTATCATCTCATCTATTCTACTAGAATTGTTCTAATAGCAAAAACTCTCCTCAGTGGCATTCTTCCTACGATCAAGTGCAAACTACCTCAGGTTTAGTGATCAAGCTACAAGGTGACAACTACCTCACAATCAGAAATTAGTTGCAACACAAGTAACCTACCTCAATTCAACAATCTATCCATAGCAAGATCTTATGGAATTCCCTTGCCAACTTCGCTCAATTCACTCCCAAAGATTCAAACTTTCACTCTGATACCACTTGGTGCAGTCACGGTAGGAGGGTTCACATAATGAACTATCTAGACCATGCAGCAAGAATAAACACAATGAAAACAACTCAAAAAAATGGAACAAATGCAGATTCAGTCATTCGGTATATCATAGAATTCAAATAGAGATCAGTCAGCAACATGTGGGCTTACAATTAGGGTTCACATGCCTGATTACATACATGTGCAAGATAAGGCTTTGAAGCTCCCTTCACACAAAATCTAACTAAGAATTATGAATCAATTTCTAACTACTTTCCTAAGGATCTATTACATCAATATATATCATCTCTGGACTAATAGATTCCTCCGCATCAACCAAGGAAGATCACAAATTCTAAAGAAGAGGTGTAATGTGTGTTCACAGATAGGTTAGACCTAAATGCATAGAACACTTCTAGAAAATGAGTGGAATGATGTACAGATCTCCAATGAAGGTTAGGCATGAACCAAGATCATTGAATGATGTGTCATTAAGCTCCAAAGATCAGGAAATGCTTCTGGAAATTTCTCCTTCAGCTGATTGCCAATGAATATTAGGATGCTCTACTCTGTGAAACAATCAACTTCTGATAGTGATATCTTTCTAGTATAGACATGTGGATCTCTAAATTCTTGATATGATGTAGATGAATGAATGTAGGTGCTAAATCTAGCTCCACAGGATCTAAAACATAACTATGATACAATGCTGGATCAAAAGGTAGAAACTGCTTCTGACTGAATTACTTGAACTAAATTGGAAAAATGAAAAGAAACAAATTGAACTACAAACAAACTAAAATGCAAATATTTTTGGTTGATGCAAGATTGCTCTTGAAATAGGGATGCTCTTGCATCAGTGTTAGCTCACAATAATTATGTAATAACAATACCGAATTACAAGAAGGCTCATTAACTTAGGGCTCACTGCCTAAAGAAATGCTCACTGCAAGAAAGGCTCATTGCCAAAATAGGCTCACCTCCTAGAGAAAGAAAGAAGAAGGAAGAATGGCTCATTACCAGGTTGAACTACTTACATTACATCTACACATGCATGGTTACAACTCTAATGAAGCACATAAATACTATCTCAAAACTCTTCATCTCTGACTGCTCTGTTTCACTACTCTACTTTTACATGGGAACAAGATCTCTCTTCTTCTACTCTTATTGCCTCCACAAAATCACCTTACTTCACATGTTGCACACACATATATTCTTATCCACATCATATCACTCAAAAACCAAATTCAATCCCATATAGATATCTGTAACACTTAAAATCTTCATATTAGGTCAGCCTAATAAGGTGTAGCATGTAGTCATGCCTTATGTAACTTGTCAGCCATATTCATTCACCAAAATTCACAGTGGACCCAAAAATCACTTGAATCACATTCACATATATCAGCCTCAACTATTCCACTACTTAGGATTAGGTTCTAAAAAATAGAATTTACCACATACAATTTAAACTTATCATGTCGGCCTCCAACACTGACTGCCACTGGTTTAGTTTATCTGTTAGACTGTAACTTTCATTGTAGATCACAATACTTGCTAAAAATCATATCAGAGACTCTTTAGGAATCATAGATCATACCTCCAGAATCACAAAGCAAAATATCCTCTTGTGGTAAAATGCGACATGCCCTGTCACAGTCAAACTCTACCAAACTAAGTAGCGATACTTAGACACTCACAACTATCTTTCAAGTGGATCTCAAAATTTGAAACTCTAAATTTAGACACTTCATATAAGTGTTTACAACACCTCAAAACCACATAACAAGATATACAACACCAGAGGAATGTGGACCAAATCAACTGAATGTTCTCTCTAAGTAGCACTATATTCTACTCTGCTTGACTTAGGCTATTTGAAGATATGCTTCATGTACTTGTCAAGAGCTAAAAACTTGGATATAAGATCACCTAAGGACTAAAAACAACATATCAGAACTGCATGATCTGATCTTTAGCTATGAACCAATGCTAGCCATTACATTGTCTCTCTGTCGATGTCTCTTGTATACTGCCAACACAGCCAAAAGTGACTAAGTCTTTTTCACCAGACCAAAATCTTTGTCACAACCTTATTCCTTTTCTTTTTACCATCAATGACAACACCTTAAAGCATCATATGAGCAATGTCTCTCTTAGTGATGTTTGCCAAGTTGCCAACAATCTCCCCCTTTAGCATTAATGGCAACACTTCATGTGAAAAACTGTTGCAACTCCCCCTTTCTCTTTACACACTGCTCCCCCTATCTTCATGCTTCTCTTATTAATTTTCAAATGTTTTTCACATGCTTCATTTCTTCTCCCCCTTTGACATCAATGGCAAAGGTGTATGATACAAGGATATGTACAAGTTGCTAAAATTTCAAAACTATTTTTCTACTTTCTGCATATATACAAGTGAAATCAAAATATCTTACAGTTGTTCAGGGAGAACAACTTTGTAGATCTTCTTCAACTGCACCACTTCTTCATCCCAACTAACCTTAGCATCACTCAAGACTAGTATGTGCCCATTAATTTGAGATGCTAAATCTTCTTCTTTCTTCACGGTAGCAGGGGCCTCATTGATTTGCCTTGTCTTATCTGCTGCTGCTACTAGCTTGGTTAGGGATGCAATTTTCAAGATTGCTCTCTCTTGGAGCTAGCTGATTCTATGCTTTATGACCTCCCTCTAGGTCTACAACTTATGTATATTAGAATGAATAGTCTCAACATGTGTTCTTTAATTTCCAATAACATATTTTACCGAGTCATAAGTTCTAGATATCTTCATTACTTGAGCTTCACGTTTATCTATTTTATCTTTTATGTCCTTAGTCTTATCAGGTCATGTGAGACAAAATTGATACAGTTCACTAGCTTCTCTAATGGCCATTTGTGCATATTCTATACTTTTATCTAACACAATTTTATCTTGAGCAAATTTATCATTCAGCTCAACTAACCTTTTGTCATCAATCTCTACCCTTAGTTTCTTTTTTGCAGCTTTTTCAAGGGACTCAAAATGAGAATTGATTGATTCCATTAAATTTTTCATTTGTGTAGTAGGGGCCAAGGATGTATCTCTCCTTATTCTAGGCATCAGCTTTTAAAAAATTGCTGATGCATATTCAGTCAACTCACTATACTCTATACGAGACTTCATTATTTCTTCTTGTGCAGTATCTTGAAAAATTGTCCCAAGTCTTAGCTTCTACAATGGGGACATTGTAGAAAGGTTAATAGGTCCTTGCAATAGCTTAAGTGCAGTAAAAATTTGAGCTTCCTTATGCTCTTCTAGGAGCTCTCTTAAAAAGTCAACAGTGTTTCTATTTTCTTCAACTTGAGATACCTCAACATCTTGTCTCTCTAGAGGAGGTTCTTGACTATACTCTTGTTCATTTTTTTTTGGTTTTAGAGTAAGATTGTCTATCATTTGTTCATTTATCTCTTCTCTCTGCTCTTCTTGTCTCTCAGATATATTCTCTTTTAGAGCTACCTTTGCTTCTTCAGACTTCTTTTCTCCCTCAGGTTCTTTTATTTCTTTATCTTGTCCAGAACTTATCGAAGGAACTATTCCACTTTGATCCACATTTTGTTTTATATTCACTTCCTCTTCATTCCTTGTTCCCACCAAAGAATTAACTGTACCTTGCTCCATGTTTTGTTCCATATTTATCTCTAGAAATGCATTGACAACATCAACATTCTACTCCTCTTGATTTGTGTCAGCAGTAGTTGGGATTTACAGCTCATGTAACACTTTTAGTGTTATCTCCTCAGTCTCCTTCACCAGTTTCTTAGTGTCACTAGACATTAGAGCATTGACTCTCTTTTTGGTTCTAAATTCATCACTAAGATTCTTAGTGACCTTAATCTTTTCTCCTCTTGTGATGTTTATGCAAAGTTTCAAGAAGGCATATTCTTTTATCTTAGCATCTTTGGTCATGACCCCTTCTTTTCTTGCTGTCATGAAGCTAGCTAAACTATCTGGTAATTGATCTATAACTTTAATTAATGCTTTACTAAACATATCCAAATATCTTACAACTTTTGTCTCAATTATTAGCTTATTTGCATCCGATCGTTCGTCATACATTTCAGCAATGGGTTTCAGGGTTCCATGCAGAGAAAATGCATTGACTATGTCTTCCAAGGATGTAGTTGCTTCTTCTTCTCTATTCTCAGTATTTTCTTCTTTCTTCTTCATCTTTTTATCCTTAACCTTTCTCGAGGGCTTCTCAATAGTGGCTTCATTTGTTTTTTCCCTTTTTGCTTCCATTAGGGTTTCTTCATGGGATACTTGAATTCACCTTAGCTCACTTCTTAGGTCTCTTTGGTCACTTGAGAGTTAGAAAGAAAAGTGATTTTTATTTCAAATGAATTCCTTATAGGCTCCTTTCATCAAGACTCAATCATCATAAATGCTTATTTCAAAACGTTGTCAATAACTCTCTACCACTCATAGTCAATCTAAATTGCTCCATACTCCACCACATTAGGTTCTTTTCTACCAGAATCTTCTCAAAAAGATCTATCATTCAGTCTTACAACTCATATATTCATGCCAGATATCAGCACCACACTTCTAGCTAGGGGAATAAGATTTTCCATTTAAGCTCCCCCTGAGCCAGAGCTCCCAATTTACTTCCTAGAGGAAGTACCTACACCAGCATCTAGTGTGGACTCATCCTTGACCTTGTGTACTTCTTTCTTAACCAAAATCTTGTTCACCTCCTTCTTGATCTCTATCAGATCTACCTTTTGTACCAATTTCTTCATCTTTGCCTGATTATCCTTCTTCATATTCTTGCTTCTGTAGAACCTTGCAACATATCCAAGTCTGTTGTAATTGAAGCATACAACATTTCTATGTCCATTGTTCCTTTTATTCATCCTTGATCTACATTGGTTAGCCTTGTGTCTAAATCTATTACACTCAAAACAATTCCCATTGAAAGATTGAGCATTCCTTCCATTATTATAGTTGTTCCTTATCTGACTTCTATATTCACTAGCTCTATGACCAAACCCCTTGCATATAAAGAAGTTACCTTTCAAAGTTTGAACATTACTTCCATTGTTGTAACCATTCTTTATTTGACTTCTGCATTCATTAGTTTTGTACCCTACTTTATTGCAAGTGAAACACTGACTAGAGAATGATGGAACATTTTGATTCACTCTGCCCCTACATTGAGTAGCCTTATGACCAAGCTTATTACATGCATTACAATAACCATTGAATGAAGGGTACCTTTAAGTATTTGGTTGTTTGGTTGGTGGTCTTCTAGGTGTGTTCGTTTGATTCTAGATTTGTTTGCCTTTGTCCTTGTTGATCTCAATATTCTTTTCTTGACCAATTTTAGAACTTTTACCTTTCTCAAATCCCAAGTCTTCTTTGTCATCAAGACTCTTCTAACTTGCAAGTATTTTATCAAGTTGAGAAGTACTCACTCTAAATTTATCTTCCTTAATCCATGCCTATTTCAGATCATCTTTTAGATACACAACTTCTTTTTCAAGATTTGTGTAGTCTTCATATTTGCATTTCACCAACTGATTTAGATCTTCTACTTTTGCTCTTTTTACAATTTCCACTTTCAGATCATTCAAAGTTTCATTTGCAGATATCAATTGTTCACTAACCTCCTAATATTTTTCTTTGAACTTCTTGACTTGCTCCCTTAATTTCTTGATGCACTCATCTTCTTCCTTGACATTATCTTTGAAATCCCTATTTTCTAATTCAACCTTTTCAAGATCTTCAAGGGAAACCTTGAGTTCTTCTTCACTAACAACTGTGCAATCTTCTTCTATAGTTTCAATTGGATCAATTTCTTCAGAAGGAGTAGAATACTTTTTACCTACCCTATGTTCAATCTCCAAGATCTTCCTCAAGCTATTAGACTTCTTCCAAGGAACTAGGCTCTTATACCAATTATTGAACACCCAGAATATTGAGAGGGGGGAGGGTGAAACAATATTCTATTAAACCTTTTAATTATTAAATCATTAATCCATTTGCCACATTTGATAACAATAAAGAAAATTAAGTACAAAAGAAGAAACCACAAAGCATCACATATAAACACTAAAATTTTTACGTGGAAAACCCTAAATAGGGAAAAACCACAGTGAGTGTTAGCTCACAATAATTATGTAATAACAATACTGAATTACAAGAAGGCTCACTACCCAAAGAAATGCTCATTACAAGAAAGGCTCACTATCAAAATAGGCTCACTGCCTAGAGAAAAAAAGAAGGAAGAATGGCTCACTACCAGGTTGAACTACTTAGATTGCATCTACACATGCATGGTTACAACTCCAATGAATCATAGAAATATTGTCTCAAAACTCTTCATCTCTGACTACTCTATTTCACTTCTCTGCTTTTACATGGGAACATGATCTCTCTTCTTTTGCTCTTATCACCTCCACAAAATCATCTTACTTTGAATGTCACACACACATATATTCTTATCCACATAACATCACTCAAAAAACAAATTTGATCACATATATATCCGCAACACTTAAAATATTCATATTAGGTCGGCCTAATAAGGTATAGCATGTAATCATGCCTTATGTAACTTCTCAGCCAGATTCATTCACCAAAATCATAGTAGACCCAAACAACACTTGAATCACATTCACATATGTTGGCCTCAACTATTCCACCACTTAGGACTAAGTTCTAAACAATAGAATTTACCACATACAATTTAAACTTATCATGTCAACCTCCAACACAGACTCCCACTAGTTTAGTTTATCTATCATACTGCAACTTTCACTGCAGATCACAATACTTGCTAAAAATCATATCAAAGACTCTTTAGGCATCATAGATCATACCTTCAAAAATGCAAAGAAAAATATCCTCTTGCGGTAAAATGTGGAACCCAAGAATACATGCCCTGTCACAGTCAAGCTTTGCCAAACTAAGTAGTGATACTTAGACACTCACAACTATCTTTCTGGTAGATCTTAGAATCTAAAACTCTAGATTTAGACATTTCATACAAGTGTTTACAACACCTCAAAATTGCATAACAAGATATGCAACACCGAAGGAATGTGGACCAAATCAACTAAGTGTTCTACTCTAAGTAGCATTGTGTTCTGCTTTACCAGACCTAGGTTGTTTGAAGATATGCTTCCAGTACTTGTCAAGAGCTAAAAACATGGATATAAGATCACCTAAGAACTTCAAACAACATATCAGAATTACATGATCTAACCTTCAACTGTGGACCAACGCCAACCATTACATTGTCTCTCTGTCGCTGCCTCTTGTATACTTGCAACACTTAGCCAAAAGTGACAGTCTTTTTCACCACACCAAAATCTTTGTCATAACCTTATTCCTTTTCTTGTTGCCATCATTAACAACACCTTAAAACATCATACCATTAGTGTCTCTCTCTTAATCATGTTTTCCAAGTTTCCAATAGCCTAAAGGCTCTCAACAACCTTTTTACCAAGATATGCCAAGGAAAGATCATGGTTCCTAGGGGAGTTATAATAGAACGCTACCCTTACCTAGTCTGACTCAGAGGCTAGCAAATGAGGGTGGGCCTTCTACTAGTAAGAATAATCATATGATGTACATCTTTCATTTAACTTCTGATCATGATGGAGTATCTTGTCCAGAGATGGTTAGATTCATGCAGATGCTCTTGATGAATGAGCATATAGAGGAACCTTATGTAGAAGAATCTACTCGATCCAGTGATGTCAATGTTAATTTCTTTGAATATGAGTCAGGCCCTGAAGTTGGAGAAGATATGTACACTAAGATAGACAATCCAAATTATGCAATGTTTACTAGGGGACAACAAGCATAGAAGGGACAAGATTCTAAAAGTTAGCCTAGTGGTTCCTCTTCTACTCCAAAATATATTCTGTTGAGGCATACCAACACTAGTTCTAAGAAGATAGAGTACTATACCCAAAGTTGAATCTACTGAGGTAGCCTCTATTTCTTCATCTGAAGTTCTTGTTTCTATGTCTTTTGACATAGTTGAGTCTTTTAAGAATACTAAAATTCAAATTTCACAAGCCAAATACCTTAGGTTCAATCCTTCTAAGCTAGAGAGACTGGTTAGGTATGTCAAGCAAGAGACCTCCCATTCTCATTTCAATGCTCAGGTGCCTAATGAGAATGAAGTTCATCCCAAAAGACAAAACTACTCAAATTCTCATTCCTAAGACCCTGACCCTCAAAATGCCTTTGAAAAACCATAACCTTTTTATGTATCATTATATATTCTTGGCTATAAATTAAGCAACTGTGTCATTGATTCTGGAGCCTCAGATAATGTCATGCCTACCTAGGTTGCTAACTAGGTCTATCATTTACCTCCTCTCATGGTAGGTGTTTTTCCATGGATGCTTCACTAGTACCAATTCTAGGTCAAATAAAATATGCACAAGTTGCCCTTGCAACATATCCTAAGAAGAGATTAAAGCTAACTATCTTAGTTGCGGATATACCTGCAAGTTATGGGATTCTTTTGAGCCTTATTTTCTGTAGAGACTTGGGGGGAGAAATATAGATGGATTGGTCTCATGCTCTAATACCGATGGGAAGAAAGTTTGACTAAACCCTAAACCTAAGGCCAAGTTCACTATGTTGAAGTCAAGGGACCTGAGGACAGACATTTTGTATGTAGAAACTAGACTTGGCACATATATGTGCACCTCGACAGTGGAAGAAGATGCAAATATGATCAGTCTTGACCTAGCCAATGAAGTGTGGACCCTGGAATTTGATGGCAGTTGCTCTACTACTGGTTTAGGTGCTAGAGTAGTTTTGGTTTCCCCTAATGATTGTAAATTTCCTTTTTCTTACAAGTTGGAATTTAACAACACCAATAACACTATTGAGTATGAAGCTTTGCTACTTGGGCT
Organism: Cunninghamia lanceolata; assembly: GCA_027924645.1. NCBI lineage: Eukaryota > Viridiplantae > Streptophyta > Pinopsida > Cupressales > Cupressaceae > Cunninghamia > Cunninghamia lanceolata. Next base: position 21,694,580 of record BSBN01000829.1, read on the forward strand.
AACATTAGCTAAGGAGAAAGGTATTAAGTAGTTGAGAGCTAGGGGTGATGCCAAATTAATCATCAAACAAGTGAGGAACATATATACGGTGAAAAATGGGAAACTAAGGCATTACAAAAATAGGGTGTGGGATTGTATAGAATATTTTAACGCCTTCTCAATAGAAGTTGTGCCTAGAGATCAGAATACTTGGGTTGATTCATTGGCTATATCTACATCTATCCTCCTACCTCACCCAAATTTTAAGGACAAACCTTACAGATTTAAGGTGGTCTATCGACCTAGTGTACCTGACAACATCAACCACTAGTAGGTATTTAACAATGACCAATAGATTATCTCTTTTCTAGGAAAAGCTGAGTCATTTACAAATGTATTCTTTGAAGGGAGTCTTGATGAGAGTAATGATGTTTTAGGAGTGGCCAGTTTTCACAATGGTCAGGGATCTGAAGTGATTCAATTGAAAGGTAATAAAATTCCCAAGGGTTTGGTCTCCCTTGAGGACCTTTTTAACTGACATTGGTGCAGGGCACCTAGGAGCAGTTTGACCTCTACAAGCATTGTGCTAGCATCTTTGATAAGTTGAGTTTTTGTTTGATGTGTTTTGTAATAAGGCTTTTCATAGCCATGTTGAAAGGTCTATTCTTTTGTGGTCAAGAGGTCTGGGGTAACTTTATAAACCTCATATCCTTCTTAGTCCACTTGGACCTAGTTGTGCCACTTAGGCCTAGAAGGTCTAATATTGGCTTTTTGAGTTTGTTTGAGTTGTCTTAGTGTTTTAGCATGGTCTGAGTATGAGGGTGGTTTGATTCCATTGGACAAGTAAAACAAATCACCATCCTTTGGAAAATGGAAAAACTCCATAATGTCTATTGTTGCCAATGTTGCCAATGACACATTGGCCGGTTGAAACTTAGTTTGGGTGGTTGAATCTGCCTTTGGAAGTTAGATACCAACTGGAATGGTTGTAAAAACATGTTAACTCACTCCTGTATGGCAGAGGACATCTGGTACGGAGTTTTGAGGTATTGAAACTATAGAAAACAGCAAATTTTCTTGCTTTTCTCACTATGTATGGATTGTACGGATGTTTTACATGTGCAAATGTCATTTTTCTAAAAGTGCTTGGAGTCAAGGTTCCAATGAAACTAGTTTGAGGTCCTAAAGTGGTCGGGATCAAAAGTTATTGATTTTTCTTTCAAAATGGGTCTAGAAACCCTATTTTCTAGGGTAGCCATAGAAATCCAGCCCTAGAATGCATTCCCACCAGTGAAAATTCACAAAAACTGGTGAAATGCAAGCTAGGGATGTGTATTATAGGATTCCAAAAGCATTTTTCTGGGAGATGTTGTTTTTGATTTTTAAGGTGATGCCCTAGGTCAAGTATTTCATTGTATTTGGCCAAATTCATGCTATTTTAGGTTGTAGATGATAGAATCCTGATAGGGTGAGCAAATAAATAATGGATTTGTGTTGTAGGAACATGGTAGAAGAATTCCAAATTCCTGCCCCTGACCTATGCACCCAATTTTGAGCACTTACTTTGTAACCTAGCCCTAACCTTATCAATTAGGCCTAGAGACCTAATGAGTGGTCTGGATTGCTGGAGTGGAGTTGGAATAGGAGACTTGGGAGTTTGATAGGGTCCCATAAAGGGTATATAAAACCATCATTTGCTTGCCTAGTCATTTGGGATTTTGTCAAGTTTTGTTGAGAAAACCTAGTTTGGAGGGCTAGTAGCCTTACTAGTCAAGGTATAGGTTGAAGAGTTTTGGGAAGTTGGAGATCAAACCAACTGCATAAAAGGTGTTTGTTGATCTGTCCTAAGGTGTTGGAGAAGCCTACAAGGTGGAGCCATCACTAGGATACAAAATCCTTCATACACCCTTGAATGTGCCTTTGGTTGCTTGGTTGAAGGCTGTTTGAAGTGGGTGAGTGGGCAAAGGACAGTAGAGGAAACTCTTGTGTGTTACTTCCCTTGTGTCACCTCTGCATCAGGTGGTATCAAAGCCATCAAAGAGGTGGGAGATAGAGAAGAAGAGGAAGAAATTCCTTCAAAGGTGACAAATGTTGAATTGGCAAAGATAGTGAGAGAACAAGCAGCCAAGAACAAAAGGATGGAGGCTGAGATAGAAAAGTTGAAGAAAGACAAAGACAAGAAGAAGAAGCTAGAGGTCATCTTGGATTCAGATGAAGAGGATCAAGATGAGAAAGAAGAAGTGCTAATGGAAGAGCCACAAGGAGGCATGTCAGAGAGATAATTCCTAGATGCACTTGTAAAGTTGGGTAGGAAGGACACCAAGGCAGACTTACCTATGTTTCTAGTAAGATGAATCTAGAGGAGTGCCTTGATTGGATTGAGGCAATGGAGAACTATTTTGAATGTGAAGAAGTGGTAGAAAATCAGAAAGTGAGGATTGCCAAATCAAGAATGAAAGGGCCAGCCTTGAGTTGGTGGAATTTTATTCAAAATGAAAGGATAGAAGATGATAGGAATCCTATCTCTACATGGAGGAAGATGGTACTTGAGATCAAGAAGTAATTTGTCCCTAAAGATTATGAGGTCAACTTGAACAAGAAGTTACACAACTTGAGACAGAAAGACATGGACGTGAGCACCTACATAGAGGAGTTCCACAAGGTGACATTGAAAGCCAAGATGCCTTAGAATGAAAAATAGAAGCTTGCAAGGTATCTCAATGGCCTTAAGTTCTCCATTCAAGATGAATTAACTCTCTTTAACCCAGAGACAGTCCATAAGTGCTTCCAAATGGCACTAAGGATTGAGGATAAGCAGAGTAGAAAAGGTGATTCTTGTAGTAGTAGTAGAGGTAGAGGAAATCAAAACTTTAGGGGCAGAGGAAGATTTCAAAACAGAGATAATTTCTCTAGACTCCAAGGTGGCGGATCACAAGAAGGCAGCCAAGGGTAGGCTGATAAAAATAGTACTGATAAGGGTCAGTTTAGAGGGAGAGGTAATGGTAGAGGAAGAAGTGGGGGTAGAGGTCCCAATGTGTTTACTGGAAGGTGTTTCTCTTGCAATCAGATTGGACATCAGTCCTTTAGGTGCCCAGAGAAGATGGGAAACATTACTGCAAATCAGAAAGATAGAAGGGTTCAACTGCTTCAAGAAGAAGACTGTCAAAGCACCACATCATACCACATAGCCTCTTCCAAGTCTGCAGCACCTGAGAGTGGAGAATGCATCATGTTTAATAGGTCAATCATCATGCCATCCACCAAGGAGCAGCCCCAAAGAAACAACTTGTTCAAAACCACTTGCAAGGTGAAAGGAAAAGTTTGCAAGGTAATAGTAGATTCAAGTTCTTCTAAAAATTTGGCTTCTAATGAAATGGTGACTAAGTTAGGATTGGAAAGAATGCCTCATCCTAACCCCTATAGAGTCTTTTGGCTAACCAAGGAACAACAAATTGTGGTGAAAGAGCAATGTTGGGTTGAATTCAAGATAGGTGAATATCATGATAAGGTTCTTTGTGAGATAGTGGATATGGATGCATGCCACCTTCTTCTTGGAAGGCCTTGGCAACATGACACAAGTGCCCAACATGATGGTAAGAACAATGTAATTCATTTGTCCAAAAATGGTGAAAAGTTTACAATGACTCCTTTGATTGATGATTGCAAAGAGAAGATCATTTCTAGTTCAGTTATGTTGGTAGGTGAAAAAGAGTTTTTGGCTAACCTCAAGGAGGAGAAAGTTCCATGTTTTGTAGTAGTCATCAAGCCCAAGGATGTGAATCCCAAGATGGTCAAAGTGCAGCAACCTCTTAGGAGGATTGGACCAAAGGAAGTGGAAGAATTATTGGAAAGGTTTCATGATGTGATAGCCGATGAGAGTAAGGATGCTCTTCCACCAAAGAGGGAGATTAGTCATTGCATTGATCTCATCCCTGGATCCACCCTACCAAACCAAGCAGCATACAAGTTGAATCCAGAGCAAAATACTGAAGTGGCAAGACAAATCCAAGACTTGTTGGATAGAGGACTTATCAAGAGGAGTATTCGTCCATGTGCAGTACCTGCAGTGCTTGCACCCAAGAAGAAAGGAACATGGAGACTATGCACTAATCCCAGGGCCATCAATAAGATTACTATCAGGTATAGATTTCCAATGCCTATAATAGAGGATTTAATGGATTGCTTGGGTAGGGCTAAGTATTTTACCAAGATAGATCTAAAGAGTGGTTATCACCAAATCAGGATAAGGGAGGGGGATGAGTGGAAAACCGCCTTAAAAACCAGTGAAGGACTATTTGAATGGGTTGTCATGCCTTTTGGCTTGTCAAATGCACCAAGCACCTTCATGATATTGATGGATGAAGTGCTAAAACCTTTCCTTAACAAGTTTATTGTTGTGTATTTGGATGATATACTGATTTTTAGTGATAGCAAGGAAGATCACATAAGGCATATCCATCAAGTGCTCAGGAGGCTTCAAGAGGAGAAGTTGAGCATCAATCTTGAAAAATGTGTCTTCCTACAAGAAGAGTTGATATTCTTGGGGTTTGTAATCTCCAAGGGCAGCCTAAAAATGGATCCAAGTAAGGTTGAAGCCATTCTTAATTGGCCAACACCTACAATAGCCTCGGAGGTAAGAAGTTTCCATGGTTTGTGTAGCTTTTATAGAAAGTTCATTAAGGGGTTTAGTGGTATTTGTGCTCCACTTGTTGACACCATAAAAGGGGGTAGGAAATGTGTATTTGTATGGACAAATGAGGCCAATCAAGCCTTTGAACTGTTAAAGAAAAAAATATTAGAAAAAATAGTCCTAGTGCTACCTAATTTTGACAAGGTCTTTGTGGTAGAGTGTGATGCAAGTAAGAGGGCTGTTGGGGGGGTCTTAAGTCAAGATGGGAGGCCTGTAGCCTTCTTTAGTGAGAAGTTAAATGAGGCAAAACAAAACTACTCCACCTATGATCTAGAGTTATATGCCATGGTTCAGTTATTGAGGAAACGGAGACACTACTTATTGCCAAAGGAATTTATAGTTTTTACTGATAACCATGCATTAAGCTTCTTGAACAGGCAGCAAAAGTTGAATCACAAACATGCCAAGTGGATGGAGTACATCCAAGCATACACCTTCTCCATAAAACACAAGAAAGGAGTGGCCAATAAGGTAGGTGATGCCTTGAGCAGGAGGAATCTTGTTGTGCAGACCATACAGTTGGAAAGTATAGGTATTCAAGCCATCAAGGATCAGTATGTAGCAGATGAGGACTTCAAAGAACCATACCTCTCTTGCAAGGCCATGACAGGAAGGTATAATACTAATTTTTCTGATTTTTTGTTACAAGATGGATATATTTTCAAGGGTAGCATGTTGTGTATCCCAAGAGGGTCTGTTAGAGAGAATATAATCAGGGAAAAGTACTATGGCAGCATGTCAGGTCATTTTGGTATTGATAAGACCATAGAATTGGTTAGGAGGTACTATTTTTGGCCAAAATTGCCAACCGATGTAAGGAAGTTTGTTGAAACTTGTCAAATTTGCCAAAGAGCAAAGGGGAATACATCAAATGCAGGGTTATACACTCCTCTACCTATTCCTTCAAAGCCTTGGGATTCCATAAGCATGGACTTTGTACTTGGTTTACCTAGGACAAAGAATGGGCATGACAACATTTCTATGGTTGTAGATAGGTTCTCAAAAATGGTTCACTTCATCCCATGTAGAACCACACATGATGCCTCACACATAGCAGGTCTTTTCTTCAAGGAAATAGTTAGATTACATGGTCTACCTTTGTCAATCATCTTAGACAGAGACCCCAAGTTCATAGGACACTTCTGGAGGACACTTTGGAAAAGACTAGGTACAAATTTGTCCTTATCATCTACCTATCACCCTCAGTTTGATGGACAAATAGAGGTGATTAATAGGTCACTTGGCAACCTCCTAAGATGCCTAACAAAGGATTAGGGTGCTAGTTGGGATTCCATTTTGGCTCAGGCAGAATTCTCATACAATGACACTGTCAATAGAAGCACCGGCCTGTCTCCTTTCCAAATTGTTTATGGCACTCACCCAAGGGGTATTTTGGAACTTAGGGAGGTTAAAGGACTGGAAAATAGCAGTGCCTTGGTTGAAGACTTCGTTCAAGTCATGAAAGATGTCCATGAACAAGTACAACAGAAATTGATGTCCACTTCACAGAAGTACAAACAGTTTGCTGACAGAAAAAGAAGGGATTTGCAGTTCAAGGAAGGAGATTTGATAATGGTCCATCTGAAGAAGGAGAGGCTCCCTATAGATAAACATACCAAGCTACTCATGAAGAAGATTGGGCCTTGTGAAGTGCTCAAGAAATGTGGAGAAAATGCCTACAAAATTAGACTTCCAGATGGCATTGCTTTGTCTCCAATTTTTAATGTTTCAGACCTTTATCCCTATAAAGGAACTAATCCTTAGACTGCTATTGTAGAAGATCAAACTGATCAGACACTCCAAGAACTCATTCCTTCATCTCCAAATCAGATTGAGTGCATTTTGGACATGAGGATTGCAAAACAAACTAGAAGGCACACCTATCATGACTATTCGGTGAAGTGGCTACACAAACCTTAGGAGGATGCCACTTGGATGAGTAGAGAAGACATTGAGAAGGTAGGTTTCACATTTGACACCATTCCAACTCAAGAGACTTGAGTTTTGTTTGATAGTGGGTGTATGTTGCAGGGCACCTAGGAGCAGTTTGACCTCTACAAGCATTGTGCTAGCATCTTTGATAAGTTGAGTTTTTGTTTGATGTGTTTTGTAATAAGGCTTTTCATAGCCATGTTGGAAGGTCTATTCTTGTGTGGTCAAGAGGTCTGGGGTAACTTTATAAACCTCATATCCTTCTTAGTCCACTTGGGCCTAGTTGTGCCACTTAGGCGCCACTTAGGCCTAGAAGGTCTAATATTGGCTTTTTGAGTTTGTTTAAGTTGTCTTAGTGTTTTAGCATGGTCTGAGGAGTATGAGGGTGGTTTGATTCCATTGGACAAGTAAAACAAATTGCCATCCTTTGGAAAATGGAAAAACTCCATAATGTCTATTGTTGTTAATGGTGCCAATGACACATTGGCCAATTGAAACTTAGTTTGGGCGGTTGAATCTACCTTTGGAAGTTAGATACTGAATGGAATGGTTGTAAAAACATGGTAACTCACTCTTGTATGGTAGAGGACATCTGGTACGGAGTTTTGGGGCATTGAAACTACAGAAAATAGCAAATTTTCCTACTTTTCTCATTGTGTATGGACTGTATGGACTTTTCACATGTGTAAATGTCATTTTTCTGAAAGTGCTTGGAGTCAAGGTTCCAATGAAACTATTTTGAGGTCCTGAAGTGGTCGAGATCAAAAGTTATTGATTTTTCTTTCAAAACAGGTCTAGAAACCCTATTTTCTAGGGCAGCCATAGAAATCTGGCCCTAGAATGCATTCCCACCAGTGAAAATTCACAAAAATTGGTGAAATGCAGGCTAGGGATGTGTATTATAGGATTCCAAAAGCATTTTGCTGGGAGATGTTGTTTTTGATTTTTAAGGTGATGCCCTAGGTCAAGTATTTCATTGTATTTGGCCAAATTCATGCTATTTGAGGTTGTAGATGATAGAATCCTAATAGGGTGAGCAAATAAATGATGGATTTATGTTGGAGGGACATGGTAGAAGCATTCCAAATTCTTTCCCTTGACCTATGCACCCAATTTTGAGCACTTACTTTGTAACCTAGCCCTAACCTGATCAATTAGGCCTAGAGACCTAATGAGTGTTCTGGATTGCTAGAGTGGAGTTGGAATAGGAGATTTGGAAGTTTGATAAGGTCCCATAAAGGGTATCTAAAACCATCATTTACTTGCCTAGTCATTTGGGATTTTATCAAGTTTTGTTGAGAAAACCTAGTTTGGAGGGCTAGTAGCCTTACTAGTCAAGGTATAGGTTGAAGAGTTTTAGGAAGTTGGAGATCAAACCAACTACATAGAAGGTGTTTGTTGATCTATCCTAAGGTGTTGGAGAAGCCTAGAAGGTGGAGCCATCACTAGGATACCAAATCCTTCATACACCCTTGAATGTGCCTTTGGTTGCTTGGTTGAAGGCTGTTTGAAGTGGGTGAGTGGGCAAAGGACAATAGAGGAAACTCTTTTGTGTTGCTTCCCTTGTGTCACCTCTACATCAGACATGATTAGTACATAAAGTAGAAGAGTAAAGTTTCTATCAGATCATGGAATTATTATGAGCAAATTAATATTGGTACTAAGGAAGATATGAAAATTGTTTTTATTAAGAAATGTTGCTCTCCTAAAGAGAGAGAGAGTTTAATTTCTTTTCTTATTTGTTATAAAGATGTCTTTGCATGGTGCTATGTAGATTTGAAAAGATTTAGAAGTGGAGAATTGCAGCACTGTATCCCATTAAGGCCTGGCACATCACCTTTTAGACAAAAATAGAGGATGTATAATCCTAAGGTGTCTAAGGCCATATTCAGTGAAATTGACAAAATGCTGAAAGAAAAGATAATCTACCCCATTCACCATTCTACTTGGGTTTCTAACATAGTTCTTGTAAGGAAAAAGAATGGGGAGATCAAAATGTGTTGATTTTCATAATCTGAACTAGGCATCCGTAAAGTATATTTACCCCTTGCCAGTGATGGACCATATTCTATAGACTATCTTGGGATAAAAAATGATGTCCATTTTGGATAGCTTTTCGGGGTACAACCAAATTGAGGCAGCTATAGAATATCAACACAAAATAGTATTTACCACTCCCATCGTTGTGTTCACATATAATAGGATGTCATTTGGCCTCATCAACGCAGGGGCCACCTTTCAAAGGGAAATGGATTTAACTTTTGGATATTCACAAAATAAAATCATTATGGTTTATCTAGATGACTTAATAGTCTTTTCGAAGAAGAGAGTAGATCATCTTCATGATGTGGAAGTGGTTCTGCAAAGATGAATAGATCATGATATTTCCATGACCCCTAAAAAGCCTATATTTGTAGTAACCGAGGGGAAACTTTTAGGTCACATCATTTCTAAGGATGGAATTAATATTGATCCTGAAAGGGTCATGTTGGTGATTGTTTTGATGCAATCATAACAATAAGTTAAAATTCACATATAATGAACTCAAACTATACTTGAAAGATAAGAAGGAATCATATGAGATTCAACTAATCCCAAGTCTACAATGGTTCGGTTGGTCAAGTTCAGTTGGTCAATGTGAAGCTGTAATGTTCAAGGGGCCTTATGTAGTTTAGGTTTGTTTGGTGGTTTACTGGACTAAGAATATGCAAAAGATCATGAGATATGTCAATACTTTTCATTCCTTTGCATAAAAGTGTTACTGTGCTGCAAGTTTTAGATGGTTTTCTTGATTTATTGCAGCTTTCTTCTTCATACATTTATGAAAACTGTCTACCTTAAACTCTGTTATGCATGCTTCTTCAAATTTGAGACAATTTCCTTTAGATTTCCACGTTTTCAGCTAAATATTTCAGATGGGTTGGGAAAAGTTAGAAAGATCTAATCTATACCTCATTTAATCTACCAAAGGATCTAATTGTTCTGTTATGCACTATGTAAATACCACAATAATTTGATCAAATCCATAGTAAAAACCTTAAATGTAAGTTCTGAGCATTTTCACAAACATACATTTAAAATTGCAAGCTCTCAAAGAAAATATTTCAAAACACAAAGAAGAGCAGGAGAACACTCAGAAGATAGATGCAGAACTCCAGATTCTATTGTATTAGAAACGAATAGTCATACATGATTTACAATGTAGGAATGACTCTTAGTTTCATTGATCATACTACAGAGAACTTACAAGCTTTACAGATACAGTAAGGCAGCTAGACATTCCACGCGCACCTTACTGCAGACACACAGGCGACCTCCTTCTTCTACCTCTAAACTATGCCCAGAAAGACTTTACAATTCTGGCAAAATACTCAAATCCCTGTTGTAGCCCCTGTTGTAGCCCTTGTTGTGTAGTATTACAGTGTAGAGAGGCACCATATAAAGACATTCTGATTGTCCTCACTATAGCAAAAAAACCTAACCAAACCCCTGGTTCAAACCCTTGGTTACAGCAATAAATACAGGTGAACCAGCTCTTCAAAATATCTCTGAGCAGTGTCAAATCTGGGCGAAATATTGCCCCTTCTAAGAAGTTCCGGCAGCTTGGCAATAACTTTTGTTTGTCTGTTGTAGTAATACCTTCAGCTGCAACTTTGTCCTTCATTTGAATGGCCTTGACTTTTTCGCACTTCGTCTTTATCTTCCTGCTCCTGAGATTGGATTTCCTTCCTCCATGAGGTCACTGTGTTGACTTTCCAGCTGCTTCCTCAACTGCAAGCCTGCAAGACAAGACAAGCAATAAGTATTTCATTTATCACATAAACAGCAGGAAATTAAAATAATCATTTAAATCCAGGTGACTGTGCAAAATCGTGGAAATCAGATCCAAAATACTCTTAAAACGCATTCAAAACGCATACAGACTGCTCAAAACCCATCGGGTCAACTATCGCTGACCGGGAAAATGCCACGGGCGCCAAAAAATGTTTTAAAATTCCACCGCTTCATTTCCCGCCCATCGGCATGACTATCGCCATCGGTGTGTCAAAAAAATGCTCGGCCGATGTTCTTTGTTTGGTCGATGTTCTTTGTTTGGCCGATGCCCTTTTCCTTTGTTTTCTGCCATCGGCGTGAGTTGTGCCGATATAGCCCTAGTGGCTTGTATTCTTCCTCATCGGCGAGAGATGCCCCCCTCGGGGTGACAATTTCAGATACTGCCGATAGCAAGACTTAAAACTTTCGTCTACATGATATTTTGGAAATATGATGCTCCCCCCTTCCAAATGTCCAGATGATGTCATCAGGATGTTTCACTTTTGTATATTGGGGAAAAGAATGACATCATCATCATCATCTTGTCGAAGGAAAATAGGAGGATATGAAATATGATCCTGCCGCTAAGGAAAGGAATATGATGGTGATGTCATCGTCATATCCGGGCTTCATTAAAATGCAAAAGATGACGTCACCGTCATGTTTAGTTAAGATCAGGGGATAAATGTAAAATCGGGTCACCCAAGGAGCATGATCAAGTGGTGAATGTAATATGACCCCTTTGCGGCCAAGGTAACCCTCTCGAAAGATCAGGATGATGATGATCATCAGGATATCAGGGGCTTTTGTTGAACTTAGAATATGACGTCATCATCATGTTCGCGAACCGGATCAGGCTTTGGAAAATATCCTGCCGAAGGGAAATGTGATGATGATGTCATCAGGATATTTGCAAAAGGTGATATTTCTCGGCAGGAGGACATCACGAAATATCGGGTAGACAAACAAGATCATGATGATCTTGACAACATGACAGGATAAAAATATGATGATCCTCCTCATCGAATATCATGATGACGTAACCATCATATTCCGTCTTCGAAGCATGAGGATGAGTTAAGGTCATCATCAGGTTAGCGCTAGGGTGATATTTAAAATATGATCATGCTGCTGAGAGTATCACCCCCCCTTAAAAGATAGGGTGATCATCATGATCATACAAAAGGAGATCAGGAGGATATGATGATGTCATCATCATCTTAGCGAATATCAGCAAATATGACCCTCTTGTGAAAGATCAGGATGATGACCCTCCGATAGGATTTTGGCATGCGCATGCAAATTATGCAGATGGTGGATTTTCTAAGCAGGGTGATATTTAATATCAGCATGATATTATAATATCAGGTGATGTTAAAATATCATGATGCTCGTTGTTATGAAATATCGGGTTACACTCAAAACATGATGCAAATATCAGGTTTGACCAAAACTTTGACTTGTCATAACTTTCTCATATGGACGAATTTTAGGGTGATGTAAAAGGCAAACCTACCTAGAATTTCAAGCTCTTTCTAAATATGAGGTCACAGAAACAAAATATGAACTTTGACAAACTGACCTCATGATGATGATGCACCTGACTCATTTTTACCAAACCGCCAGAAAGCAGACAAACACAAGCAGAGGCAAAAAGCAAAGCGACAGCAGGGGTCCCCATTTTGCTAAGGAGCAATAATGGGGCGTGTTGTGAACATCACAACAACTAATGTCTGGCTGCCTTACTGTATCTGTAAAGCTTGTAAGTTCTCTGTAGTATGATCAATGAAACTAAGAGTCATTCCTACATTGTAAATCATGTATGACTATTCGTTTCTAATACAATAGAATCTAGAGTTTTGCATCTATCTTCTGAGTGTTCTCCTGCTCTTCTTTGTGTTTTGAAATATTTTCTTTGAGAGCTTGCAATTTTAAATGTATGTTTGTGAAAATGCTTAGAACTTACATTTAAGGTTTTTACTGTGGATTTGATCAAATTACTGTGGTATTTACATAGTGCATAATAGAACAATTAGATCCTTCAGTAGATTAAATGAAGTATAGATTAGATCTTTCTAACTTTTCCCAACCCATCTGAAATATTTAGCTGAAAACGTGGAAATCTAAAGGAAATTGTCTCAAATTTGAAGAAGCATGCATAACAGAGTTTAAGGTAGACAGTTTTCATAAATGTATGAAGAAGAAAGCTGCAATAAATCAAGAAAACCATCTAAAACTTGCAGCACAGTAACACTTTTATGCAAAGGAATGAAAAGTATTGACATATCTCATGATCTTTTGCATATTCTTAGTCCAGTAAACCACCAAACAAACCTAAACTATGTAAGGCCCCTTGAACATTACAGCTTCACATTGACCAACTGAACTTGACCAACCGAACCATTGTAGACTTGGGATTAGTTGAATCTCATATGATTCCTTCTTATCTTTCAAGTATAGTTTCAGTTCATTATATGTGAATTTTAACTTATTGTTATGATTGCATCAAAACAATCACCAACAGGTCAAAGAAATTTAGCAATTGAGTCTCCCAATGACTAAGAGAAACACTAGATCATTTTTTGGTCAAGTGAATTTTTTGAGAAGATTTGTCTCAGATTTTGCTATGTTGACAAGGCATATTGTAGAGATGATGAAGAACCATCTGATTTTTAAATGGAACAATGAAGGTAAGAAAGCATTTGAGGATATCAAAACTACCATCACTAATGCTCCAACCTTGGTGCATCCTAACTTCAAAAAGGATATTATTATCTATTGTTATGCCTCTAAACACACTCTTTCAACTATTTTGTTATAGAAGAATGAACAAGGTATTGAATCTCCTATTGCTTTTATGAGTGTACCTCTAAAGAAGCATGAGTTGAAGTACTCTCCTCTAGAAAGGCATGCATACGTAGTAGTGAAAGCATTGAAGAATTTTAAGTTTTACATTCTGCATTGCCATGCTACTGTTTATGTTCATGGCTCTATTGTCAAGAGTAACCTCACTCGGTAGGAAATTGGTTGTAACAAAAGAGGAACCTAGGTGGATAAAATACATGAATATGATATTGACCTCAAACCCACAAGTCTATTTAGAGGTAAAGGCTTATGTAAATTTATTGTTGAGAGTGCACCAACTGGAGATGAAGAGTTGCTCCTTGTTTTATTTACAAGTACCACTGATGAATGGTTTTCTAATATTTCTTATCTACTCACATATGGTGAATGTTCATCCCATTTGTCCACGAAGGAGAAAAGGAATCTAAAGCTCAAGGCTAGCAAGTATATCCTCTGGGAGGGAAATCTGTATAAGAAAGGAGTAGATGGGACCTTTTTGAGATGTGTTGATAAAGAACAATAGAAGTTGCTGAGGGCTTTTCACGATGAAGCCCGTGGTGGACATTTTTTAGCTTCTGTGATTTCTTTTAAAATCTTGTGACAGTGTCTTTATTGGCCATGTATGTTTAAGGATACCTATGAATGGGTGTCTAAATGTGAGAAGTTCTTAAAGTTTACTAGTAGACATTTGTTAGTTGCATTTCCCCTGAGACCAGTAGTGATTGATGAACCATTTCAGTAGTGGGGGTTAGATTTCATTGGGCTAGTTAATCCTAATTCAAGTGTAGGCCATACACACATCTTGACTATGATAGACTATTTTAGTAAATGGGTAGAAGCAATTCCTATAAGACATACCACTTCTGAGGTAGTCTGTAATTTTCTTAAGGAAAACATCTTGGTTAGATTTGGTATACCTAAGAAAATTGTCACAGATAATGCCAATAGCTTCTCCTCTTTTGAGTTTTTTTTTTTATGATTATGGTATTAGTCTCACCCATTCATCTAACTATTATCAATAAGGGAATGGGTAAGTTGAATCAAGTAACAAAAATTTAATATCAATTGTCAAGAAGTTAGTGGACCAAAACCAGAGAGCGTGGCATAAAAATTTGTATGATGCTCTCTGGGTAGATATAATAGCTTATTAGAGAGCTATTGGTATGTCCCCTTTTTAGTTGGTATATGGGATTGATAGTGCAATACCTATTCCTTTAGAATTATCAGTGCTCAATTTTCCAAAGGCAATTGAAGACAAACAATTTTAATCAACACTTGAGAAGAAGATAATGTACTTGGCCAAATTGGAGGAGCAGAGAGAACTAGTTGTGGACAGAATCACCAAACATTAGTAGGTAGTTAAGAAAATTTTTGACAAAAAGGCTAGGCAAAGAAACTTTGTAGTAGGAGATACTGTATTGTTATGGGATAAAAGAAGAGAACCAAAAGGAGCACACAAGAAATTCAACTCTCTTTGGAAAGGACCTTTCCTAATCAGACAAGTTACTAGAGAGAATGCATTTCTGCTGGCATATCCTAATGGGAGACCATTACCTCTTGCCTACAATGGGAAAGATATTAAGTTGTATAATTGGTAACACTCCTGAGTCCTTCCTTGTATTATAGTTTCTTTCGTTGTCTTTCCCAGTTTTGTTGTTGTGTTTTTGGTGTGACTTTGTTACCACTGGAATAAGGCCTTGTGCCATGTTTGTCTGAACTCTCTACGTCTTGTTCAGTCCTTATCCCCATTTAGAGCCTGTCCTTACCCTATTTTTGAATTTCTCTAAAGCATTCATGTTTTTGTGAAGTCACCATTCTTTGATTGTCACTATTCATATTCTTTTCCAAAGTCATGGCTTTACTTAGTCATTTTTTATGCAAGGTCAGAAATCCTTGAAGTTTTTGAACCTTAGTCAGTGGGTTCAAAAGTTCCTGAGCCGCCCGACCTCCCGACTTGTCATAAAAGCTAGAGTCTTTGAGTCCATCATGTTAGTTTTGTGTTCCTTTGCTAACACAATGTCTTCATTGTCAGAAGGTTGAGAGTTTTTTAAACTTTTGAACCTTCAAACCTTGTGGTTCAAAAGTTCTTCAAATCCCTGACTTGTTGACTAAACATGTTTGTTATTCCCACAACACTTCTTTTTTGAGATGGCATTTGGTATGGAGGAATGACACCTGTCAAGTCATATTAATTTTGGAATGCGTAAAAGTACATGGGCACTCTTTTTGGAGGGAAACAAAGGGAAGATATTACAAATACCAAAGAATGATATGTTCCCAATAATTAATGGGATTTATAAGAGAGTTGATGAAATGTGATATGGAGTTTAAATATATTAACCACCCTGCGAAGAAAGCTATCATAATTTTGTGAAGAAGATACAGTGTAGAGACCTACCAATTCACCTCTCAAGAAGGATTCTCAAAATTTCTTACTTACAGGTTAGCTCAATAGGATTCGCTATTTCATTTCTCTCTCTCTTTCTTATTGTGGAACTACAAAATTTACTAGGTAGAAGAATAGTATTTTTTCATGAATATGTATAACTATGTTTCCTTTGCAAATGTATTGTGGACCTCCACTATGTCCTTGAATTTTTTTGAGTGCTTAGCTTTCTAGATTCTTAAGTTGGTTAAAATGATATTTAAGTTTCAAGGGGCTCCCATGGTTCCCATGGTTAACAATGGTTTGTCGAATGTGAGAGACACAGAGCTTGGTCACATTGTCTTACAAGGTTTCTAGAGGAGAATGCAGCTTGAGGGCCAAAATTCTCTAGCCGGGAAGATTGTGAGCAGTGGTTTGGACCAAGCTGGGGGTTTCCCACCTATTATGCATTGTCCTGATTTGGTAGTTACATGTATAAATAATTATTTTCTAGATTCACAAGAAATATGAGCTATAGATGGCTCTGTGGTGGTGAATATTGATTCATAATCCATTGCTCTTGCTTTAAAATTGGATGACTATGAAGAAATTCTTGATGTTTCTATTTCCTATGGTTGGGGATTCTACCAAGAAAAGAAAGATCAGTGCCAAAGTCGTATTGCCAAGACTTAGTTGGAGGTAGAGGAGAAGGGAAAATCTATACTTCCAACCAATCTGAAAAGAAGCCACTTTAAAGAAGAAATTTTTGATATGATCACCTTACTGCATTATGTTGTCGATAGCCCTAATTTTGATTCTTTTGAGTGTTATATGTATCAGTTCATTTTGCTCATTTGTGGGAATCATCACATAGATTGGGCTAAGTTATTTAGTCAAAGCATGAATGAGCAATTGGTGATTTTCATGTAAAAAGTGAGCTTTCATATGTGTTCTCTATTAATATGTGTTTTCTAACAAAGAGGTTGTCTGGCACAATTTAAGAGCCCAAGGAGCTCTCGTCCCAGATACACCTGTGTATTGAATTTTTCCTCAATTACAAAGAAGTGTTGGTATGGAGGACTTCTGAAGGGTAAATGATGCTTTTCTCATTTTGCTTACAAAGAAAATCAAAGGTATATTAGAGAGGATGTTTTCTACAAAACTGGCTACTCTAGTCAAGAGTTTTAGAAGCTTCTACATACAATTCGATCACTTCTTTTACCTAAGATTAGGGGGTTACAAAAATGCCCCATTAAAACTACTAAGGTACCCATCAAATTTCATTATGTTTTTGGAAGTGTGCCATCAAATGGTAGATGCAAATACAAAATATTAGGGTATGAAAATGAAGGGGTATTCACTCCCTATGATTTGTTCATTTTATTCATGCAAAAGTAATGATAGTGCAAAAAATGTGGAAAAGCTACTGGCAGAATTCAATTTTCATAGGCTGCCTACATGAGTAGCTTTTGATAGTAATTTTTTTGTGAAAAGGAATATGCAAGGTAAGGTTCTTACTTGGACATACCTCAACTCAAAGATTTTTGGGAAGACGATTTGGATGAGAGGGAGGTACAAAGGAGAAGTTGGATGAGATTAACTATTGACCAAGTCCGTACCTTTGAATTACCAATGCAGATTCTTGATATGGTCAATGATAATTTAGCTATCCTAGATGAAGGTTATCAAAATGCCTCTCTACAACCTCTGCCTCTGGTAAGATGGTCAAAAAAATAAATCACTGATGTTATGGTTTTCTCTTTGCATGTATTGAGAATAACAAAAGAATGGTTAAATGGAAAATTGAGAGAACAGGTTGGTTCAACAAATCTGAGAGAATCACCTGCTAGAGAGAAAATTAGCTCTTGGCCACTCATGCTCCTAGGAGATCATCTAGTTCAGACCCAACTCTTCAAAGAGTTGGCTCACAATCGAGCAGGGATTGTGCACAACTTGAGGATGTCAGGAAGTTAAAAACTACTTATGAATAGGATAATCAACATGTGGTAAGTAATAACAGATTGGCTGCTTCACCACCTCAAGTAGACCATGTGCCCACTTTGAATCTCCTTGTAAATGATAGTGATTCTTTGATTTTCAATCAACATGGAGAAGATAATATGCTTCAATCTTTGTTGAGTAATCCAAATTCCTCCCAATTTCAACATTCCTCTATAGCACAATTCCCCACTTGTGCATTCGGATGGTGTAATGATGAATGTGGTTGATAATACTAATGCATCTTCTTCCTCCACTGCTTGGCTGAGGAAAGTAGTTGAGAAAAAGAAACAATACACTCCCATGATAGATGTCAATATCGACACTGTGGCTAAGCTTCTACAGGAAACACCTAAACCTAAACATGCAAGGAGGATGTTGAGGATGGTGGTTAACCCTTCCATAGGGCATTAGATTCTAGAGATTGTTGACCTTGTAGGTAATAAAAATGAGGATGAGGTAAAAAAGGTTGATTTCAATTTGAGTCGAGTAGACATGGGCCCCTCAACTGTTGAGGGAGAAATTTATCATGCAAAATTTTTAGTTGGTGTTTTGTCTAAAAGAACAAAAAAGGAACAATAGGAAAATGCCAAACTTCAAGTACAATTAAGTTCCTTGACTCTTTTTATTCAATCTATTCTAAAGGTTTCTACTCAGACAATAGATGCATTGCCTGACATAAGTGTAAATGGTCCTGACCCCAAGCTCTTGGAACTAATAAAACAATTCCAAGCTCTAAGAAGTGTTGTAGAATAGTGGATAGAGAAAGTAACTTTAGATGGTTTTATATATAGAGAGGAAGTGATTAAGTTATTTGACTCTATTTCCAGCGAGAAGGAGGCCATCATAGTTGATTTTTAGAATATCAAGAAAAATAATAGTAGCCTTTCCTTAGTTTCCAAAGAAGTACAAGATATGGCTAATAGGGATGCTAATATTCTAGTGTGTGAAAAGGTTCTAAATAAACCCACTGAAATGGATTTTGTTGTGTGGGTGGATATGGTTGAGTGGAAATTTTCTGTCATGGGGTTAGTTGAAGAAGAGATGAGAACAACCCTTGCCATTTATTATTCAGAACTAAGGGATCTCAAAGGCAATTTTGCCATTCTGGAAGTACAGGTCATCAAAGATGATGAAGATATGTTTCTTTAGGTCAAGGAGATTAAATAGAAATTTAAGAAAATGGTGACTGAAGAAATGGTGAATTATGATATTGTCATAGGTGATTCAATTGGGAAGCTTGCAAGGATAGCCACCTATATCAAAATGCTCAAAAGTGGCCTAGATGATATGCATCAGAGGGTGACTCATGCTAACAAAATAATAAGTAAGAGGAAGCTTTGAGTTAGCATGACCAAAAGTCCAAACAACGTGGCATTGTCCCCAATCATCAGTAGGTACCAGGAACATAAGGTAAAGCTAAGGGCATAGGTAACTCAAATGGCACAAAAAGATTCAGGAGTTGGAGATGGACAAACCAAAGAAAGGGAAGTAGCACACAAGGAAGATGAATTGGATGTTGATGTGGTAATTATCAATTGAAATATTTTTCTTATGCTTTAGTAATTTTCAATTTATTGGAAAAGCTATTGGCTCTGGATAGCTCTTTATTTAATTTATGTTTAATTTAAAGACCTCTTTTAAATTGGTTGTCCTCAAGATGCTATTATTTGGAAAGACAGTTATTGGGTGATAAGGCTATAAATTTAGTGAGGCTATTGATGTTCAAGATATTTTGGCATACTTTTTTTTGGTGATAGATCAAGTTTTATTGTGTGACTTTCATGTTCAATTTCTTTGATATATGAATAGAAATCGATACAGTGGAGTTCAATTGATCATAGTCTTTGTGTTATGGTTGTTTGAATACTTATTCTTCCTATGTTGAATATACCACTAGTGGTTGGTTATCTTTCTGTGTTGAAGTGGTTGAATGTTTTAATTCCTACTCACTTTTGTGAAGTATTTATCTTTTGGTGAATGGTTTATGGTGGTGATTGTATACTATATGGTGTAATTCTTTATTGTTTCATTGAAGTTACCATTGTTGAAGTCTTTGTGTTTCATTTGAATTCAATTGATATTAGGACATATTGCCTTTTATCCTTTCTAGTTAAAAGCACCACCATTTTCTTTGCTTTCTGGTTAAAATGAATTTAAGTTTTCATTCATTGGATATCATAATAAGGTAACTACACCTTGTTAAATAAGTAGAGAAGATCATTGTAAAATATCATTTGAGATTATTCAACTATTGGTACATTTGTCACTTGTGTAGGCATGAGAATATAGAGTTAGGTGGCAGAATTTGTAAACCAACAACTAATAACAATAGTGGATTAAAAGAAAATGTAAATAGGTGACAAGACACAAGTGCTAGAGGCATTATAGTAGCCACTTCTCTTAAGTATTTTATTTGGTTGATGATATGTGTCCATTGGCCTTTTAAATGGTGAAACTAAGTATGAATTTTTTAAATTTATACCTATTAGGCTCCATCCAAGAATTTTGTCGCATCATATGAAAGAGAACCCTCCATAATATAATGCTCTATAATATCTATATGAGTCTTCAAATGTTTAGTGGAAGTAAGCCAACTAAGGAGGTATTGGTATAAGGCATTCAAATTGGTGCAAGCATCCTCGACGTTCTTATATTTGGTGTTTAAGTTTATTTGTCCTTATGTACATTTTACTCTAGCTTGTGAGATATTTTCTTGTTCATGTCATATAAGGATTTCTAAGGTCTTTAATTTTTCCTTCTAAATATCCTGCTTCTCTATTTTTGACAAAAAAATTCTCCCTACCCCTTCTAATTGTTGTTATATTCCATAGTAGCTTGCACAAGTTTTTTTTGTATATTATACATGGCTCTCTTCACTTCTTCTTTTGTAGACATGCATTGATGTAGCACATTATTCCTTGCACTACTTTCCAATATATTCCCTAGTTTAAACCTTTGGATAGGGGAGATTTATGCTAGGTCTACTTGTAACCTAAGAGGTGTAGTAGTAATAATATTAGGCATCAAAGTGAGCATTGTTGGGGTTGCTTCTACTTCACAATAGACTCCTTGACTTTATCCATAGGATCAAAAAATTGCAATATGGGGTCATGAACACTTAAAGTTGATATACTTGGTCCTTGTTTAACCAAAATCACTTTATAGTTTCCTTTTGGCTTCCTTTGGTTGTGTTTTTCTATCCTTTCCTTGTGTTCCTATGACATTCTCTAAGGTATCATATATTTGTGGAAATTCCTTAGTTATGTTGACTTCTTGTTGTGGTGATGTTTCTATCATTGCCACTTTTTCTATATTTCCTCTCATTTTTCATTGCCACTCATCCCCTAGAGTAAATCTTATATTGCTATATCTTATATTGCTTATTCCATATTCCATGTCCTTGTCTCCTTCCACTATTTTTCATTCTCCTTTCTCTATTGAAGATGTTGGCAATTATTTTGGAACTTCTTTCTCTACAATTAAAATTTGATAGGATTTTCTTATAGCCTAAACAACCTCTTATTTTACTCTTTTCTTAGCCTACTTAGTTTGTGACAACAATATCCACCCTTTGTTTTTACTTGATCTCCATACTTTGTGGGGTCACCACATTTGCTTTACATTCTGGTGATAAATTTATCTCTTGTACAACTTGTTCCATAACATTGCATATAATGAGCACATATATTTTGACGCTTCTTCTCTTTTTTCTTTTATTTCTTTTATTCGTTCTTCCAATAAGTCCTTAGTGAAATATATCATTAGGGACTTGTAGAGATAAAATAAAAAATAAATCTTGAAGGATAACGTTTTTATTTGTTTTAGACAAAGGTTTATCTTTAGTAAACAAGGATCTGTATAAGGTTTTTCATTTGAGCACTTATTCTTCTTTTTCTTTTTCTTTTTCTTTTCCCATCTTACTTTTGGTCATTCTAGGTTGCATAGATAGCTCTTCTATTTTATCCCCTTTTTATGGAATTTTCATTCTTCCTTCTTCCCTTTTTCCTTCTCCTTCTCTTTCCCTTCTTCTTCATTCTCTTCTTCAGATGTTTCACTATATTTAATCAATTGTGCTTTCACTTTTGTTTTTAATCCTCTCTTTGTTTTGGATTCTTCTACTTCAACCATTCTCTTTTCATCACTAATTTCTAAGAGTGTTTCTGACATAGGAGCATCTGGGTAGACTGGTGATCAACATTAGCAAATAGAATTGTTAGTTTGTGTTTTTCAAGTCTTGTTTTATTTTTGCAAGAGGGGAGTACCTGTTGCACCAAGTGGTATTGGAGTGAGAAGGTCCTGAGAGTGTAGAGGATACACCAGGATGTGTGGGTAAACGTAGTGGTAGAGAAGAGCTCATGTGAGAACTGTTGCAGGTTGGTGAAGTCTTGAGCAGTTGAGAGCTAGTTATCGCATAAGAGTTGTCCTTATAGGTAGCATGGCAAGTGAAAGTGAATGTAGAAGATTGCATCAATGAGTAAGATGAAGATATATGTGTGGAATCTCATCATATGGGATGGCTGGAGATGATATAAAAGGAAGGGATTCCTTAGAGAGATGTCTGAAAAGATTGAGAGGATTGGTAGGTTGTTTGAGAGATGTGACCAATTGGAAGCTATGCAGTGTGGAGAGGTTGCAAGGGATGAGTTTTCAAGAAAGACATGCCATGGAGAAGGCATGAAAGAGAAGGATGAAAATAAGAAATAAGAAGTGGTAGTGAGTATGAAGAATGAAAGAGAATAAGAGAAGATCCTTGTGTAAAATTATCAAAAGAGAAGAGGAGAGATTGCAACTAAGGTTGCAAAAGATAAGAAGAAATGTTACAAACCTTTGATAGAAGGGGTATGGAAGGAGAAGCATGTGGGAACAACCCATTCATTCCAAAAGGAAAGAAAATTAGAAAAGAAGGGAAGTAAGGAGAGAAAAGAATTGAAGAGGAAAGAGTTACCAGTTGTAGCATGTCCTTTTGAAGGTAGAAAAGAGGTGGAACATGAAATTGCAGTAGAGAATGATCCATGGAAAGGCATGTAATATTTGGGACAATGATGTGAAGAAGAGGAAATTCATAAAGAATTGAGAAGAGTGGAAGCATTAGATATTAGAGAAGATGCATATCTTTTGAAAGACATGGAAGAAGAAATTGGAATTGATGTAGTAGGGGCAACAAAATATCCTTTGGATGATAAGAAGATAGAAGAGGAAGGTAATGAACTTGTAGCTGAGCATGAAGAGTAGGAAGTTGCAGTAGAAGGAGATTAAAAATGACAAAGTTAGAAGGTCCTAGATTTGACAAGCAAGTGGGTGAAGAGGAGAATGATCTTCTATCTAAAGAAGAGATGAATAAAATAAACAAGTTGCTAGAAGGAGATTGGATAGAAGAACATGAAGAGATGAATGGTGTAGTAAAAAAATGAAGACAAGGAAGTTGAAGTAGCGAAAAGAAATGAGGTAAAATTTGAGAATTTTGAGTTTAATTTGTTTGAAATGATGAATACAATAGAGGATATAGAGGAAGAACAAAGTAGATACATGGAAGGCTTCAATTTCAATGAAGATGCTACAAATTTGGTTATTGTTGAGGAGCATAATTTGCTTGAGGAAGAAAGTGAGAGGATAGAAAATTTGTTTAGTTTGAGTTAACACTTGAAGGAGATGAATGGGGTAGCTAAGAGTGAAAATATGGATGCCGCAACAACAAAGAATGAAGAGGTAACTTTTGATTTCTCTGAATTTATGATGAGTAAGTTGATAGGGATTTGTTTGTTGCTGATGTGGATAAGGAGTTTCACATAGATGGAAGGAAAACAAAAGAAGATACAGATTTGTATGTAGTTGTTCCATGTTTGTGTGTAGAGGTTGTAGAAAATGCTATAGGTGAAAAACTTGGTATAACAGTTGACAATATTAGGATGATGATGGAAGTAGGTGAGGTAGATGAAAACCTCATAGTGAAGGATGAGATGATGAAGGAAATAATGCAGAAAATAAAGAAGAGGTAAAGTTTATTGTGTTTTGAGATGAAATTCAATTTCCTTCATTTGCAATGTTGAAGGTTTAGGAGTATGGAGAAGAGAAGATGGAAATTGTTAATTTCCATGAAGTTGTAGTGGCAGATTTATGTGTATATGCTCTAGGTTTTGATGTGTATGATGAGGGATTTTGGTGGAGGTGGTTGGATTATTGTTAGGAATTTATAGGTAGATCAAACCAATTCCACGTAACCCAAAGTAGATAATGATGCATACAATCTTACAAGTTTACCATAATGCAAAGATCAATAGACAATCAACAAGATAACATAATATATACCCTAGGAAAATCATCATTGAGGGAAAAAACCCATCCTCCAAAAGCATCCATACTCAATGTATTATTTAGAAATAAGAAATTACATTACACTCACAGAGTCTCCATGAACACCTCTAAAACATCAAGCTCCTCTACTGTAACCTCCATGTATCCAAGCATGAATCCACACATCCCATGCCATGCTTTACAATATGCACTCTCAAGAGAAAAATTCAATACAATGATAGCCTCTCACACAGCCTATAAAATAAGATCCAACCCTAACCACTAACCATGTGCTTGCTTTTATAGACTCAACCTCACACAAATACAACTTGTGAAATTGGATGAAAACAATGTGACTAAAAACCATGAGCACAAAACCATTGACCCCAATATTTAATTATTTTGCACAAATAATAAATATTTGCCTTATCTCTCCCAATATTAAAATACAACTTTTACAAGTGATACCAAATAAATATTTAATGTGGCTAAACACATCAATTAGGATGCACCACAAAAGAACATTTATTTTACATACTTAAAGTGATTAATGTTATGCAAGGTGAACAACACCTTTTTCCCAACATTCTCCCATTTGTTGTATACATTGCATAAGGATCAATCAATGAAATACATTATCATAGGCAAACATGAAACCACATGAATCTCCAACATGCTCTCATGCTCCATCAAGATACCTACAATAAAAACAAAGTAACCACCATCTTGAGAAAGAACTCCTCTCATCCTCCAATGTGCCACCTATGGAAGAAAAGGAACATGCCAAGATGATGATGAACCAATCCAAAGAACACTAGCATCAAATCCAAGTGATAACAAAATATCTAAGTAGCTATCAAAGGCAAAAACCCATATGACTAGAAATAGCACCACAACATATGCTAATACATCCAACCATTCATACCTCATAGGTATCAACATTACTAAACTCATGCCAACAACATATCAAACCCATATACTACAATAATAAGCTCCATGTATAAAACATGTCAATGAAGAACACATACATCCAGGAGCTCCCACTGCATGGGTAATGTCAAATCTAAAAATAGCTCCAAGAGATACCAAGTCTACCAATCAACACTCAAACCAAAGTGTGGCTAATCAACAAGCCAATATAGTATCAAGAGCAATCACAATGATCAACACATGCAAGATAAATCGCTGCATACTATCTCACAACATGTCACCATAACTATCCCTAGTCCAACCATATCAGCATGATCCTCCAGGAAGTAGCCATAAGACAAAGGGAGAAAACTTGTAAATCATAATGTCCTACCAACACCTCAAAGTGCAAAGTTGTGTCAAGTATGATCTCCTCTACAACCCCAAATGAAAATCCTCAATAACACCCAATCATTCAATATCATAGATCAAATGAACACACATAGCATGTAAGCAACATGGGTGTAAGCCTCTCTAACCAAAGTAGATCAAACTCATAACCATTCCATAACTAGGAATATAAGCCCAATCACATTAAAATCCTCATAATGGAAATCATAAATCAAACCATATGAACAAAGAGATAACCATACCAATGTCCCTCAAATGAACCCTCTAGAACCAATAACCATAGCCCAAGATCTATAACCATGAGAATATAAAACATAAAGCAAACTGTATCTAAAAGGATGGGAAATACCTTATAGATAAAATGTCAAGTAGACCAAGAGTGGGGAATGAGAATGCCCCTCTAGGATGCACCAAGTCACAAAGACTCTCCAAGAACAATCTCCTCTAGGTCCATAATGAACTCATGTCCATATCTAGGTGTAGGCTCCTTGGTCTATCTATTGAAACCTCCAATGAGTAATTATCTCAAAAAGTGTCTCTAATCCAAAGAGAACTCCAGAGTCACCTAAGTCTCCAAGTATCCAAGAGTACCTCCATGATCAATCCATGCTAAACTCCAAATACAACATTGCACTATCATGAAGCTCCCAAGCACATGATCAATGTACTCAATACCAAGAGAACCATACAAGATCACTGTCAATGCTCCTACTGTAGAATCAAGAACCCAATCATGACAACATGATCAAACATCTTCTCCAAGGAAATCACATTCAACAATGCACACATCCTATCTCAAGAGAACCTGTATCATGCCAAAACTCAAAACTGGTATCAAGAGTCCATCAAGACATAATAACAACATCTCTAAATAAAGGATCAACATGTCAAACTGACAAGTCATAAATTGACACCTCAACCAAAGACTCCAAGAGTCCACTATGGTAAATAAGGATGTCAAAATCTCCAACAACATGAAGATAACCATCTACTAATAATAGAACTCAGGATGTCAAAGTACTCTCACTGAAACAATAATCATAATCCAAGAGTCTCTCCACGACACCCACAACCACTGAAGAAGATCATCCATCACTAATGATGAATCCATATCACTACCAAAGCTCCCACTAAATCATGGCACTGAGCTATACATGGCAACAAAGTAACCATCTTCTAAATGAAGATCATCCATGGCCCCAACACAATCAAGGAATCCTACTTTAACATCAACAACTCCCAAAAGGTAAAGTAAAACCATGATCTCCAAACCAAGAAGATAAAACCATCACTGTCATAAGATCACATAAAACCATGTATCCAAGCTATCCATGACATCATGATAAACATGCTATAAGTCCCAATAACTGACTATCTAGGCACTCTAATTATCCATCCTCTCATATCAATGCAACATACCAATGTACACATGACCACAATTAAGGCCAACTAAAAAAGTTTGCATAAACATTGAATCAATTTTGTGGATAAAGATAGTACACGTAGGAGTCATCTTACTGTAGCCAAGGGGTAGCTAGTCCATAAAACTATGTATAACTCAAATATCCAAAACACATGTAACATCTAAAATCATCATCACACTAGTAACCTGCAAACTGAGATATTTAAGAAGACAACCTACAGACTCCAAGACTCAAACACCAAATCAATGCTAGATTTGATTTACTAAACATGTCCATAACACAAGTAACCATAGTCAAGGAACTATCAAGCATCCAGGAGATAAGAACAATCCCCTAAAACTACACCACAATACCACGTATAATCATGAATCAAACATCATAGCCCATACTTGTCAATCACATACATGATCATGTCATGTCAATGCAAACTTGTACCTACATATCATGACACCATAATCATCATCAATGTTGTACCTATACTCAATTCCCACTAAAATGAGACTCCAAGTCTCACACATGTATCAATCATGTCCTCAAACCAGAAGACAACTTGTGTACTTGTCTCCATCAAAGATCAAACTTTGGAAACACTTGTAAACCTATAAATGGAAGTAATAAAACTGAAAACTTGCTATACCATACTGATGATCACATAGCAACATCCATTCCCACAATTTTGTGCCCAAAAATTCATCTGAATGCTCTCATTATCGCACCTTGAATATCTAGCTCCCACAATTGATCAAATAAGTACCAAACTCTCTCTACACACCAAACTAAAATGCTACATGATCCAATTTGTAGCACACAGTAATATCTCTCCAACACCTATCAAAAATTGAAAATCCAATTCCGTATGCAAAAGTTATCAGCATAAAACTGTACTAGAACAATCACTGGCTTCAAAGCACCAAATTCTGACACAAACAGAAAAATATAAAAACCAAACCTATGTCACTCTGTAGTTCTTAGAGAGACCTTTCCGATGCCTATAAGAAGTCAAAAATCTGACATCGTGGGCAAAAGTTATGCCCCCTGGAAGAAAACTGCCATCTGAGGACTAAACGGGGACTGTTGGTGGGACCATGTCTATACGTTGATGTCATCATTGTACCCTACTAACATCAACATGAATGGGTAATGACTATGCACTGATGTCATCAAATGCTAAGGTGGCATGGTGCTAACATGGCAAATTTAAAATGAAGTTTAAATTTGTTTAAATTTTTCTTTAAATTTCATGGACAAAATTTAATTTGCAAAGTCCAAATTGAAAAAAATAATAGCTTTTCATTTGAAATTCCCACTGCCAACAATTAAAAAAAAAGTTTTAATATTAAATAAAACTTAAAAAACCCCACGGAGGGCTGTTTGTCTGCTGGTCACTGGCAGTTTCTTTCAGAGCGGTTTCTTCCGGTCATCGGCAGTTTGTTCCGAGGGCTATCTATCTGGAGCTGGGTATTAGAGCCTGCCAGACATGCCAGTAGGTGGCTAATAGGCCGATAGGCCTTGCCATGTCATAGACCATGGTACGGGGGTTTGCGATCCCCTGCCACATGCAATTTTTTTTTTTTTTTTTTGATCTTGCCTTTTTACTTTTCACATGCAATTTTAACATGAAAAAAATAAAATATATTTTTACAAACTATAGTTTTTTTCCCATGCAAAAATAATTTTAATTTTGTAAACTATAGAAAGGAATTTCATGCAGGATAAAGAATTAATTTTTTTCTTGTACCTGCAGATCTGTATAGTCAACTTGGGCAAGGGTAAAATAAAATTATCTTTTCTCCAGTGACCTAAATAGGTCAAATTTTATATCAATTTTCATCTCTAAAGCCACCTGAATCTAACGATGAGGTCCATTTTTGTACAAGAGGTTATTTGTGAAAAATCCCTCCTCAAAACCCTCAAAAAAGCACATTCAAGAAACCATTTTTCTAACTCAGATTTATAAACCCAGATCTGCAAAAATCACCACAAATTTGCAACCCCAAAGCTCTCAGATCAACAAAAACCCTGCACAAATCCTCATATCCTATATTGTCCAAAATCTTTCTTGCATTGTCATGGATTTAGCTTTGCATCAAGATCTACACAAATAAGGGTTATAACAAAACATGAATCTATGAAACCCCACAAACTCAAACCATGGTTTTGATAATATGGCTACTAATCTCATAGATCTGTAAAACTTTGTTAACACACATGAAGATCTACTACAACCCATAGTTCCTTCCAAAGATTCTCAAAATAGAGGAAAACACCTAGAACCATAACTGTATAGATACATCACATGCAAGCACATACAAGCAACATGCAAGTATATGCAAGCCATGAAAAATCCTTTATGCTTTGATACCACATGTTAGGAATTTATAGGTAGATCAAACTAATTCCACATAACCCAAAGGAGATAATGATGCATACAATCTTACAGATTTACCATAATGTAAGGATCAATAGACAATCAACAAGATAACACAAGATATACCCTGGGAAAACTCTCATTGAGGGAGAAAACCCAACCTCCAAAAGCATCCATACTTAATGTATTATTCAACAATAAGAAATTACAATACACTCATAGATTCTCCATGAATAGCTCTAAAACATCAAGCTCCTCTACTACAACCTCCATGTATCCAAGCATGAATCCATACATCTCATGCCATGCTTTACAATATGCACGCTCAAGAGAAAAAAATCAATACCATGATAGCCTCTCACATAGCCTATAAAATAAGAGCCAACCCTAACCACTAACCATGTGCTTTCATTTATAGACTCAAGCTCACACAAATACAACTTGTGGTATTGGATAGAAACAATGTGACTCAAAACCATGAGCACAAAACCATTGACCCCAATATTTAATTAGTTTGCACAAATAATAAATATTTACCTTATGTCTCCCAATATTAAAATATAATTTTTACAAGTGATACCAAATAAAATTTAATGTGGCTAAACACATTGATTAAGATGCACCACAAAAGAATATTTATTTTATAGAATTAAATTAATTAATTTTAAGCAAGGTGAACAACACCTTTTTCCTAGCAGTTGTGGTGGGTCAAAACCCAGGAAAGAGGAGAAGAGTAGTGAGATTGTTTGGTGGAAGTGGCCAGATAATAATGGTGGGTTGGATCCAATGAAGGAGGAGAGGAAAGGAGAAAGTTTTTGGAGGAGGAGGATGGTATATGGTGGATGCAAGTCCATAAGAGGAGAGAATAATAGGGTGCAAATTTGTTGGAGGAAAGTGAAGCTTGTTCTGACGAGATGCTAGAAAAGGAGGAAAAAGATATAAAATTTTGTGCACATGTTTCAATGATGGAGTTCATTGTAGATTACTCACAATACAAAATAATGGTCATACTATTCAAATCCACATTTGTGAGTGTATTCTCTCAAACTTCCTACCTAGCACGTCTGATGTAGGAGCATCCAGGTGGGATGGCAATCGGCATCAACCAAAAAAAATGTTGGTTTGTTTTATTTGAGTTTTGGTTTGTTTTGGTCTTTGCTGATACACATCAGCTTTGGAAGATACATTACATGATCATATTTGACAGGTATGAGTTTTCACCATACTTTGGCTTCGGTACACAATGAAAGTTTCTACCGAAATAATTACTTTAGGAAATCAGTGAAATTTCTTGGCAAATCCTCTTACAAGAAGATTGTTGATTCCATCTTGGATTTGACGAAGAAGGCTTTGTAGTCAAAAGACTTATGGTTTTGGAGAAGTAGTAATTTCATGACTTATGCTGGTGATTTGGTGAAGTTTTAAAATTTTGAATTCCATGTGGATTGAGGCAGAACAACTTGGCAAAAAGTTTGGTATTGTCAACATCCTCATCTTGGCAAGTTTTCATGAGATTCTGAGCACCTGGTGAGGAGTTATCATGAAATTTAGTATTCTATTCCATATGTCCATTTCAAAGGTGATAGGATGTTATTAACTGTTGGACAAATGTCACAAGGTAAGGATGATGGAAAATAGTAATATACCTTAGGAGGTGACAAAGACATTTCAATGAGAAAATATCAAAATTTGTTAAGTTCTATTTGGTGAATGTATGCGTGCTTATTGTGGAAGTTGGGAATCACATTGGTACTAGATGTGGAGTGCCTTATGCAAGGCATTGCTTCCATTTGTAGATTGATTATAGATGTAATGTTGTATTCTCTTTATAATGTCTTTAGTTGGTGTGGGCTAAATGGGATGTGCTAAGTTAAATCTAGACAATATATAGTGTGTGCTTTTGGAAGATAATGGATAGAAGGGTGATGCATCTTATTTGATATTTATTCTTGTTATCAAGAAATGTAGAGGAGATACTGATCCAGAGATCCGGTCCTCAGTCAAGTCTTTGAAGTCAATTTGTACCCCGGTCAAGTAGCTAGAGATTGACAACAAAACATAAAAAATAACCAAATAGAGCATCACATATACATCAAAATATGATAACACACAAACTTAACAAGTATCGGTAGACCTCCATATATATATAAATAGAAATCAAATGTAGACATCATCTATCCATCCTCTAGTAGGTCTAAGTCTCTACCTCACTAGTTACATACATGACTTCTATGCCATTGTTTACATCAAAATATACTCCTATTCTCCTATCATGCTTGCTTATATTCTACTATCTCCTATATATATATATATACTATATGTATTATATCTAGGGATGTGTCTATTGTCAACTCTGGCCTCCGCATAGTGTGTAGTCTCCTTCAATCATCTTTCCTTTATGCTCTATATCTTGCTAACGTCATAGCCCAAAAGTGCATTCAAAGATTCTCCTTGATCCTTCATTTCTACCACAATGAAATCAAAGACATGTTTGATCCCCATTAGATTAACTTCCTCTTATTTCCACCTTCCCATTGTTTGCATGTTAGATCCTTCCATCAAGATTATATTGTAAGTTGTTTCTAAGAGCTTAAGTCTTCCTAATTGTTCCCACAATTTCTTTGTTATCATGTTGACATCTACTCCCAAATCTATCATCACATTCTTGGCTTTCCTATGGTTAATATGAACATCCACCATCAATGGTTTTGTCTTCCATTCTCTATTTGTCCTTCCCATCCTCTGGGGTTGGCTCTTTTGATTTTATTCCTTATTCTAATTCTTAGAGAATTGCTTTAGTTCTCAAGGAGTCTATATTGTTGTGTCAATTAGGCTAACTACTTAAGATCATCCACTTCTCCTTTAATGAAAACTGCTTGTATTGTTGTTCTTTTTCTTATTCCTTTCTTTTTTTTGTTTAGCATCCTTCACCACTTCTTCATCCTATTTCTTAGTAGGAACAAATTATTCATCCTCCTCACTATCTTCCTCTTTTGTCTCAATTATATACTGTCTTCTGGTATTTGTTCCTTGTCTTGTCACTACTACAAATTTCTCCTTCCTTTTCCTTCTTTCATTTCAAGTATGGTTCGGTGTTCTTCTTTGGTAGTACTCTTCTTCTTCTATTGATTCAGTTGAAGATATGTTTGTCTCCTCTCTATTGTTCTTTCAGTAACTTCTTTCTCCTTGATATTTTGGTGCCCTTCTTAGGATCCTAGTTCCTTTTTGATTATTTAGGTTATGTAACTCGTCACTCTTAGATTGTGGTTGTGCATTCTGGAAGTGTTGTTGTGCTCTCTCACAAGAGAATAAATTATGCTCTATGTTTTTACAAAATGAACACTATGTTTTCCTTTTGGCCCAACATTCATTAGCAAAGTGTCCTCACTTACTGTAGTTAAAGAATTTTGCATCCTCCCTCCTTTAACTTCTTTTGTAGCCTCTGCCTCCTCTATAGCCTCTAAACTATTCTTTGTCATCATTATTATAACTATTTCCATATGATCGACCACTAGAATTTGAATTTTGTATTGTATTGGCATTCCTTTGATTTTTCTAACTTGGCTACTTGTAGTCATGATCATATGAGTTTCTTTCTTTCATATATGTCATGTTACTACTCTCCACAGAGTTTGTAGTGTTTCCACCATACCATGCTTCATTTTCTTCATTAGCAAAGTCTCTTTTCCTTTAGAAGTTTTTTGAAGGGCAATCTGGTGTTTCATGGTCATCCCATTCTTTGCATAATCCATAATATACTACATTAACTATTTTTGTTGTTGCTTTGGTGTCTGCTTTTATTGTAGTAGCATATATTTTGCCTTTCAACCTAGGGCATTCAATTCTCAACTGGTCTTTTCTTGTACAATATGAACACGAGTTATTAGGTCTTTGTTTCTTTATATTCTCTTTCTACTTAGCCAATATCTCCTACCTCAGCTTCAACTACTCCAATTCCAACCTTATCTTTTCCAATTCTAGGTTTTCCTTCATCTTATCTCATCTATGCTAGGATTGAGACTCTATCTGACATGCTAGCATCACTACTGCTACATATGTCTCAAAGATCCTTCCATCTAGAGTTCACCTTATTTTAGGGCTTATCCCGGAAATAAACTATTCTATCTTTTGCTTCTCAATCAAGGGTTCCTCCAATCTCCTAGTTGTCTCCTTGAATCTTTTATCAAAATCCTTTATTGATTATTTCTCTGATTGCATCAAATATATCATTTTACTTACCCCTTTTGTCAGAACATCTAGAACTCTAAAATTTTCCAAAAATGCCTTCTTGATCTCATCCCAATCCTTGTCACTGTTTGGTCATGTCGTCATATACCACTTCAATACTTCATTCCACAAGGTGCCTATGAAGTCAAATAGATTGATTTAATCTCTTTTTACTCCCTTCCAGTTCCAAATTGACTCCAGTACAAAAATGTGTTTAGCTTCTTCAGTAGTGTCCTTCTCAAAGATTGGTATCTTGATAGAAATATCCATGATTGATCTTTTCACAATATTTGGTACTTTGTGGTGAGTTTCTTCCTGTCTTCTCCTCTAGTTATGTTGTGTTCTATCAACTCACTTCCATTCTCTTCCCTTATCTCTTTGTAGTCGGATCTCAAAGTACTCCTTGATGAGGTCTTAGTAGTGTTCATTAATTCATATCATTTAATTATCAATCTGGAGGTGTCTAAGTGATCTGTGATAAGACTCTTAGTGTGGGGGATTTTGGAGTAAATCTAAATTGGTGGTTGATGGACAAAGTCTGGTTTACTTATCTTGTGGAAAGAAACACACATGCAAGGAAATGAAACTATCTATTTGCTTGAAAGGAAACACATATACTTAGAAAGAAATTATTCTAATTGCTTTGAAAATAAACACACTTGCTTGAAAGGAAACTAGTCTAATTGCTTTGAAAATAAACACACTTGCTTGAAAGGAAACTATCTTAGATGGTGAAACAGAACTTTAAGGTAATTGAATCCATTGTCAAATTGTAGCAAAGACACACTAAATATATCAATGCTGTTGAAATCACAATCCTATTTTTGGTATTTTCAGAATTGATAAAACATACCTGTAGGTGACAACTAGATAGATAGTTATATAGAAAAGAGAAAATATATCACAAAGTTAACATACACAGATAATTTCACTAAATAAAAAGACAAAACAAAATTGCATAAAATACCAAGTGATCTCCTCCAGTTTGGAGAAGCAGGCCCTACTTTCCTAGCTAGAGACAATCCTCTAAGATTGAACAAACTTTTAGAAGAATTCCCCCTTCATTTGTATTAAATCAAAGTCCAGAAATGGACATGGATACAGAACTAAAAAAACAAAGAGTTTTCCTCTAACTAGAAATATAAACAGATTACAACTTGCTATCAAAATCTAGACCTAACTTAAGGAGATGACCTGCTCCTATTTATACAGTCAAGCTTTATTAAAAGGAGATAACTAACAATGATCCTAACTACAAAAAAATGAAATTAAAGAAATTGCTTATTTATTACATTGATGATTCCATTGTGGGTTAATGAGGATTAGAGATATGTATCAACTTGGTTGTTGGCAAGCTTGAGTGTTTTCAAGGAATGGCATGGCCCTTGGTGGCAGTGACTTTAGTTGGAACTGATGCCAATTAATAGCTATTTTGATTAGTCACTAAAATGGAGTGACATGGAGATTTAGATCATAACAACTACCTTAATTGAGGGGTGGGTCATGTTTGCATTGTTGGACTTTTTAGGTAGCCCTAGGATCGGTTGGTAATAGTCATCCACTTGAGGGGAAGATGGCTCTATTGGAGGGTAACAACATTTGGAGCCATCTGGAGTTTAGTCTCTTCATAGAAAAAGGGCCCTCAGAGGGATCCAGAGACCATTGGAAGTCTTACCACCGTAATCCTCATGCAAACAAAAACCACTTATACCACAATTCATGATATATGCACTTTGAAAATGTAATTCAAGTAAATAAGTTAAGTGATTGCATCAAAATAAATGAATACTAAACATGTGCATAATCCATCCAAGAGACAAATATAATTGTAATAATACATATGTATATGCCATAATGTTTTATAAAAGTCTTTTGAAATAGGAAATATAAAGAAATAAATGAGTCATGGATTTAACTCATCATTCTCCCCCCATTTGAAACTATGCCATGTCCTCATGGCTACCATGTACTAGCCACTTCGTCAAGTATATTATTTCCTTCAATGATAGTACTGCAATTGTAGTCTTCATCCTCATACTAAAATAGTTTTTTACCCTTTAGATGGAATCCATCATTCTCCTGCAACCTGCTGAACCATTTGTTGAATTTGCCTTCTCTCATCGGGTTTCCTAGAGGGTGACTGAGGCAAGGAGTTGGCATCAGAATAAACAGTGGCCTGAACCTCATTCCAATCCAGTTTTGTTGCCTCTATCGAATCAGGGGTATTATTTTTCTTACTTTGTTAGTCATCCACCTGATGTTTGCAGGGGACACAGGTTCCCTTCTTTTGACAATATCAGGCAAGTCCTCAAATCTGGATATGCAGCTTGAGATTGCTGCATTTGGAAGATAATCTACAATTGCAAAGAAATTAGAAATACAAGAATTTAAATTTCTCACATATTGATATGTGATTCCTTGCCTATAAGCATTTTTTTTGAAGGTGTTGGAGAACCATGTAGTCTTAAGGCACTAATGTCTCATTAATAACCCTATGGATCATGTTGTAAAATCATATTCTTCCATCCTTTCCCACCATAGCTTGTTATTTCTAAGAAGAGACAAATAGCTCTGGATCTGAAGTTTTCCTACATATAAATTAAGCATTGAAGTATTGACATGTCCCATAATGTGGAAATGTTGGAAGAATTCGCACAAGAGAATTTGTTGGTCCTTTGGATTTTGCAAATAACACTCAACAAAATCTCTATCATTATTAAAGTCAAATGGAAGATTGCAACTGATCCTAAGTAATTTTGATCTCAAAAATTATTCTTAGAGGAATAGACCATACACACCTAATGGAGGGCACTGAGCTAACAGGGTCTCCCCTATTTCAAAAGCTAAAGCCAAGTTCTTCTCCACCGTAATCTTCTATTCTCTAAGGGTCTCCAGATCTTTTCAAAGCTTTATGATCTCACATCTGAGCTGTCTATTATCTAGTGTTAGCTATAAATTTTGTGCATATTCATTCAGTGATGCTAGTGCAAGGGTTTGTTGAGCAGTCTTTTGCCGAAGTTATGTGATTTGAGTGTCTTTTTGTAGCTAGGCTATCATGGCTTTGTGATTATCTAGCTCCTTAAAAACAAAAATTTCTTTTTCTTTTTCTTCTTTCTCCATTGCAACCTTTGCCTTCTGTTGCTCAAGTTCTTCTTCCTTGGCTCTAAATTATTGAGCCATGGCATCTAATTGTGTCATGTACTGCCTCAATTCAAACTCAACTTTTGATAAAGCCAGGGCATGCCGAGTTACCTAGGCTATTGTATCCTCAGAGATTTCCATGAGGGGCTCTTTCCCTTCCATGTGGGTGCATTACAAGATATCCTCTTCTGCTTCTTTAGGGGTGTCTTCTTCCCCAACTTCCTCAGGAGTTTCACCACTGCCAGCCTCTTCCATCCCCATGTCCTCAAGAGTTTCTTCACTATGTTATGTAGTAGGGGATGATTGTTCACCTGAGATGGCATTATGGCCTTTCTCTATTTCTTCTTTGTCCTCCTCATCTGAAGAAACAACTAACAGATAGGGGTGGTGTGTCCTTGCATGGGTGGACCCTACTACTTCATTTGCTTGATTCAGTTGTTCAGTCCCCCTCTGGAGTCATCTGAACTAAACTTCAAGGGATTTGGGAGACACTACCACAAGCTCTACTAAAATAGAGACAGTGGAAATGTGGTGTTTCTCCCTCTTCCTTCTAGGCTGCAAGGAAAGAAAGTCCTTCCATTTCTATTGGCCATCTTCTTGCTATAGGAAGTGGTGCTTCATGATCAAATGTATTAAGCTGGGGTGGCTAATCTGCACTTCTTTGTTCTTCCTCTTTGTCATCATGTTAACTAGATTTATATGCAAGAAAGTAGGCAAATTTATCAAATGTCTGGGGTCATTGGCCACATGCCTCAAGTGAGCAATTAATCTCATTCCTGGCCCTAAAACTGTACCATACTGACCATCACATGTAAATAATTTCATGATCCACATGACAATAGTCTTCCATGGGTTCAGAAGACTGGTCCTCTCAATTCCTTTCATTGCTTCCTTACTCACAACATATCGAGGGAAGGGTTCAAGAGCAACATGAAAATTTTAATCTACCTCCTCATATGATGGTTTACATGAAAACAAATCAACACCTACTGTAGGTATGCTAGAAAGTTGACTAATTATAGCAGGGTTTATTTGTATTCTTACCTCTTTAATTGTGGTGAAATTCCTATGAAAGTTTGTGACAAACTCATTGACCAATTCTACTTCATACCCCTCAAACTTCTGTAGGACCTCCAACCATCTAGCCTGCTAGACAATTTACACACTAGCATTGTCAAAAGTGATGTTCTCTAGCTCAATTTTCCTTTTGTTACCCATCTGCTCAACTGATTTTGTTTGAATTTGTAGAGAAATGTTGTAATGGAACCCTAGTTTTTTTTCTCTTTTGCTCTTTGGTTTTTCAAAATAGGAAGAAATTTGAATCTTGAGTTGTCGATGGCAATTTTAAGCGAGGACATAATCATATGCAAGATGGACAGGTTGGCAGTTACCCTGCCTGGCTTTTCAATATTCATGGGCACATACTTTGAAGGTTCAAACTAGAGTGCCAGCTTGTGAAGTCAAAATTCATAGCCGCCACCTTAATTGTTTTCCATGCACATCCAAAGCTGATGCTAGTAACCATAGCTCTCACATCTTTTCAAATGTATTTCCCTTTTATGGTCATAATTACTGGTCATCATTATTTGCCAAGTGAGTACTTATTTCTTTTTATGGCATTTATTGAAAATGTTGTTATCATTATGATCAAGTACTTTCATCTTATTGCAAGGTATGTAAGATCTATAGATGATCCTAATGCTACCACCTATCTAACTATCATCACTCATGCAACTACCTTAGCATATATGAAAAATAAGGATTGTATGTGGGTCATTTGGGGAAACACATGGCATATATACATATATTAAAACAATTATACAAGTTTCAAGGTAGGAATATACCTTTTTATAGTACTTATCCCTAAGATGGGCTCACCATAGCTTTTACTGATCACTTTTTTGCGATGCAAGATCACCTAACACCCAGTGATACTTTAGAAAGCAAGCCATCCATAGCCATCTGGAGATATCAGTAGCTATCTAGAACTCTTAAAAAATTTCAACACAAAGACCTACAGAACTACAAAAAGGAATTTTATTGAATGAAATGAGGAATTCAAAGAAAGACTACTATTGTTGGTTTTCAATCTTCCCTTTAGACAAAGCTACCATTTCTGATTTTCAACTATGCCCAATTTCTTTTTTATGTTTTCTAATAGAAAAGGCCACCATTTCTAGTTTTCAACCTTTACTACTTTATTTATTCCAAATTCATCATTTAGAACATGAGCCCCATGGAAGAAAGATTCTCCAGGCTGAAATGCTTTATCTAAGACTGAATTTCTATGGAGAACTCCTCTTTGGAAGCTAGTTTATGATACATCTTCAATCTATGTCCATTTAATAGAAGAACTCTATGATCTCCATCAATGGGAACTAGCTAAACAACCCCATTGCTGAAAGTTTCTTGAATTTCATAGGGCCCCAACCATTTGGTGTGTAGTTTCCCTTTTAGATCTTGATACTTGGAATTGTACAGCAGGGCCCAATCTCCTTGTTTGAACTGCTTATTGATAATGTGCTTATCATGCCATTCTTTTCTCTATTGTTGAATTAACTTTGTGTGCTACAATGCTTCCATCTGCATCTCTTCCAATCTGTTTAGTTGCATCATCCTATTTTGTTGTACTTCAGTTAAGTTAATACCAACTTCAAGTGCTATTCTCAACGTTTCCACCTCATATTCTATGGGAAACACTGGGTGTTTCCAATAGACTAATTCATATGGTGTGAAATTAGTGGTGGTCCTCCATGTGGTGTTGTATGCCCAAATAGATTTTGTCATTCTTTCAACCCAATCTATTCTTCTACTTGGAACAATTTTTGTGAGGGTGTTCTCCAATTCTCTATTCATTACTTCTACTTGACCATTGCTTTGCAGATGATATGGAGATGACTTCCTATGATAAATTTGATATCTTTCTAGGAATGCTTTGATCATAGTAGATATGAACTATGGTCCTTGATCAGAAACAAGGATTCTAGGTGCTCCATATCTTTGCAAAATGTGCTTATACAAAAAATCTGCAACCTTCTCCTCCTTTGTTGTTGGTAGTGCTTTTGCTTCGACCCATTTGGTGGCATAGTCGGTGCAGACCAGAATGTAGTGATTTCCTCTGGAAGGTGGATCTATCGGCCCCACAAAATCTATTCCCCATTTTTCAAATGGTTCAAGAACCACTTGGGGATGGAGCGGCATCTCTGTGGTAGGAGTTGGAAGTCCCATTCGCTAGTATTGGTCACAGTGCTTGACATAATGTTGGATATCCTTGGTCATTGTTGGCGAAAAATACTTTGCTCCCAAAATTTTATGTCCCATCTGGAGGGATGAAAAATGTTCATTGGAAGGTTCATCATGACATGTTGGGATTATGTCATAAACTTCAGTTTTCTACACACACCTTCGAAGTATATGGCCAGGACAATTCTTAAACAAGATACCATTTACCCATTTGTATCTGGAGCTATCTCGAACCAGTCACCTAATTTCCTTCTGATTGAAATGTGGTGGGCATCTTCATGAAACTAAATAGCTAGCTAAATCTGTAAACCATGGTGATTGTATGGAAATGGCAAAGAGATGTTCATCTGGAAATGTGCCATCCACTAGTTCATTACTTCCCTGCACAGTCAATCTAGATAAGAAATCAGTGACAACATTATCTTTTCTAGGTTTATCAATAATGGTTATGTCAAATTCTTGCATCAATAACAACCATCTAATAATCCTAGCACCTACCACAACTTTATTCATTAGATATCTAATGGTTGCATGATCGTTATGTATAAAAACTTTGTAGCCTATGATGTAGTGGTGGAACTTATTGATTGCATAAGCTACTGCTAGGAATTCCTTTTCTATAGTGGTATAGTTTTTCTCTGTAGGGTTTAAGTTTTTGCTGACATAATAAATTGCATGCATCCCTCCAAATTCATTAGCCTATCCTAAGACTGCTCCAATAGCTTGATTGGATGCATCAATGTGAATATGGAATGGTTCACTCCAATTTAGTCCTTTGATGACTGGTGACATCATGAGGGCATTTTTTATGGCTTTAAAGGATTCTTGATAAATTGTGGTGTCCAATTAAACTCATAATCCTTTTTAAAAAATGTAACAAAGGATCAACTTTTCTACTGAAGTTTTCAATAAACCTTTGATAATATCTAGCATGTCTTAGGAAACTTCTCACTTATGTTTGAGTTTGAGGAGGGGGAATTTGAACTATAATTTCAACCTTTTTGGGGTCCACTTTCATTCCCTCTTGTGAGATGTGGTGACCTAGGACTATCCCTTGAAAGTCATCATAAGAAGGCACTTCTAATGATTCAAGGATAATTGATGTTTGGGTGAGTACGAGATCATGATGGGCCAAATAGTGGCAATAGAGAAAAAACTTGTTGGATGAAAAAGTACTAACATTTAGACTAATATTTAGATTTGGATGGAAAGGATGTTAATATTTCTAGCTCAAATATGGATTCCCTCCAATAATGACTTAGGGTTACCTCATATTTAGGCATGTGTGAGTCCCAAAACTTGCCAAAGAAACTTGCAAAACCACCCATTTAGTGTTATCCTGAAATTTTCCACAATTTCATCCTTGAAGCTGACACACTTTTTTGTAAGTAAATTTAATCAAATGAAAAGGATTTATAGAGGAAGCTATTAAGATTCTAAAAATATAGTATATGCCTCATAATAATTTTAATAAGTAATTATTATTAATTTTCTACATACTCTGTCTAATTTCCTGATAGATATACATATTGAAAAACATCCATAACTTTCAACATATTAA
Source organism: Cunninghamia lanceolata (assembly GCA_027924645.1). Classification (NCBI taxonomy): domain Eukaryota; kingdom Viridiplantae; phylum Streptophyta; class Pinopsida; order Cupressales; family Cupressaceae; genus Cunninghamia; species Cunninghamia lanceolata. Next base: position 21,735,779 of record BSBN01000829.1, read on the forward strand.
TCCTTTTTTAAATCCAAAAGATGCGTCACATTCTAGGATTTATTGGGTATACGTTAAAATTTAAAATTTTTGAGTTTCATATATTTTTTACCAAGTTAGGTTAGCTGGAAAATTAATTTTTAATATTTTAAAAAAGTCACAGTAAAAAATTCATTTCACTTTGCTCTTCTCAATCATTTTAGAAATAAAATCGAGACTAGATTTCCTTTCTTTTTGCTATCTTGTTTAGACAATTCTATTAAGTCTATTAGGGAACTCAGGGCCAAGAATGTTCCCTACTAGCTTATCCCCATGCACCAAGGTCTTATTCTGAGACTGTATCAATTCCACCTTGCTCTATGCCCACCAAAACCTATCAAAGTCAAAATTCTTGAGGACCCACAGCCATGCATTTCCCTTGGGGATAAAGGCAAAGTGAAGGTTTGTATGGGGACCCCTGCTATTTCTAGGAACAATAAGTAGAGGCATACTACCCCGATGACTGGAAAGAAGACTGCAAAAAGAGTTCAGGTGGAGGTGGAGGAAACCAAGACTACCCTGAAGAAAAAATTGAAGGAAGGTAAATGTGTTGCTGTCGTGGATGCTCTTGTGAAGATTGATGAGATTGATCCTAGGCTGGATGCTATGGGTAATAGTGAAGGTGATGAGGCTGTCAATCTAAGGATTTGTCAGTCCAAACGGATCGCTAGTAAGCCGTTGGTGAACCCACAGGGGGTGGAAGTTTCTGATGATTCAGAGTTTGTTGAGGAGACTATGGAGGAATATGGGGATGAAATCCCCATGGAATCTATCCATGAGGTTGAGGGCACCAGTCATTTCACCTCTATGAATGAGTCCAGTGCTGAGGATTTGGGTGAAACTATGAGGGTTACTGTTGGTCAAGACACTGTGAAGGTTGTTGTGGATCAAGACAAAAAGGGGAGATGCACCTTGTGTGACAATAATGCTAAGGATATTCAGTGCCTCTAGAGGAAAATGGAAAGCATGCAGAAGAATTGGAAGGCTATGGTAGAGTTTGCGACCAAAGCTATACACTGGGCTGCTTCCATCTTTGTTGCGGTTAAAGACATAGACGATAAGGTTAAGAAGGTGGGAATCAACAGTTTGGGAGATTAATTGCCCATAGTTCTTTTTTTCTACTATTTTTTGTTGTTGTTGTTGCTTCTGTGGTTTTGATTAGTTGTTTGTTGGTTTGTTGTTCTTGCACTATTAATTTGTTGTTTCTGGCTCGTTAATAGCTTGATGCCCAAGGGCCTATTTTGTTAAAGGGATCTAGACCCTCATTTCTAGCTAAACTAATAAAAAAAATCATAAATAATTATTTATTTACTCATAAAATCAAAAAAATATGCATCACATCTGCCCATGTGTGCTTTACTTAAATCCAAATCATGGAGGAAAACTATTATCTTTTTCTCATACTTAGGTTGGATAGAATGACACCTACTTTTTATAGTTTTCTCAAAATTTTAGTAGTGCTTCATTGAAATATCCAATTTTGACCAAACTATTTTTAAAATTTTCAAAGAAACAGTAGTAGTCCATAAACTACATTAAATTTATTACAACTTTTATTACTACCTTATTTCTAGATTATGAAGTTACTTAAGTCTATTTTTAACATTTACATTGCCACTTAGGGGTAGTGTTTAGCCCATCATGATCTGACACTCACCCATTCTTTGCACCTATCAAGCACTTTATTCAAACTATTCAAGGCTTCATCAAAAGTTTTTCCATGCACCATAAAATCGTCCATATAAACCTCCACACATGTATTGCTTAAATCAAAAAAAATTCCCAACACAGCCCATTGAAATGTGCCTAGTACATTGCATAATTTGAATGGTAGAACTCTATATAAGGGAATTTGTCCCACATGGACATGTGAAGGTAGTCTTATCCTGATCTTCTAGAGCCACCTGGATCTGATTGTAGCCACTGAATCCATTCAGGAAGGAGAAATGGCGACTACCAGCCAGAATATCTAGCACTTGATCAATGAAGGGAAGTGGGAAATAGTCTTTTTTAGTGGCTTTGTTTAATTCTTTATAGTCAATGTAACTCACCACTTGCCATTTTTCTTTGGTACTATAACCAATGGCAATACTGATTGAGTGTCAGAAATGGGGTAGATGAATCCTACTTGTAATAGTTTCTCTATTTCTTCCTTCACTATATCCCTCAAGGCTAGATTAATTCTCCTCTGTGGTTGTCAAACATGACAGACATCTTCAGTGTAGATATGATGTGTGCATACACTAGGGTGAATTCCTCTCATGTCTTTGTATTCCCATGTGAAAGCTTGTGTATGATTTTGTAACAATTTTGTCAATCAAATTTATTCTGCTTCTATTAACCAACTACTGATAGAAAGTTGTTTGTTGGACAAAAAGAAGGTCTTTGTAAGGACTTAATAGAGTATTTAATGGACAAAGGTGAGGCACAATCTAGTGTAACATTTTTGTTTGTTGATAACTTAAGTGGGAAGCAATTTGTTCAGAATATGGAGAGTGGAATGCCTTGAAAGATCCCTTTGGATCTCTCTGAAGCCATTCGGAGACCTCTTTCTAGGAGACAATGTACAAGGAGGTTTTTCTATTTGATTCCAATTCTTTATACTCCTCATTGCATTCTTCAAAATGTTCTGCGATTGTTACCATGTTGCCAATGAGGAGGCATCTTCTTCATCCAAATCCATCAGATCATCTATCCATGGTTTATTCTCATATAGTAAGAACGGTTTGGCAAGGGGATAGATGGAAAGTTCCTTTAGCTTTTTCCCATTTGAAATTGTCATGTTTCATGACCTACAGTCAATAAGGGCTGTTGTGGTAGCCAGCCAAGGTCTACCAAGTATTATTGGTACCCTAAACATTTCTTTTTGGTCTAAAGGATCAGGAAATGAACTGAGTAGTCCCAGGTATCAATAGTGACTATAATATCCTCTAGAATTCCCTCTTGTTTGGTGATAGATAAATCAGCCAGCTGTAACACAATTGATGTTGGTTGAATATGTGTTAATGCTAGAGCTTTTGCAGTTTTTGAAGTCATCAATTTTATAGTAGCTCCTAGGTCAATCAGTACATTAGAGACTAACACTCTTTTTATTTCTACTAAAATAATAGGACTTCTAGGGTCTCCATATTTTTGAGGAATTAACTTGCCTGACAGAACATCGACAATTTTCCCTTCTACTTGGATGGAGTTGGGTAATTTGCGTTTTATATATGTAAGTTTTAGACATAAGCTCTTAATGGTCTGATTTATCTCTAGGATATCTTTTATTGCTTGTAGAAATGGAACTTCAATATGTATCTATCTAAATTCCTTGATTAACTTTGATTCATCATGTGCAAGCTGGTTTTCCTTAGATTTTGGAGGTGTCTATTTAAATCATTCTAGGAATGGAACAAAGGTTTCTTTTGGAATTTAATCTAAACTTTTTGTCTCAATCTTCTCATCTTTTTTGTTGTTGATCAACATTGTGTGTTACTTCCTTTGCGTCAGTGACTTCCTCTATAGGAATATTTACAGAAATACTTCAAGATCGAAGCTGGATATCATTTTTTTTCACAACATTTAGGGTAGCTGTATTTGTATCTATGTTATACACCTGTTGTTGTAGCCTATTATTTTTAGGATTAGGAACTGGCTGAGCAGGCATTGGAGGTTGATTTACCGTATCACTTGGATTCAATTTTGTAGGTTGTGATGGCCCAAGAAGTAAGGCTTGAGGTTGATTCCCAAATCACCTCATTCCTTGGTTATATTGAGGTGACCACTGCTGTTGATATTGTTGTTGATTTGGCCATTGAGGGTTGGTCAAAGATTGATTTGTCCAGTCTGGCTAAGGCCATGGTAGTCCCCACTAGGGTGGCATTTGCATTGGAGGAAGTGGACCTCCACAAGGTCCATTCCAAGAGCTTGGGCCCCAATTTGATGGGCTCCTTGGAGCATATTGGTTTGAAAATTGATTGAATCCATAATTTGGTTGTTTCTGGCCAATAAAATTTAGTTGTTTCTCATCTATTAGTAACTTCTTTAATCTATTTTTGATTTCAGGGAGTAGGCTACACTCATTTGTTGGATGACTTTTCTCATATATTTTGTATAACTCAGTTCAATTTAAAGGAGACTCCCTAAGTGGATGTTTTTCTCTACAACAAGGGAAATAAATGGCTAAGGGTTCTATGTTCCTTTTACTAGCTTGCATACCATTGAAAGTAGTATTCAAATGAAGCAAGATATTAGTTTTTAAATTTGCTAACTCTTCCATGACTTTTGTAACATCATTGGAACTACCTTTCTTTAGTATTCTCTTACCTACACGAGTACGAGAGCAATTCCTACAAACTTCCACAATTTCTGCAAACTCTTGTTTATTAATATCTCCTTTCAACATTAGGTTTAAGGCTTCCCTGATTTCATCATCAATTCCACTCAGAAAAATGGTCTTACTTAATTTTTGATCTAAATTATTTCCACATCTCCTATGGACAAATAGAAATCTATCCACACTATCATCCAAATTTTCATCTTCCATCTACTTCATGTGGAAGAGTTCATCTTTCTTATCCCTAATTCTACAATAGTCTTGATATTTTCCAAGGAAACCAGTTTCTATTTCATCCCAAGTAGAGATAGAATCTACTCTTAGGCCCATGAACCATCAAAGTGCTAACTCCTTGAGAGTGGAAGGAAAAAGTTTTAATTTCTGGTTGTCTGTGGCATAATCATAGGTCTGGCAGAGGATGTTAAATTCAAAAAGGAACTAGTATGGGTTTTTAGAAGTCTTCCCTCGAAAGGTGGGTAGGAATGCAGGAGATATATTTTTCATGGGGGGTTCATTTCTCTCAGGAGTGATGGAGATTGGATAAGAGAATGTTCTATTGTTGGTTGCCTCCTCATGATCACCATTATCACCCATCGTAGGTGTATTAGAGAAAATGGGTGATTCTGATGTTTCAAGAGATCCCTGATCACTCAGATGATTAAGTTACAAAGATGTACTAGCTATGGTTTATTCGATGAATCAACCTAAGGTGTCCCTAGGCCTTCTCATATACTATCAAATCCAAAATGCGCTCGTTCAAGAAGTCTTATCACCTTAAAACTATAATGTTTTGTAGATTATTTCTAGTAATGACACCAAACTGATGAGGTTGTAGTAGTTTTCATTAATTCACATCATTTAATTATCAATCTGGAGGTGTCTGGAGCAATCTACGATAAGACTCTTAGTGTGGTAGATTTTGGAGTGAATCTGAATTGGTGGTTGATAGACAAAGTCTGATTTACTTATCTTGTGGAAAGAAACACACATGCAAGGAAATGAAACTATCTATTTCCTTGAAAAGAAACACACATACTTGGAAAGAAACTATTCTAATTGCTCTGAAAATAAACACACTTGCTTGAATGGAAACTAGTCTAATTGCTTTGAAAATAAACACACTTGCTTGAAAGGAAACTAGTCTAATTGTAAAAAGGAAACTATCTTAAATGCTGAAACATAACTTCTAGGTAATTGAATCCATTGTCAAAACATAGCAAAGACACATTTTGAATATATTAGTGTTGTTGAAATCACAATCCCATTTTAGGTATTTTCAGAATTGATAAAACAAACCTACAAGTGACAACTAGCTAAACAATTATACAGAAAAGAGAAAACATATCATAAAGTTAACATACATAGATAATTTCACTAAATAGAAAGACAAAACAAAATTGCATAAAATACTGAGTGATCTCCTCTAATTTGGGGAAGCGAGCCCTACTTTTCTAGCTGGAGATGATCCTCTGAGCTTGAACAAACTTTCAGAAGAATTCCCCCTTCATTTGCATTAAATCAAAGTCCAGAAATGGACATGGATATAGAACTGGAAAAACAAAGAGTTTTCCTCTAACTGGAAATATAAATGGATTACAACTTGCTATCAAAATTATGAACTAACTTAAAGAGATGACCTGCTCCTATGTATACAGTCGAGCTTTATTAAAAGGAGATAACTAACAATGACCCTAACTACAATGAACTGGAATTAAAGCCAGTTGCTTATTTATTACATTGATGATTCCACCAGGGGTTACTGAAGATCAAAGATTTGTATCGACTTGGCTATTGGCGAGATTGAGTGATTTCCAGGAGTGGAGTGGCACTTGGTGGTAGCGACTTTAGTCAGAATTGACACCAATTAATAGCTATTTCAGTTACTCACTAAAATGGAGTGATGTGGAGATTTAGATCATAAAATCTGCCTTAATTGAGGCATGGGTCATTTTTGCATTGATGCACCTTTTGGGTAGCCCTAGGATCAGTTGGTAATAGTCATTGACTCAACAGGAGGATGGCACTATTGGAAGGTAATAGCATCTGGAGCCAGATGGAGTTCATGCTCTTTGCAGAAAAAGGGGTTCTAGAGGGATCCAGAGACCATTAGAAGTCTTACCTGTAAGGAAAGCAGAGGTGTGGAATATAACTTCCCTAATGTTAATTCTAATGGGATAATCCAACTAGGTAGCTTTCTATTCAAATGCAACAGATGAATACACCAAAAAAATAGTATAGACAAAATAAGACAACACAAACTCCAGTATTACGTGGAAAAACCCTTTTGGGTAAAAAATCCACCACCATAATAAAACAATCTTTATTACAGTAAATTGAATATACAATAAAGATCCCCAGCTCTAATATTTAGGTATCGGTACTATAACAATTATACAAAGCCGTTTATCGCATCTGTACATCTACAGAATAAACTATATAATTTGAATAGTTTCATCAAATCATGATGAGCTCACTAAATTTGTATATAAACCACAGTCTTCAAGAGCAAGAAACCATTTTTACTTCTACCCTAACTGCTCATTTCAACTGACTCAACAGCGCTGTCACACCATCGCGTAACTGCCTTCTGATAGTTCACATTCCAATGAGATGATTAGTCCCACATGCACTAGGTCGCAGACTTCTCCACAGTTTATATGGCCAATGACTTGATTATACTATTGTCGGCAATTTTGTTGCTGACAATACCAAAACTAAAGACCCATCGGCCCAACCCACTCCATCAGTGATCGGATTGCTACCTTCACCGATAACACATAGTCTCCGTGATCCTCAAGTTCACCGCCCTTCATCGGAGTGACCTCTACCATCAACCCAAACACTTTACACTACGTCGATGAAGGTTCTCACGCCGATGCCCAATGCTTTGGCAACTTCCATCGGGGTGACCATTCACATCGGAGTGACTACCAAGATCTCAGCCGATGGCCAACCTTATGCTTATAGACACAAGTCATCTGTGAAACCATGCATATCGGCCATAGGCTTCTCACTCTCGCCAATAGTGAAAGTCTAGCTGATAGCTTACTACTCTCGGTGAGACCTTGCAGATTGGTGTAAGACTTTGAATGCCTGCTGATAGTGAATGTCATCCCGATGGTCACTACCATTGGTGAAACACATACATGGATATGCCGATAGTGTCTAGTCAACCTGATGAGAACGAAGAATGTGATATGAGAAAAACCAATGATTAAATTAATGAGGTCCAAGCAGTAACTTGAGACATTAGGTCTCTTCAATCTCCCACTTATCGAAGAGATTACTGCTACCTCTTAATCCTCGCTCGGTTACAGAGAATTATGGGCCTGAAGACCCATTCCATCTAAACACCATTTAAACTTGGTCGTACTCACTGGTTTAGTTAAGGCATCAGTGACATTTTCCAAAGTATCAACCTTTTCCAGCTTCACCTTCCTATCTTCCACCATATCACAAACAAAGTGATATTGGACATCAATATGTTTTGTCCTAGCATGAATTGTAGGATTCTTCGCCAAACATATAGCACTTTGACTGTCACAGTGAATTTGTATCTGCCCTGCATTAAAACCAACATCAGAACACAACCTCTTCAACCAAACGGCTTCTTGGCATGCATGAGTAGCTGCCATGTACTCTGCCTCTATTGTGGACAAAGCGACTACAGCCTGCCACTTGCTCATCCAATTGATAGCACCACCATTTAACGTGAATACATATCCACTGGTGGATCTTCTACTGTCAGTGTCCCCTACCCAATCAGAATCAACATATCCCTAAATGCTAATAGATCTCTGAGATCCAAATGAGTTTCCATGATAGAAAATAGCATAATCAAAAGTTCCCTTCAAATACCTCATAACTCTTTTCACAACATCCCAATGTGATCTACCTAGATTCGCCATAAAACAGCTCAAAACTCCCATTGCTTAGGCAATGTCTGGTCTAGTATAGACCATTGTATACATTAAACTGCCAACAGTACTTGCATAACACACTCTTTGCATGTCGTCAATTTCATTCAAAGATTCTGGACAATCTTCAACAGATAATTTTGTTCCCTACAAAACTGGAACAACTAACTGTTTAGAATCAGACATATTGAACTTATCAAGAACATTGGTAATATACATGCTCTAGCTCAGCCAAATCTTTCTCTTAGATCTGTCCCTTTTTTATTTCCATTCCCAGAATGTACTTTGCTACCCCTAGATTCTTCATTTCAAATTTCAAGGACAACTGAGCTTTTAAATCTGAGATCATCCCCTTACCATTGCCAATGAATAACATGTCATCCACATACAATGCAATTATAAGAATTCGATCACCATCAATTTTATAATAAACACAGTGATTAGATTTAGATCTCACATATCCTAAAGATAGAACATATGTATCAAATTTTTGATACCACATTCTGGGAGATTGCTTCAAACCATAAAGAGACTTTTTAAGTTTACATACTAGATGTTCTTTACCTTTTTCCACAAAATGCTCTGGCTGGGACATATAAATTTCTTCTTCAAGATCCCCATGAAGAAATGTTGTTGTCACATCCATCTGCTCAATTTCAAAATCATATGCTACTGCAAGTGACAACAGAAATCTAATGGACGTCAGCTTAGCTACAGGAGAAAAGATTTCTCCATAATCAACACCTTCCTTTTGGGAATACCCCTTAGCAACTAGTCTTGCCTTGTACTTATCAATACTACCATCTGGACCATATTTCTTTTTAAATACCCACTTATAGCCCACAGGGTTTCTACCTTCAGCAAGGGCACCAGATCCCAGGTTCCATTTTTCTCCAATGATGACATTTCATTATCCATGGCTTCCAACCAAGAATTTGAATCAGATAAACTAATAGCTTCTTTCACAGTCCTAGGTTCATTAGTATCAGTAAATAAAGCATAGGCACAACTTGAATCAAGTACTAAAAATCCATACCTATCTGGTTGTCTCCTTTCACGTGTAGACCTCCTCAATGGCTAAGGTGCAGGTTCAGGTTATTGCTCTGGATCAGAATCTTTGGAGTTACTAGAACTCTCATCTGAATCATCTACACTTGGTGCTTGCTATTCCTCTTTTATAGGGGTCAGAGGAATAGTAACAACACTCTTTTCTTTCTTTTCTTCTATCTTCTCCGGCTAAGGAACAATAACCAAAGGTTTCAGCTCTCTAAAAATTACATTCCTGCTGTAAATTATTTTTTCAGTTTCAGGATTCCAAAGCTTGTACCCTTTAACACTGACTCCATAGCCAATAAAGATACATTTGACTGCTTTGTAATCCAACTTAGACCTTTTTACCTCAAGAATATGAGCATATGCCTCACAGCCAAAGACATGAAGATGTATTAAAGAAGGTTTCTTTCTAGACCATGCTTCCATAGGCGTCTTATCAACCAATGCTGAAGTAGGAGAATGATTCAGCAAGTAACAAGCTGTAGCAACTGCCTTAGCCCAGAACCTTTGTTCAAGACCAGCATAACTCAACATACTTCTTACTTTCTCCATCAATGATTGATTTAACCTTTCAGCAACTCCATTTTGTTGTGGAGTATAAGGTGTAGTCTTATGCCTTTTTATACCATGATCTACACAATACTTATCAAAATCTACATTGCAATATTCACCACCATTATTTGTTCTCAAGCATTTTATTTTTCTACCAGTCTGGTTTTCCACAAGAGTTTTAAATTCTTTAAACTGACTGAACACTTCTGATTTATTTTTCAAAAAATATACAAATGCCCTCCTTGAATAATCATCAATAAATGATACGTAGTATCTTGATTTAGATAGAGAAGGAACATCAACTGGACCAAAAACATCATAATGTACATAGTCCAGAACACCAAAAGATTTATGAGAACTAGAGTAAAAAGAAACATGGTTCTGTTTTCCATATATACAATGTTTGTAGAAATCAAACTACAGATTACAATCAATTAGCCCATCTACTAGGGTTTTGTTCTTCAAGGTTTTTAAACATTTTTCACCTATGTGACCAAGTCTTTGATGCTAGAGCATTATTTTCTCTGTAGGAAGTTTAACTTCCATAGAGTTTGCATCATGTGTTACAATAGTAGCTTTTTCAGATTTTACAAAGACACTATTACAGTACACTGGTTTAGCATCTAACCTATATAGAGTTCTAATGTGTTCACCCTTTACCAGTACAATAGACCCTCTAGTCATTTTACAGCCACCATTCACAAAAGTAACTTGCACACCAACATCATTAAGCTTACTAACAGAAAGTAAATTTTGAACCAGACCTGGTATGTGTAAAACTCTATTCATTCCCTTTATTCTACCATCCAGGAATAGGATTCTAACTCTTCCTCGGCCAACAATTTCCAGTGTTGAATCACTTTCTAGGAACACCTTCCCACCAGCATACAGTTCATACTTAGTGAACCATTCTCTGTGAGATGTCATACGAAAAGACGCTCCTGAATCCACCAACCATACATCTTCAAATGCAGGTGTTGCTAAGGTAGCAATGAAAGCATTAGCATCACCTTGAGAAGAATCATTGTTAGAAGAGTGCTTCTTCTTCTTCTTTTTCTCCTCTTTGTAGTCTCTTCTGATGTGTCCTTTCTGCCCACAATTCTAGCACTTCACTTTGGACTTAGTGCCAGGAGATTTTGATCTCCCCTCTAACTTGGACTTTGACTTCTTGTCCTTCTTATTGCCTTTTTCCTTTGGTCTACCTCAAACAGATAGGGCCTCTTTGGCTGTCTCAGAAGATTTCCTCCACATCTCTTCAGATAACAAAGAGGTAACAACCACTTCAGTTGTAAACATGGTTGTTGTACTTCCAATAGCCATCACAAGATGATCCCATGAGTTAGGTAAGGAACACAAAAGAAGCATACAACGGTCTTCCTCTTCTATTTTAACACCTACAAAAGTCAACTGTGCAACAATCAAATTAAATGTGTTCAGATGGTCTGCTACAGATGCACCTTCATCCATCTTCAAAGAATACAACTTCTTTCTGAGGAATAGTTTATTCACCAAGGACTTGCCCTAGTAAATATTTCCCAACTTCTTCCACAAATCTTTGGTTGACTTCTCTTCATGGATGTTCAATAGAACAAAATTTGCAAGACTTAATCTTATCAGTCCTCTGGCTTTTCTATCAACTAGGTCCCAATCTTCTTGTTTCATGCTTGTAGGTTTAACCCCAGACACAACAATCCAAAGATCTCTATCGACCGACAAATCTTCAGCCTTAATCTTCCACAACTCAAAGTTTGTGCCATTGAACTTTTCAATGTCTATTTATCCTGATGTACTTGCCATCTTATTTAACAGAATAGACCTCTACAGAACTCCCACTTTCTGAACTAACACAAAAAACCCAACCTACCAACAAGGATAACACAATGGGCTAGGCTCTGATACCACTTGTAAGGAAAGCAGAGGTGTGGAATACAGCTTCCCTAATGTTAATTCTAAGGGGATAATCCAAACAGGTAACTTTCTATTCAAACGCAACAGATGAATACACCAGAAAAATAGTATAGACAAAATAAGACAACACAAACTCCAATATTACGTGGGAAAACCCTTTCGGGTAAAAAACCCACCACCACAATAGAACAATCTTTATTATAGTAAATTGAATATACAATAAAGATCCCCAGCTCTAATATTCAGGTATCAATACTATAACAATTATATAAAGTCATTTATCGCATCTGCACATCTACAGAATAAACTGTATAATTTGAATAGTTTCATCGAATCATGACGAGCTCACCACATCTCTATATAAACCATAGTCTTCAAGAGCAAGAAACAGTTTTTACTTTTTCCCTAACTACTCATTTCAACTAAGTCAGCAGCACTGTCACAACCGTTGCATAATTACCTTCTGACAGTTCACATTCTAGTGAGATGATTAGTCCCACATGCACCAGGTCGCAAACTTCTCTGCAGTTTATATGGCCAACGACTCGATTATACTATCGTCGGCAATTTTGTTGCTGATGATACCAAAACCAAAGACCCATCGGCCTAACCCACTCCATCGGTGATCAGATTGCTACCTTCACTGATAACACATAGTCTTCGTGATCCCCAAGTTCACTGCCCTTCATCAGAGTGACCTCTGCCATCAGCCCAAACACTTTACACTGCACTGATGAAGGTTCTCATGCCGATGCCCAATGCTTCGTCAACTTCCATCAGGATGACCATTCACATCGGAGTGACTACCAAGATCTTGGCCAATGGCCAACCTTATGCCGATAGACATAAGTCATCTATGAAACCATGCATATCGGCCACAGGCTTCTCACTCTCGCCGATAGCGAAAGTCTAGCTGATAGCTTACTACTATCGGTGAGACCTTGTAGATCGGTGTAAGACTTTGAATGCCTGCCGATAGTGAACGTCATCCCGATGGTCACTACCATCAATGAAACACATACATGGATATGCCGATAGTGTCTAGTCAACCAGATGAGAACGAAGAACGTGATATGAGAAAAACCAATGATTAAATTAATGAGGTCCAAGCAGTAACTTGAGACACTAGGTCTCTTCATTACCGCCATAATCCTCATTCAAACACAAAGCACTTATACCACAATTCATGAGATATGCACTTTGAAAATGTAAATCAAGTAAATAAGTTAAGAGATTGCATCAAAAGGAAATGAATACTAAACATGTGCATAATCCATCCAAGAGACATATATATATATATATATATATATATATATATATATATATATATGTTTGCCATAATGTTTTATAAAAATCTTTTGAAATAGCAAATTTAACGAAATAATGAGTGATGGATTTGACTCATCACTCCTCTTCAAAAACCTTTGGAAAATTTCTCCAAATCTCTGTTATTTCCTATGCTTCCTTGTTTTCTTGAATATCTTCCTTCTCTACTAAAATTCTCTTGACTTTATATGGCACTCGGGGTGAATCATGGTCAAAGGATTGTGTCTCTTCAAATTAGGGGATTCTCTTTTCTTTGTGAATGACATCATGTCGGCATCCAATGATGATTCAAATAACCTTCCAAAACCCTCGAAACTCCTTGCAATGTTTATTGCATACTTTCATCCTTCTCTTATCTCCTTTATGCTTCAAAAAATTAACTCCTCTATATATTCCTCATCCATATTCAAAATATATGGTGTTAACTCATATGTTCTAGTAGTCTGTTGCATAAACCCTAGTTCACTTGTTTCTTCTCTTTCCCTTTTGCATTCTTCTTCGACAGCACCTGCAGTGGCACGCTCATCAGCATTCTCTGTAACACCCTCTGTGTCTTCACCCTTTGACCTCCTTTCTCTGGTAGCACCCTCCTTGTTGTGCTTAGTAGCATCCCTCATGATGCGCTTATCTTCTTCCTTTCTTTCGGTAGCACCCTCATTAGCGCGCTCTTCAAATTCTTTTGTCTTTTTCTTTCGCACCTTCTATTATCCCTTCTCCCTCCATCATTTGTACCCTTTCCATACTTCTGTGGTAACATTCTTGTCTTTCCTAAGTTTGCTTCAATCTCTCTTCTCTACTTATCTCCATACTGGTTCTGATTTCTTCACCAATCTCTTTTTTCCTCCGCTTCTCCCCTTTCACCATGGGATTTTTTTATTTAGTGTTCCGTTAGTCCTCTTATATCCCATGCAATCATTATTTGAAGAGTCATATCATTTGAAAGGTCCTTGTGGACCTTACCACCTTCCCACTTGCCATCCCCTTAAGTGCCTGATCCCCTCTCATGGAGGTAGAAACATAAGGAGATTTGAATTCCTCTGCAATTTGAAAAAGTTTCCCACCAACCTCACCTTTTCTCTTTTCTGGAATGCTATGCTACTTATTCAAATGTTTTTCCCTTTCAATCTTTAACTGCGATCTTCTAGGGTCCCGACAATGGAACCAAATGGTAGCAAGAGATGTAGAGGAGATACCAATCTAGAGATCTGGTGCTCAGTCAAGTCTTTTTAGTGAGTTTATACCTTGGTCAAGTAGCTAGAGATTGACAAAAAAACATAAATAATAACTAAATAGAGCATCACATATATATCAAAATAAGATAACACACAGAGTTACCTAGTACTGGCAGACCTCCATATATATATATAAACAATAATCAAATGTACACATCATCTGTCCTTCCTCTGACTTGTCTAAATCTCTACCTCACTAGTTACATACATGACTTCTATGTCATTGTTTACATCAGAATATACTCCTATTCTCCTATCATGCTTTCTTATATTCTACTATCTCCTATCTCTATATATATACTATATCTATTATATCTAGGGATGTGTCTTCTTTTAGCTCTGACCTCCACATAGTGTGTAGTCTCCTCTGGTCATCTTTCCTTTATGCTCTATATCTTACTAACAATTCTCTTTCTTGGGCATCATGTTTAGGAGCTAAAAGTCTTCATCTTGTTTGAAATGACTTGGAAATATAAAATCACATCAAATCTTAATCTTTACCTTAAAGTGAGGTGATTAACATATTGCTTTCACATACATGATCAAAGGAGACTATGTAGACTTCCACAAGATTGTTAACCTTTACGAAAGCTATAACCATATATCTTGATGGTTGGTAAGGGTGATTAACTATGTTGGAAAAATAGTAAGAATCTAAAATTCCTTCTTGCTGATTGATAGACCCTACTATGAGGCCATGGGCCTAGTCAAAGGTATTAGCATTGACTCCAACTAACATTTTTAATTGGTTTTTATCTGTGTCTCTTTGCCTCTGGGAAGGAAAACTTGGAGGAGATTGTGGTTTTCATAAACAAAATACTAGTGCAGAAAATACAAAGGTGTGGAGGTCACTCAAAAAATGAGATCAAGGAGATTGGTGGTTGTTGCCAGGTAGAGAGAGGTCATTGGGTAAAAGCACAAAGCTGTGTCACACATTCAGCTGACTTATCAACACAAGTGAATTTAAGTATTTCTAACTAAAAATCAATTTTGGTCAAACATATGATCTTGTAAGATTCATTCTAGCTAAGTTAGATATGTGAAAAACTTTTCCAACTAAAATTGTTGGCTAAATGCATATGTAGCACCTTGATGAGGCCAATTTACCAAAAAAATTAAATTATTTGAAAAACTTGATATTTCAACAACTTCTACTCATATAAATAACATTTTTTTAAAAATAAAAAAATACCCTTTTGTAGATCTATAAGTTTAGTTTTCAAATATATATATATATATATTTTACTAGTTTAATCATTATTTATATTTTACTTCTTATTTTTACTAAAAGTATGTTATCAGCACAAAACATTAAGTCAATTACCATGTCAAGGAAAAATAGTAAAACTTATTTAAAAAATTTGAAAAAAATATGATGCCCTAGATAAAAGAATCTATATCAAGATGGTATAATTTTTTTCTATTTTAGATAAATAGTTAATATGAAAGTTGACATCGATTGGAAACAATTATGTTTTAATACATGCACATTTTAATATTTATTTAAAAATATATCTTTATCAAAATTGGAAAAAAGTATATCCATGCCCTAAAGTTTCAAGTTATAAATACACACAAAAAAATCGAAGAAAAACAAATAAAATTTACTATATAAAGATTGATGTCTCATGTAACTTCATTTTTCAGGATTTTATCAGCAACTAAATTATAGTGTCAATTTATTAAAAACTATATTCAAATAATTTTTTTCTTTTTTCAAAAAAAAATAGAAACATAAAATATACTAAAAAATAAATATTTTATAAATTTACATCATTTCAAAATTTAAAACATATACATCAGTTTTTAGTGATTCAAATTTAAAAGTTGGATCAGCATTGGCTATTTCCTTTATAAAAGTGTGGCACAACTTTGTACTTTTGCCCCACTGCATAGAAAATAATAAAATAAAATGTGAAGATTTGGAGGTAGAATTCACTACCCAAAACAAAAAATAAAAGGTGTAAATTGTAGGTTGCTATCAAAGAGGATGAGGTGCCTGGTTTGGGAGGAGAAAGAGTGCCAATAATATGGAAATGGATGGCCTTTTTACCAGTTAGTCAATTGTAGAACTAAATTGTTTTGAGTTTGAGTTATTTGTTGTGGAAGGGATGCCATATATAGAGGGAAGATACAGAAATCTCAGGATAGATATACAGTAAGGGATAATTTGAGAAGAAATGAGCCCATGAGAGGGGCACAAAAGAAATTTAATGTTGCAGATATCATAGAGGTATGAAACATCTAGTTTGAGAGGTTAAAGGTGCAGATATGAGTTAAGAAAGCATTCAGATTCATGAAGATAAAGCACAAGTGTGTAGCTTTGTAGAGAAGGAGGGGAAAGAATAGTGATCGACTGAAGAGAGAGGAAGCCAAGAGGTTGTGAAGTAAATTTTTGTGTAGCTGAGAAGGCCATTGAAGGCCTTGTTTGTAAATTGATTATAAATATTATGATCCAGAATTTGTTGGAATTAGTCTAGACAACTGAGATGGGGGGGTGAATAAGTTGTCCCACAAATTTAACCTTTTCTTATTTTAAATCTTCTTTAACAACTTTCAATTAGATAAGCATTCAAGCATGAATCAAAAACACAAGAGAAAAAATAAATTGAACACACATAACACCAGAATTTTTACGTGGAAACCCGGTTAAGGGAAAACCACGGTGGGGGTTAGCCCACAAGATTCGTTCCCTATTAAAAGTACTTAGAAAAAGAGAAGGCACATGACTTTGGGCTCACTGCCTAGAGCTCACTACTCAAGAGAGGGTCACTGCCTACAAAATTTTGATACAGGAAGAATTAACTGATAAATAGCATCTACTTCATGCCTGGTTCAGTTCCTTTGAAAGCTCACAAAACTTCTGCTCTGCTCCAAATAATTCTTCTCAAGCTCTTC